>JAOWBW010001409.1:0-217066 GCA_026119855.1 Campanula takesimana
ATAGACATTATTTCATTCTTGACATCCAAGATATAAAGGCCATTAAATGAATTAGCAATACCATAAAGCACATCATTTAAATAAATAGAAAATTTCTTATCTCAATAAGAAACTTAAAACCTTCATTATCCAAACAAGAAATTGAAATAATATTTTTGCTTAAATTCGGAACATAATAACAATTGTTCAAAACAGAATTATCGGAAGGTAAAGTGACTTCATAGGTCCCTACGGCTAATGCAGCAACTCTTGCTCCATTTCCCACACGTAGATCTACTTCACCTTCTTTAAGCAGTCTCCTATCTTTAGTCCCTGCACATTTAGACAAATGTGAGAACCACATCCGGTATCCAATACCCAAGAATCAGTGGTAGAAAGGAGAATATCTATCATATAGATACCTGAAGTCGACGCAGCCTGCTGCTTTTCTTCTTCTTTTGCTCTTCCAAGAAAGCCTGCAATTACGTTTCCAATGACCAATTTCTTGACAATGGAAACAAATGCATCCTTTTGTGAATCAGGTTTGCCTCAGAAGCCTTGGCAAACTTTGCCTTGCTTATTTGGGTTTGACAACTTTCTTACCCTTTCCTTTGGCACTAGGCTTCTTCCCATCATGAACCAAGAGCACGGGAGAACCTTTCTCCACAATTTTCATCTCTGCAGTTTTGAGCATCCCATGCAACTCAGAGAGATTCTTATCATTCCATGCATGTTATAATTCATTACAAACTGATTATAACTTTTAGGCAATGAATTAAGAATGAGATCCGTGGCTAGCTCCAATGGATTGGATAGCCAAGTTCTCAAGGTGCTCTACATAACCTTTCATTTTAAGAAAGTTGAGGACTCACTTGTTGCCCTTCATTCATTTACTAGTAGTGAATGCAACAATGGTCTTGTACCTCTCTTGCCTAGCTTGCTCTTGAAAACACGGTTCTCAACTCCACGCCTATCTCATAGGCTTCCAAATGTTCAAACTTTGTTGGAGTTTTTGAACACATAGCAGCAAGCATGAGACAACTTACATCTCTAGAATCATTATGATGTTCTTGTAATTGGTCTCTTTCTAACCTAGGGGCAGTAGGCGGTGGTTCAGCAGGGAGAGGGCCCATCGAGAATGTACAACTTATCTTCTTGCCTAAGAACGATCTTATGCTACGGATCCAATCCATAAAGTTAGTACCATTCTCTTCGAGCTTATCCTTCTCAAGGATCGATCGCAACGACATTGATTGAGTGTTATTTGTCATTATCTACAAATATGCAAAAATTTCCAAAATTTAATAAGTACCGTTTTTCATTAAAGAGATAAATAATGTATTTTAAACAAAATACTCCACTAAATTATATAATTTCATATACATCAATGTATAATATAATTTAATTGGGCTAAGATCCAACTTTAATTAACTTTTGAGTTCACGGAGGCGGACCGCTCAAAAACTAAATTAATTAGGTAGACAATCATGTCAATCATATCCCATTGATTCTTAGATCCTTTTATGAGATTCTTCGAGAAATCCAATTTCCAAAGCATGTTTAATCTCATCTTTTGCCTAGGCCCAAAAACTGTTTTGACGCCTAATTAAGTCCAACCATTTAAACGTATAGAACCATTCAATTTAACGCACCTGCGGAGGCAAGCCCACATTAAATTAATGAACCTCATCTTGCTCATACATGAATAAAATCAATGCACTTCGCGGAGGCGAACCCAAATCAAAATCACCCATTTATAAACAAGTGTTTTAATCATGGCATGGCAAAGAAGGACTAAAACTTTCTTTGAAGGTTCATCACATATAGCATATAACACATTATGAGCACATAATATAAACATGTTACACATCAAGTTTAGCCACTAAATTAATCCCATTAATTTAAGCATGATATTTATGTGTCATTAGTTTCTCTATAATTATGAGGATGAGACTAATTCAACTTTGTTATTATCTCCAAATCAAGACAACAAGAAGTGCGGTCGAACTAAGCCATAGGCAACCACAATCCCGCACTAATTCAAGAAACCAAGAAAGTAGTCCATGTGCCGAAACTAAGCAATAGATGGTCTCGATGAACGTAGGCCAATTGCATTCCAATTCCACATGGATCTCCAATCATTGAATCAAGAACTTTGTTTCTCAATTTTAGCAATTATGAACTCTTCATAATTCTAAACTTCGTTTTATCTTTGAGACTTTGATTGCGATCAAGTTTGAGAACACAATCTCGATGAACGCAGATTAGCCATCCAAACCTTGAACCAATCTTAGAATCACAAGACTAAAACAAATAGGAAAATCAAACCCCAAAATCCACACAAAACCAACTACCCAAAACCCATTCCAGATCAACAAGTCTGGACTGGTTCTGTTACTGGTTTTGTCGAATTTATCGAAAATTCCATATTCAGATTTTAACCAAAATCAGAACAAATTTTGACCACCGAGCGCCCGCTGCAAAGGACCAGGCGCCCGCTTGAATTGCCAGAATAGTATAGAATTTTAAAGTTCGAAAATTTTGTCTCAAAATTATTTTTCCCCGATTATTAAAACTTTGATCCAATCAAAATCAATATCGAAATAATTCAGAATCCACCATAATTTTATTGCGATTGAATCGTGCGATTAAAGTTGGAAAAACAATAAACCACATAAAATCACAAACACATAAACATCATATAATCCAATATTCATATCATGCTTGGCACATAAAAAATTTATATACAACACACATGATCCACGTATTGAATTAATCAACATGAACGGGGCTCTGATACCACTGTTGGGTTTCCAAGTGACATGCGCAGCGGAATATAGCAATTAAAAATTTTAAGAAACCCAAAGCCATGGATCCGTTCATATGATTAAATCAAATACAACAAGATGAATAGATGAATAACTAACCCTTGATGGCTATGAACTTTTTCTCTTTGGTCTTGGTGGAAATCTTGAAGCTTTATCACGAACAAATCACGAACTTTGTAAGATGATAAAATTCACCCTCTAGCGGTATCCACACTTCGAACGAATATCAAAGGAGCTTCTTTGATCTTGGTTGCTAGACCAATATTATGAAACACACTTTCACAATACAATAAAGAACTATATGGAATTTATTTTGTGAATTATTTTGTTCCTCAATCAATGATATCTTAGAACAAAATAAAATCTCTCTCTCAAACTCTTTGAGACTCACAAAATCACTTGTTAACATGGTCTGGCCGAATTGGGGTTTTTATACACAATTAAGACCTATTCCAAATAGGTAACTTGTGCCAAAAACCTTTCCTAATCAAATTAGGAATTTTCACCGGCATACCGGGCGCCCGCCTGGTACACCCAGGGCCCGCTTGTTTGGGCAGAAGGTCAAGGCAATTCGGCTTATTCAGGCGCCCGCCTGGTTCAACCCAAGCGCACGCTTGGTTGACCAGGAGGCCCAGAATATTCCAGAAATTCCTTGAAGGTCCTCCGGCTCTAAATGCCAATATAGTCCTCTTATTAAAGATTCGTTCTATTGTGTGTGACCCTCTAGGATTATACTAAGTTGGCAATGGGCTCAAACACGATTCCAGAAGATATGATTAGGTTCTAGCAAACCGTCATACCTACCAAATAGTATATCTAGATACAAGTTCGCATTCCTTTAGAATATGTCATAATCCCTTTGTCCATTATGTCATTGAACACAAGTCATGGTCAAACAGTCAACTTGTTTTGTTGAATACTTTCTCGATTCCGAATATGTTGATAATTCAAATGCTATTGATCAATCAATCCATTTGAGTCCGCCGAACATTTCATCAACATCATTCCTTCGAGAGGCCCAAGCTTGACATCTCTCCGTGGAGGGACAAATCCATTTAGCTTATTATTCTTCCCAACGGGAATCCGATTATGCCAATCATAGCCTTTATAACTACCGTGTAAGGTAGCGTTTGAATATGTCAAACACAATGTTCATCAAGTGGAAGACTATAATAACTTCATGTCTAAGGATTCAAATGACATAACTAATATGAGATATATGTTCGACATAGACCATGACATAAATCTCATACAGCGGGTCATGTCCAGTACCTTGTTCCAAACAAGTACCCATAAATCTAACATGATCTCCCATGATCATTTAGCCTTTATACTAGTGCTTAACAAGTACTAGGGACGGGGATTATTATAAGTAAACATGAACAACAATAATAATCAAAACATCTCTTTATTGATATGAAATAAATGATAACAATTACAACGTTTATTAAACGTGCCTAGGGCACCACTACCAACAGTACGAGCCTTCCAAAGATGACTTAAAGTATGAGCAAGCCGTCAAAAATGAGACAGCCTGAGCCCGGAGGGAAGGCCGTCATTATGAGATTCCCAATTTGAGGCCTTATTGCAAGACACTAAACGGCTACTTTGTCCGTCAAGGGGAAGACGTCCCATACGTGATCTTTCCCGAGCCATGGGTTAACAGAAAAGGCATCAGAAATCCCGGTCTCGAAATCTTTTCTGATTCTGAGATCAAGAAGCATGAAGATGAACCAACTCCTATATCACCCCGAGAATGGTGGGGTAAGAAAGTGACCATAGAGTCCGAGACAGAGATCACCGTGGGGGAAGAATTGATGGATTTAGGCTCCATGTTCGAAAAATTGGCCATCATAGACGAGTGCCAGATCAATACCATCTACAACACTGACACAAGAAGGGAAACCACCAGCAAGATCCAGCCAAGCTCGGAGCCAATCAACAACTTGTATTCTACAAAAGGGCCCGTGGTATCCGAGGAATTCTTGGTCAAGAAGATGGGTTGCATACCGTGCAAGGTTACAAAGGAAGATGTGTTCACATTCACTTTCGAGTCCGAGTGTGTTTCCAATACCCTCACCCAAGAGGATATGGAGGCCATAGCTGAGGGTGTGTTCCCTTTCTTTGTTAATGAAAAATTTGATTTTTCTGAGTACCCCGAGATTGCAAACATCATGAATGATGAAATTAACTAATAACGAATCTAATGAACTAGTTAATAACGATTCAAATAATGATGAAATAGACTAATAAAACACAACATACTTAAATGAACTTGCTCAACAGGTCTGTAGTCGTGGTGAAAATGGTCCAGGGGCTGACGAAAAATTGCATGTTGTTAATCTGGGTACCGATGAGGAGCCGAAAGAAACCAAGATCGGAAGCTTCTTCAAAGGAGAAGAGAAAGACAGATTGACGGCGCTTCTCAGAGAGTTCGTGGATGTATTTGCATGCTCATACAAAGATATGCCGGGTTTGGACAGAAAGGTCGCCGAACACAAGATTCTGATCAGAGGCGACGCTAAGACGACAAAGCAGAAACTCAGAAAGATCAAGCCAGAATGGTCTCTACAAGTCAAAGAATAGATAGAGAAGCTTCTCAGTGTGGGCTTCATCAAAGTTATTGAGTATCCGACATGGCTAGCCAACGTGGTGACAGTCGGAAAGGCCAACGGCAAGGTCCGTGTTTGTGTGGTTTTCCGGGATTTGAACAAAGCTTCTCCAAAGGATGACTTTCCACTACCAAACATTGACATGCTAGTCGACTCCACTGCTTCCTACGAGGTTCGCTTATTTGTGGATGGTTTTGCTGGGTATAATCAGATTCTCATGGCCGAGGAGGATCAATACAAGACTGCTTTCACAACACCATGGGGCACCTTTTTATACACAGTTATGCCATTTGGGTTAAGGAACGCTGGGGCCACCTATCAAAGGTCCGTACAAGATTTGTTCCATGACATGATCTATAAAGAAATTGAAGTCTATGTGGACGACATGATCATCCATTCAAAAGGAACCAACGGTCAACATTTGATCGACCTCCGCAAGTTCTTTGAAAGAATTTGGCAACACAAGATGAGGCTCAATCCCGCAAAGTGCACCTTCGGGGTCATTCGAGGCAAAGTTCTTGGCTACATGGTCATAGAAAAGGGAATTGAAGCAGATCCCTCCAAAATCAAGGCAATCATTGACATGCCTCCTCCCAAGACACAGAAAGAAATCAAAGGTTTAATGGGCAGACTTCGGTACATCAGTCGGTTTGTGCACCAACTTACTTCCATGTGTGAGCCAATCTTTAAGCTACTCAAAAACAATGTGGCTCTAGAATAGACCGACGCTTGCCAAAAAGCCTTGGACCAAGTGAAGCATTACTTAACGTGCCCTCTACTTTTGGTTCCACCTCACAAAGAGAAGCCTCTCTTGCTCTACCTCACAGTGAATGATGAAGCCCTTGGGGGATATACTAGCACAAGAGCAACGAGACTCCACTAAGGAGAATGCCATTTATTTTTCCAGTCGCCGATTTCAAGGAGGCGAAAAGAACTACTCCATCTTGGAGAAGTCATGTGCAGCACTGGTTTGGGTTACTCAAAAGCTCAAACATTACATGGAAGCCTTTCCAATCAACCTAGTACCAAAAGTGGACCCGCTCCGCTACATCTTCGAGAAACCTTTCATGTCGACAAGGATAGCCAAATGTTACTTCATGCTCGCCGGCTATGATATGACTTACGTCACACTTAAATCCATCAGGGGGAAAGTGTTCAGTGATCATACGCAGCCAATAAGCACGGTTATGGGATAGGAATGTTGCTTGTCGATCCAAAAGAGACATTTACACTCCAATCGCAATCCGTCTTGAATTCGAAGCTACCAACAACATTGCCGAGTATGAGGCATACATAGCGGGGCTAGAAGCAGCGATAGAAAGAAATGTCACAGAGCTAGAAGTATTTGGTGACTCCCTCCTCCTTATCAATCAGACATCGGGTAAATGGCGAATCCAAGACCCGACCCTCCAACAGTATGGTCAACACCTCGAGGAGTTAGCCGAACAGTTCCAAGATATCACGTTCAATTATCTGCCAAGGGACAAGAACCGCTTTGCCGATGCTTTAGCCACCATAGCCTCATTGGTTGAGATGCCCAAAGGAAAAATGGTGAAACCCTTCAAAATTTCAAGAAGGACTAGTCCAGCATACTGCATGAGTATTGAGATCAATGAAATCCAAGGTAACCCCCCATAGTACACAGACATCATGAACTTTCTCAACAATGGCACCTTTCTCGAGAACAGCAATGGTAAAACTCGAGTAGCACTACAAAAGCTAGCTGCCATATATGAATTGATTGGGAATCGAGTCTACAAGAGACATCATCAAGGGATCAATATTTTGTGTGCAAATGAGTCTGAAGCTCAAGAAATCATGCACGAAGTCCACGAGGGCGAGTGTGGGGCCCACATGAATGGGATTATGTTAGCCAAGAAGATACTCCGTGTTGGCTACTATTGGACTACAATGGAAAGAGACTGCATCAAGAAAGTCAAGAAATGCGCCAAGTGCCAGTTCCATGCTAATCTGCAACATGCTCCACCTTCACAATTGTACAACATGACCACACCGTGGCCATTCTCTTGTTGGGGTATATATATCATCGGTAAAGTCCATCCTATGGGAAGCAACGGACAGTCATTTATCCTAGTGGCCGTGGATTATTTCACAAAATTGGTTGAAGCACAAGCTTACAAAGTTCTCAACGCCAAGAAAGTGGCCGCATTCGTGAAGAACAACATCATGTACCGATATGGTATTCCTCGTGAGATCATCTCCGACAATGGTTCTACTTTGAGAAAGAAATGGATGCACTTTTGGTTAATTACAAGATTTCCAAGCATAAGTCATCCCCGTACCGCCCCCAACCCAATGGAGCGGTCGAAGCAGCAAATAAGACAATCGAGTTCATCATACGAAAAATGGCTTCAACAGGAAGGGATTGGCCCAAGAAACTACCACTAGCATTGTGGGGCTACCGCACGTCAATACGGTCAGCAACGGGAGAAACTCCGTACTCATTAGTTTATGGTTCTGAAGCCGTACTCCTAGTCGAACTCGAGGTTCCTTCTCTATTACTCAAGAACTAAGTCAACGAGGTTGATTGGATGCAAAGTCGATATGAGTAATTAGCCCTACTCGACGAAAAGAGGTTAAGAGCATTTGAACGCATAAGGGCTTATCAACAAAGAATGGCAAGGGCTTTCAACAAGAAGGTGAAGCCTCGAAACATCAAAGTGGGAGACTTGGTCCTGAGACAACATCCTCCCAATGCCATGAATCCTCTTGGGAAGTGGGCACCTCGATGGATCGGTCCTTATGTGGTCAAAATGATACTAAGCGGTGGTGCAGTCCGACTCGTAGACTTGGATGGTGATCAATTACCAAAGGAGGTCAACCTCGACAAATTCAAGAAGTTCTACGCTTAGCAAATGAAGACCATTTAAAAAAAAAAAAAAAAAAAAAACGCTCGCGAGGTTGAAAACCCACAAGGGCGGCCTAGGCAAAAATTAGAGCACGTGCAAAAAGAAGCCCGCTAGATTTAAAATCTGAAAGGGCGGTCTAGGCAAAAAAACAGGGTGCACAAAAAAAAAAATAGTCTTCATTTGTTTGAACTACGGAGACCTGAGCCTCTCTATGAGAGGAACGTAGGCAACCTTCGGGTGCGGTCTAAAACATAAATTTTTACCCAATCATGTCATAACAAAATGCAATTTTTATTCATCTCTCAAATCATTCTTGCCATTACAATGGGTATGTTGAGCAACAAAAGACATTAAAACATTAAATCCTAACAAGTGGTCTATTAATTGCAATTTGGGGTACAAAGAAATTTCTAATCTTTCTTCGGTTTGGGAACCCATTGCTTCTTGCTACGGCCCTTGACTTTCTTAGGTGGCGGTGGAGCATTCTCGGAACCGCCAAGATGAGAGAAGTTGCTAGGATGGGACGGAGCTTCATCAACAACCTTCCCTTTGCCTTTTTCAAAATAGGCCTTGATCGGAGCCTTGTATGGACACTTCCACACGTAAGGAGAATTACCCTTACCGTTCCCCTTCTTTTTCTTCGGAAAATAGCGTGGCCTAGGGGCTTCAACACAAAACACTGGCTTCGAAGGCTCAACAATGACTTCATTAGGTCTTCCTAAGCGATTTAAGAGACTAGGACGTGCCTTCACAACGGGGACGGGTATTGACTTTTCACCCTCCGGGACAGACATTTTTACTTAAAAAGAGAAGGTCATGGGAGCCATTCTTGACAAGAGTTTGGGTCTTAAAGTAACGAGAAGTATTTCAGAATATTGCTGTGTGACCAAACTGGTCGAAATGGGTTCAAATTTATAGCTGTTAGAGATCTTTTGGCCAGCAAATGTCAAGCCCCAAAATTCGCTCCCCAAAAGCGCTCCTCCTGCCACCCACTTGGGAAGCGCGTGCGTCCCGAAGCCATCAGCCGAGGCGCCCATCTCCCGCCTCAGGAATGCCTCAACCGGTCCTTCTCAAAAGAAGAAATCATGAAGACCAAAATTCTTCATCAAAGCCATAACAATCTCTGCCCTTGAACACACAGTTGGGCGCACGTTAATTTTGTTCGCCCCTAAGGCATGTCTGAATCAGAGTAAGATAGAAACTCCCACTAAAAGTAGGTTGTGTCTCTCTCTCTCTCTATCTCTCAAAATTCAAAGTCAAACTCATAATTTTCCTCTCTAAAAGGAAAACATTCTTTTGGTCCACATCCAATTGTGGCCACACCCCGCAAATGTCAAACTGCAAGTGCGACTCCAAGCAGCATGCGTCAGAATACAGCACCAAAAGTAATTTGGCCCGCAGTGAAACACTGAAATCATCTCCCCATCAATAAAGTCTACTCAATAAATTCACACTCATCAGCAGGAAGACTTTCGAGTCCCTCTAACATCAGTAGGTAGACTTTCGAGTCCCTCTACATCAGGAGGCAGACTTTCGAGTCCCTCTACACTAGCAGGCAGACTTTCAAGTCCCTCTACACCAGCAGGCAGACTTTTGAGTCCTTCTAAATTAGCAGGCAGACTTTCGAGTCCCTCTACATCAGTAGGTAGACTTTCGAGTCCCTCTATATCAGCAGACAGACTTTCGAGTCCCTTTACACCAGTAGGCAGACTTCCGAGTCCCTCTACACCAGCAGGCAGACTTTTGAGTCCCTCTAAATCTGCAAGCAGGCAGACTCTCGAGTCCCTCCAGTCCTCTATACGGACTCTAAATTTTGGCCACGGTGGGCCGATTTATATCACCGCACCCCTCCTATTAGCAAAAGTCACTCACACAGGGAGCGCACTTCTATCTCTTGTAATTTTCAAGATTCTTGTTTTCATCGAGTCTTTTCTTTGTCTTGGTGATGTCCTCTGCAGTTGTTTTGTTCTTTCGTCGATGCGTTTTGCTTTGCAATCCATGTCGCCGAGAGGCTCTGTAGACACCCTGCCTTGGACCGCTTACCCCGATTGCACATTTGACCTTGTGTTTCTCCTTATTTCAAGTGTTTCTCATTAGTTTCTGTTACTTCCATTAAGTTCTTGACTGACCTCATTAAGTTCAGGGACGAAACAGAATAACAGTGCTGACTTTCTAGTCCATTCTGTCAAATTTGCCATCTCCAAGGCGCGCGCATTTACCCTTTGGGGCCAGAGGTGCGCGCATCCCGCCACCAAGTCAGGAGGCACGCGCACCTGGGCGTCAGTTACAGATTTCTGTCCAAGAATCCCTCCCTTGCTCCTTTTAACAAGAATAGCTCGGGAAACTATTCTTTGTGACTTGGTTTTGGCACCAAAAAACACTTCTATTTTACCTATATAAACCCCTCTAATTCACCATTAAGGGGGAGGGATTTGGATCATTAAGAAAACTCTACACAAATACACTTACAAGGCTTTTTCCAAGAAACTCTCATTGAACAATCACCCAAACATTTTGGGACATGACACTGTAAGTACCCCAATCTGAAACCGACCTATCTTAGAGGTAGCCTTAGCACCGTTTCAGGGATAAGCTAATAGGCCAGGACCTCCCTAGGATAAGCTATAAATTCCAGGACTACTCTGGTATAAAATTGGAAAAATCCAGAAGCTCGCCAGGCTTAGCCGTACGGATGCTTTGGGTACTAGAGAGGCCTAGCCGTATGGCTGGTTTGGGCACCCTCAGTCCCTATAAATAGAATCCCTTGGTGATCATTTCATTGGGGGGGGGATAAATACACATTAGGGAGGTCACTCTGCTGGAATTACCACTAAGTAAGAGTGAGAGTGATCACAAACCAAAAAAAGAGAGAAGAAAGGAAGATTGGCCATAACCATCATAGGTAAAGCCACCTCCCCCCTCCCTTCTCTTCATCTTACTCCTATTTTCTTTCTTATATCTTGGTTATACATGTATTTACTCTTCATTCATGCAAAGACTTTTCCATTTCAAGCACCTTTTATTTCTTGCAAGACTTGTCCATTATCAAGCACTATATACGTATCTATTACATTACTATCTTGTCCAAGCTATGAGAAGTTCAAAGGTGCCCTCTATACCTTGTATGGAAGAGGTTCTAAACCTAGACACTCATAGACTTGTTGATTGTCATTTACATTCCTTATTCATTTAAATGTTATGCTTGTTTGGCCATGATAATCATGAGGGTGATGAAACTTTAGTGTTCATCATTTTCCTCTTTGGTTTAGCCTTAAAATCCCACTTTTGGGTCATAAAGATTCAATGTTTATGTGTTATTTTGACTCTTGGAAGGATTTTAAGTCATAAAATGTCATCTTGGTGATAAAGTTCCAATCTTTATTCACCAAATGACCAACTTTGGTCCAAAGGGGACATTCATCAACTTTCTTGATTTTCTCCTATGATTGCTCGTGATCACACCCAAATACTTGTTTTGGGGGACCAAGTGATGATCATTTAGCATAGGAATGATGTTATAAAACTTGTAAAATGATTTCTAGCAAACTGGGATCAAAACAGTTTGTCCAGCTTCAGACAGAATGCCCTGTTTCTGTTCTGAACTGGACTGTTCTTGAGCAAACTGTAAAAACCCCAGAATTACCTCCTTTAGCCGTACGGCTACTTTAGGTAGGAGGGAAAAATTGCCTGTTTTGCCCTCTGACCTTTATCTTATCACTCAAGGACCCTTTTTCAGCCGAGTTTCTCAAATAAAATCAACAACAGAACTTTTTCGTTAAATACACACACACATATGCACATTTTAACTAACTTAGGGAGACTCGGCTTTGTCCAAGGCAACTTGAGAGGACGTAAAAACTCCTCCCAAGTTGTAACCTGACCTCCGAACCTTTGAACTCAAACCTTTGTCATTTTGTTGGGTTTAAAATTAACAAAATGTGGTGACTCCGTTAAATTTGACCGGTTCCCGTGTTTGGCGTTTCGCCCCATTACACCATCGCGTTTCCGCGCGGGGCGGGATCCTTACAGTGGCGACTCCGCTGGGGAATAGAGTGCTTTCGGACTTCTTTCTAGAAGGTTCGGGGGCATTCTTGTGTGGGTCAAACTCCCGTTCCCGTTAGTTGACTTCTTGCATATTTGTGTGTGTTTGATGTTTCTGTTTGAACTGTTTTGAGTACATACGTTCTGGAAATACAATAAACTGGGGCTTGATGATCAGAAGTTGGAGAAACTGAGAAAAATCTTCACCCTCTTGCTTTAGCCGTATGGTTACTTTGGGTAGGGGCCAGAATGTTGCCAATTAACAGTTTGGTGCAGGGCTGCAACATCCTGGGTGCCCCTCTGCTTCTACTTGTCCAGGTTCCAAATTTACAGTCTTACTTGTGCACATTACCTTCATTCTTTTGGCCAAAACTTGGTTTTAAAAGGTAATAAAACTTGGTTATGGATGATCTTTTGTCAATAAAATGGTTTCCAAAACCTCATCGTGCATAATCCTTTTTGTAAGGGCCTTTCTTGAGTCTTCTCGTTGTGCACAAATTGCTTTGTACAAAAGGGTTTCAATGTAAAATATTTCTTTTGCAAAAGTTTGATTCAAAATTGTTTGTGGTGCACAACTTGGTACATGTACAAGTTTTGGTCTTTGTTTGCTTATATTCCTTGATTTGTTGTGTATAGATTGCTCAATCCATGCTTGTTCATACTTGTTCATATCTTTCTTATTCCATGCTCATGCTATCGAAAAACGAATTGAAAATTTCTCTTTTTACTCAAAAAAGGAGCATAGAATGACTTCACACCACGCGCACTTGACCGTGCACATTCCAAATACCCTTTAAACCCGGGGTGGATGCCATGATGCAGCTCGTTGGGCGCTCTTGTTCCCTTCGATGCGCGCACGGGTCCATCCCACCTTCCCTTCCGAACCGAGTCAACCACACTTGTCTGTGACACACAAATACCGTGACTATGGTTGGTTTTTGGTCTAGTTCACGTTACCACATCCTTGATACGTGCTCAAAGCTAATTGTGGCCAAATTAATGCCTGAGTTGTGACTCCTTGATGAAATTCAAGCGTGGCCTAACCAGCCTCCAACTCGTGTGTTAGTGACGACCACAATTAGCAAGGGCCATGTACTAAGGATAGGGTGACACTGTGTCGTTAAGCCCTAATGAACGAGTTATTTTAATCATCCTTAAGCCCATGGTCAAGGATCGAGACGCCTCATTCAAAATGAGGTCATGTCGGAATGTCGGTGGAGCCTTCGGTGTAGCCTTCGGAGAAAAGTCTCAATCCTGACTGGGGCTTAACCATGATTAGGATGACCCGCGTATTGGGAACCTTATGATGCACTAGACCCTAGGTTCATTTCTTTTGATCGGTGGAAGCCGCGTGCCCTATAGGACCCTCACCCGGGATAGTCCGTCCTTAGGAGCGTGCAATACAGGTGAAAAACGAGGGGTCTATAGGCGTAGTGATGGCTTCTACTGATCCAGGATTTAGAATAGTTGCGAAAAAGAAGAGCAATCTTTTCCAACCAGTTAGGAATAAATCTGTTTTAAGTAAACGTGAACATAATTAATCAATAATAATAAACTTTCATGTTGTATGAGCCTAAAGCCTGTCTGCCCCTAAACACCGACCCGAGTCCATACCTGAGTCTGAAATAAACCTCCTTCTCCGCAGCGCATAAAAAGTGGGTCAGAGTTCCGGGTCATCGCCTGATTAGTGCCGAGTCGGACAGTTCATCGACAGCTTCATTGAGGTTTTTCCAAATGACTAGCCTGGCAGGAAGTAGTAGTGGGGGTGACAATGCCACAGATCCGAACAGTCTTAGCAGGGAAGAGTTGGTACAGGCTTTAGAGGCCGCCAGGGCCCGGGAAGAGAATGACAGAAAACGCCTCGAGGATATGCAGAATAGGGTTACGGAGATCATGAGACAGAAAGGGGTAGCCATTGTGTTTGAAAATGATAGAGGCTTTGTGGAAATCACTGACGAAGAAGGAATTGAGAATGTGCCGCCTCAAGGGAACAGTCGGATCCCGCCCCCTCAAACTTACCCAAATGTGGGGACCTCACGTCCCACATCCCAAACCGCCAGTCATAAAAATGTGCCCATCACTCATGTTCCCCTTGTCCCACCGGGTGTCGCTTCCATGTACCCACCGGGGTTCAATCTATATGACACGGTCCCAAACAGTCAAGCACCCTTGGCCCCATCTACTGCCGGCTTGCCGCCTCCGGCCCTGCCAACCATCTCTAGAGAAGTGCCTTACCCACTCTACTACCCGATGACCCAAACATCCAAAACTACCCCACAATATATCCCAACAAGCAACCTGGCGCCAGGGTATGTCTACACCCACTTGCCACCTACAAATCCTCCTCCGATAGTTCCCTCCACCACTTCACCTCCCAACGCAGTGCCATTGACAAGTCAAATCATGGGATCCGTCAACTCCAACCCCCATGTGGACCCTCAAGTGGGATGGATAGTTGAGAAGCTGAAACAAATGGAGGAAAGGTTCGAGGGAATGAACGAGAAAAAGTTCACCTCGGGAGTCACGGACCCCGATAAGGTCATCCCCCTCCCTCATCGATTCAAAATGCCGGAAATTGACAAATTTGACGGGACCCCCTGTCCCCAGACTCACCTCAACGCCTACACCTTGGCGATGAGGGCGAAGGGTTGCACCGTGCAGCAAATGGCTGATCACTTTCAGTTGTCCTTAAGGGGAAATGCACTCAAATGGTTCTTCAACTTAAAGGATGAGTCTCGAACCACACGGGACCGGATTAAGGAAGTATTCCTCACCAAGTACCGTTCTAACTTGGAGTGGGAAACCAATCGGACTGATTTTTCAAAGCACACTGCAAAAGACCGAAGAGCCGATTAGTGAGTTTTACAAAAGATGGAACTACAAATTGGGAGAAATTTCCAATCCTCCCACCGAGGATGAACAGTTGGATATATTTCAGTCATGCTTGAAACCCCAACTGCGAGCTTTGATCAGCCATCACTTCTACCCCAATCTCCGAGCCATGGTAACCGCAGGATCCAAATTTGAGAAGGCTCTCAATGAGCAGTCTCCGGCCCAAAATAGCGGAAACTCCTATAGGTACCGCCCTCCGACCACCGGTAAAGGGAAAGAAACCCTGGGAACGGTTAACAGCATCCAAGAAGGAAGCTCAAGGCAAGCCTCTCAAAAGGGTGGGACTGCAGAAAGGCATCAGTATGTAGCCTCACGGTATTTGTGTGACACAGACAAGTGTGGTTGACTCGGTTTTTGGAAGGGAAGTTGGGATGGATCCGTGCGCGCATCGAAGGGAACAAGAGCGCCCAACGAGCTGTATCGTGGCATCCACCCCGGGTTTAAAGGATATTTGGAACGTGCACGGTCAAGTGCGCGTGGTGTGAAGTCATTCTATGCTCCTTTTTTGAGTAAAAAGAGAGATTTTCAATTCGTTTTTCGATAGCATGAGCATGGCATAAGCAAGATATGAACAAGTATGAACAAGCATGGATTGAGCAATTTATACACAACAAATCAAGGAATATAAGCAAACAAAGACCAAAACTTGTACATGTACCAAGTTGTGCACAACAAAGAATTGTGAATCAAACTTTTGCAAAAAGAAATATTTTACATTGAAACCCTTTTGTACAAAGCAATTTGTGCACAACGAGAAGACTCAAGAAAACCCTTACAAAAAGGATTATGCACGACGAGGTTTTGGAAACCATTTTATTGACAAAAGATCATGCATAACCAAGTTTTATTACCTTTTAAAACCAAGTTTTGGCCAAAAGAATGAAGGTAATGTGCACAAGTAAGACTGTAAATTTGGAACCTGGACAAGTAGAAGCAGAGGGGCACCTAGAATGTTGCAGCCCTGCACCAAACTGTTAATTGGCAACATTCTGGCCCCTACCCAAAGTAGCCGTACGGCTAAAGCAAGAGGGTGAAGATTTTTCTCAGTTTCTCCAACTTCTGATCATCAAGCCCCAGTTTATTGTATTTCCAGAACGTATGTACTCAAAACAGTTCAAACAGAAACAACAAACACACACAAATATGCAGGAAGTCAACTAATGGGAACGGGAGTTTGACCCACACAAGAATGCCCCCGAACCTTCTAGAATGAAGTACGAAAGCACTCTACTCCCCCGCGCATGGAAACGCGATGGTGTATGGGGCGAAACGCCAAACACGGGAACCGGTCAAATTTAAAGGAGTCGCCACATTTTGTTAATTTTAAACCCAACAAAATGATAAAGGTTTGAGTTCAAAGGTTCGGAGGTCAGGTTACAACTTGGGAGGAGTTTTTACGTCCTCTCAAGTTGCCTTGGACAAAGCCGAGTCTCCCTAAGTTAGTTAAAATGTGCATATGTGTGTGTGTGTATTTAACGGAAAAAATTCTGTTGTTGATTTTATTTGACAAACTCGGCTGAAAAAGGGGCCTTGAATGATAAGATAAAGGTCAGAGGGAAAAACAGGCAATTTTGCCCTCCTACCTAAAGTAGCCGTACGGCTGGAGGAGGTAATTCTAGGGTTTTTACTGTTTGCTCAAGAACAGTCCAGTTCAGAACAGAAACAGGGCATTCTGTCTGAAGCTGGACAAACTGTTTTTGATCCCAGTTTGCAAGAAATCATTTTACAAGTTTTATAACATCATTCCTATGCTAAATGATAATCACTTGGTCCCCCAAAACAAGTATTTGGGTGTGATCATGAGCAATCATAGGAGAAAATCAAGAAAGTTGATGAATGTCCCATTTGGACCAAAGTTGGTCATTCGGTGAATAAAGATTGGAACTTTATCACCAACATGACATTTTATGACTTAAAATCCTTCCAATAGTCAAAATAACACATAAAGATTGAATCTTTATGACCCAAAAGTGGGATTTTGAGGCTAAACCAAAGAGGAAAATGATGAACACTAAGGTTCTATCACCCTCATGATTATCATGGCCAAACAAGCATAACATTTAAATGAATAAGGAATGTAAATGACAATCAACAAGTCTATGAGTGTCTAGGTTTAGAACCTCTTCCATACAAGGTATGGAGGGCACCTTTGAACTTCTCATAGCTTGGACAAGATAATAATGTAATAGATAGGTATATAGTGCTTGATAATGGACAAGTCTTGCAAGAAATAAAAGGTGCTTGAAATGGACAAGTCTTTGCATGAATGAAGAGTAAATACATGTATAACCAAGATATAAGAAAGAAAATAGGAGTAAGATGAAGAGAAAGGAGGGGGGAGGTGGCTTTACCTATGATGGTTATGGCCAATCTTCCTTTCATCTCTCCTTTTTTGGTTTGTGATCACTCTCACTCTTACTCTATGGTAATTCCAGCAGAGTGACCTCCCTAATGTGTATTTCTCCCCCCCTGAAATGATCAGCAAGGGGTTCTATTTATAGGGACAGAGGGTGCCCAAACCAGCCGTACGGCTAGGCCCCTCTAGTCCCCAAAGCATCCGTACGGTTTAGCCTGGCGAGCTTCTGTATTTTTCCAATTTTATACCAGAGTAGTCCTGGAATTTATAACTTATCCTAGGGAGGTCCTGGCCTATTAGCTTATCCCTGAAACGGTGCTAAGGCTACCCCTAAGATAGGTCGGTTTCAGATTGGGGTACTTACAGTTACAACTAGGGAGGAGTTTTTACGTCCTCTCAAGTTGCCTTGGACAAAGCCGAGTTTCCCTAAGTTAGTTAAAATGTGCATATGTGTGTGTGTGTATTTAACGAAAAAGTTCTGTTCTGGATTTTATTTGAGAAACTCAGCTGAAAAAGGGTGAGTGATAAGATAAAGGTCAGAGGGCAAAACAGGCAAGTTTGCCCTCCTACCTAAAGTAGCCGTACGGCTAAAGGAGGTAATTCTGGGGTTTTACAGTTTGCTCAAGAGCAGTCCAGTTCAGAACAGAAACAGGGCATTCTGTCTGAAGCTGGACAAACTGTTTTGATCCCAGTTTGCAAGAAATCATTTTACAAGTTTTATAACATCATTCCTATGCTAAATGATCATCACTTGGTCCCCTAAAACAAGTATTTGGGTGTGATCACGAGCAATCATAGGAGAAAATCAAGAAAGTTGATGAATGTCCCCTTTGGACCAAAGTTGGTCATTTGGTGAATAAAGATTGGAACTTTATCAACAAGATGACATTTTTATGACTTAAAATCCTTCCAAGAGTCAAAACAACACATAAAGATTGAATCTTTATGACCCAAAAGTAGGATTTTGAGGCTAAACCAACGAGGAAAATGATGAACACTAAAGTTTCATCACCCTCATGATTATCATGGCCAAACAAGCATAACATTTAAATGAATAAGGAATGTAAATGACAATCAACAAGTCTATGAGTGTCTAGGTTTAGAACCTCTTCCATACAAGGTATGGAGGGCACCTTTGAAATTCTCATAGCTTGGACAAGATAGTAATGTAATAGATAGGTATATAGTGCTTAATAATGGACAAGTCTTGCAAGAAATAAAAGGTGCTTGAAATGGACAAGTCTTTGCATGAATGAAGAGTAAATACATGTATAACCAAGATATAAGAAAGAAAATAGGAGTAAGATGAAGAGAAGGGAGGGGGGAGGTGGCTTTACCTATGATGGTTATGGCCAATCTTCCTTTCTTCTCTCTTTTTTGGTTTGTGATCACTCTCAGTCTTACTCAGTGGTAATTCCAGCAGAGTGACCTCCCTAATGTGTATTTCTCCCCCCCCTGAAATGATCACCAAGGGGTTATATTTATAGGGACTGAGGGTGCCCAAACCTAGTACCCAAAGCATCCGTACGGCTCAGCCTGGCGAGCTTCTGGATTTTTCCAATTTTATACCAGAGTAGTCCTAGAATTTATAGCTTATCCTAGGGAGGTCCTGGCCTATTAGCTTATCCCTGAAACGGTGCTAAGGCTACCTCTAAGATAGGTCAGTTTTAGATTGGGGTACTTACAGAGCCCCTCAGCAACGTCGCTTCGAAGGAGCGGGGTTGTTGATAGAAATAAGCATCCCAATCTGACGGGACGACGGCTTTAACCGATTTTGGTTGCATGGCTAGACCTAGTGGTATAGGATTACTACATATCCCGTTCGCGGGGAATCAAGCCTAACGTAGTTCGGGGGTACGCGGGGTTACTAAGGTCCGCAAGGAGGCATGACTCTAGGGGTCAGAGGCGAGACATGGTCAACTTGGCTCTATGGGAGAGGGTTGACTTGCTAGGGATATGGTCAACTTGACTCTATAGGAGAGGGTTGACTTACATATTTTTACTGGCCTTACGTCAGGGACGGACTATGGTGACTATTCTAAGTCCGAGCTTGACTGGGGTCAACTCCATCTTCAGGGAGATTAACGGGAAAAATGGTCTTACGTCCCTCTAAGGACTACCGGGACAAAGGCTCTAGCCTATAACGACTATTCTAAGTCTAAGCTTGACCGGGTCAACTCCATCTTTGGGGAGATTGACGGGAAAACTGCTCTTACGTCCCTCTAAGGACTGCCAGGACAAAGGCTCTAGCCTATAACGACTATTCTAAGTCTAAGCTTGACCGGGGTCAACTCCGTCTTTGGAGAGATTGACGGGAAAATTGGTCTTACGTCCCTCTAAGGACTGCCGGGACAAAGGCTCTAGCCTATAACGACTATTCTAAGTCATAGGTAATAGGCTTACGTCGGGACGGCCAAGACAAAGGCTCTAGCCTATAACGACTATTCTAAGTCATAGCTAATGGGCTTACGTCGGGGACGGCCAGGACAAAGGCTCTAGCCTATAACGACTATTCTAAGTCATAGCTAATGGGCTTACGTCGGGGACGGCCAAATTTTCTCAACAAATTTTTAACAGGGCTTACGTCAGGGACGGCCATATTTTCTCAACAAATTTTTAACTGGGCTTACGTCAGGGACAGTCATATTTTCTCAACAAATTTTTAACTGGGCTTACGTCAGGGATGGCCAAATTTCCTCAACAAATTTTTAACTGGGCTTACGTCAGGGACGGCCAAATTTCCTCAACAAATTTTTAACTGGGCTTACGTCAGGGACGGCCAAATTTTCTCAACAAATTTTTAACTGGGCTTATGTCAGGGACGGCCATATTTTCTCAACAAATTTTTAACTGGGCTTACGTCAGGGACGGCCAAATTTTCTCAACAAATTTTTAACTGGGCTTACGTCAGGGACGGCCATATTTTCTCAACAAATTTTTAACTGGGCTTACGTCAGGGACGGCCAAATTTTCTCAACAAATTTTTAACTGGGCTTACGTTAGGGACGGCCATATTTTCATTAAGCAGGAGTCCATTTCCAAACTTTAACTTTTAACTGGGCTTACGTCAAGGACGGCCACAACAATTTCACAACACTGGGCTTACGTCGCTAGGACTGCCTGTGATGACTTCGGGAACCTAAATTTTCTAGGTTCAATTCAAGTTGCATGAGCCAAGGAGGGCATTTTTTGGTTGCATTTATGACATTGGTTGGGAAGGGGCTTTAAATGGGTTGGACCACAAAGCTAACAAGAAATCATCAATCCTGACAGGGCTAAAGTAGCCTTACGGCTCGAGAAGGAAGTACTCCCTTTTCATTCAATTTTGTTCCAGGCCTGGTCATCTACTTAAATGCCAGAGTCCTGAGTTCATCAATCAGTTCGTCTTCTTCATTTCGAAAGCTCCTTCTTCCATGGAACCCTTTCTCATGGAGAAACCACCAAAATTGTCCAAAATTCATCAAGAATGTTTTGAGGGTAACCTTAGGCTTTGGATGCGGTCCCACATGAGGAATCACAAGGGAAATTTCCAATCCATGTTTGGCCTTCAATCCCTTTGGTCTCTCAAGGAGTTCATTCCGGATCTTGAGCTATTGAGGGCCACTGCGTCCTTTTGGGATGTTAGGAGGCATGTCTATTGTTTCTCCTACAACGAGATCACTCCTACTTATGAGGATTTCAAGGCTTTGGTGGGCGGCGTGGACACGGAGGTCATAGCTCTTCCTTCGGTTGATGACACCATGTGTGTTGAGAGGTTGGTTTCTCTTCTTGGTATTTCTTTGGAAGAGGCCCAATGCATGGTCCTTGATCACACTTTCATTGATATTTCGGATGTCCCTGAGAAGTTCATGGATCGCACGGATGAGGCTTCTTGGAATGCCTTTGGTTTATGCGTCCTTGCTTTTTTCTACATGGTCAGTTCCAAGGGCACCTGCCATCGGGTTTTATTGAGTGTCCTCGAGGAGTGCCGTGCGGGGAAGGATATAGTCCCCTTGATCTTGGGCGAGACCCTTCACCGTATGGACCGCTTGGCTTTGGGGAATGGTTTCATGCGCAGCGGTAGCCGTGCCTTGCTTACTTTGTGGTTGAGGGAGAGGTTGATGGCCATTCCGGAGGCTCCTATCTCTCACAATCCTTGGTCTTACTCTTTGAGAGGCATTATCTTGGACCTAGTTCAGAGTGATTGGGAGGCTTACATGGCTCGCCTCACGACTGCCGAGATACGCTGGCTAGTTCCCCATTAGTGTATTGGCTCGGTGCGGGAGTACCAAGATAATTCCCCCTTTGTTCGGGTGCCAGGACTCTTGGGTTCATCTCATTATATCCCTTCTTTGGTCCGTCGTCAGTTTGGGTTACCGCAGACTCCACTGTTGGAGTGGTCGGGTGTCAACCCGGAGCACTTGAGGCTTCCATCTCTGTTTATGTGGGACTCCTCCACCGTTTCATTCATGTCCCGGTCGTGGACTTACTCTCTCTTTCCAGCTCGGGCACTTCTTGGGCGAGCGGCTAGCATGGTTTTGACCACGGTGTACTTGGACTGGTATGAACAGACCATGGGATAGACTCAGAGGCTCATTGAGGAGAGGCGTGAGGCTATTCTTGGTGAGACTTATGGTCCTAGCAGGGTTCTAAGGGAGACCGAAGCTGTGGCGAGTGGCCATAACATTACTGGAGACGTTGTTGAGGACTACAGGGTTTTGGCAGACAGGAGGATGGCCGTGATGCCTAAGGCGGGGGCACGAATGGAGGATTTTCAGGCTCGGGCTGCCGCCAATGCGGTTTTGAGGGCGACCGGGCTCGTAGATGATGCTGGAAGAGCCCCTGATCATGGAAAAGGGGGAATTGACATCTTTGAGGTGAAGAAAAAAGACCCGAAGAAGTCAAAAGAAGAAGTGGAGGGACGAAGGACAGTGATTTCCATGTATCCACCCATTGCCATTGCAGACACATTAGTTTATCTTAGGTATTTTAGTTATGTCTTAAGCATGTTAGTTGGGTCGAGAGTAGACCGTGCTTGAACTCATCAAAGAAGTGTTTTAACTGTAATGAAAATGGTTACTTATGAAGCCAATTCGCATTCTCATGGAGCTCTTGCTCAAGTCCAAATTTGATTTTTATTTATTTTTTAGACCGGACCAAAGATTGGCTGCCTACGTTCCCCTTTTACAAATGAAAATCTAAGGGGCTCAGGTCATCGTAGTTCATTTCTCCACAAATGTTTAGGATGCGACCCTGTTTTTTCTCTAGATCGCCCAAATGGGTTTTCAATCTAGGTGGGTATATTCTTTTAGCACCCCCCCCTTTTTTTTTTTAAAACAAAGTAACGACGGAGCTTATCACCATTGACTGGGTGCATAAAGGGGTTGCTGTCCAAGTCTGCGAGCCTCATTGCGCCCCCTAAAAAGACTTCTTGCACCACAAAGGGACCAATCCACACGGGTTCCCATTTTCCATCGGGATTAGACCTCCCCGAGGGTTTTTCCTTAAGGACTAAATCTCCTGCCCGAATCTCTCAGGGCTTTACCTTCTTATCAAAGGCTCGCACCATTCTTCCTTGGTAGGCGCGGATGTGTTCGATGGCCCTCAGGCGACGTTCGTCCAACAAGGCCAGCTCATCATGTCGGCTTCGAAGCCAATCGACCTCGCGGATCTTATTTTCCAACAAAAATCTTAGTGACGGTACTTCCAATTCTGCGGGGAGCATGGCTTCCATTCCGTACGTCAAAGCAAAAGGAGTTTCTCCTGTGGCTGTTCTGACCGAAGTTCGGTAGCCCCACAAAGCTAGGTGTAGCTTTTCAGGCCAATCTCTTCCCCGTGTTGCCATCTTTCTAATGATCCTCTCAAGCGTTTTATTGGCGGCTTCTACCGCGCCATTGGTCTTGGGTCTGTATGGGGAGGACTTGTGATGAGTAACTCGGAATTCTCCCAATAATCGATCGCATTCACCCTCGAAGTGCGAGCCATTGTCGGTAATGACCTCGTTCGAGACTCTGTACCGGCACATGATATTCTCTTTGATAAATCCCGCTACCTTCTTGGTGGTGAGGACCCGGTATGACTTAGCCTCTACCCACTTTGTGAAGTAATCCACAGCTACCAAAACAAACTCGTGACCATTACTACCAGACGAGGAGATTTTCCCGATAACATCTATGCCCCATGTTGAGAAGGGCCATGGTGTAGTCATGCAGTAGAGATGATGAGGCGGTAGGTGGTTGAGGTTGGAGAAACGCTGACATTTATCATACCTCCTTACGAATTGCATGCAATCTGTTTCCATTGAGATCCAGAAGTAACCCATCCGCAAAATGGTTTGCATTAATGCCCTTGCATTCATATGAGGACCACACAATCCACCATGAACTTCTTGCATGAGTTCTTTTGCCCTTTCCCCACTTATGCATCTAAGGAGAAGGCCCTGATGGCGTTTTTTGTATAGGATGTCCCCCAGGATGACGTAGTTGGATGCCAACCGCTTGAGTGCCATCATACCTTTGGCTTTGATCCCGTGCAAATACTCTCCCTTTTCATTCATGAAGGAAGCTTCTCCTTCTTTGAGGAATTGGTAAATCTGGTTGTACCATGGCTCCTTTACCTTTTCCAGGATTGCTCTGATTTCAAAGCAGTATACTGGGCTTTCCTTTCTCCCGACCCGAAATGGTTTTATCAATTTTCCCTCGGGGATTTCCACCAATGAAGCCAAAGTTGCTAGGGCGTCGGCGAAACGGTTCCGGTCCCTCGGCAGGTAATGGAAGCTGACCTCTTGGAATTGTGCTACGAGCTCATCCATATAGGCATGATATTTTCGCAAACCGGGATCCAGTGTTTTCCATTTGTTCGAGACTTGGTTGATAATCAAGGCCGAATCGCCGTATACTTCCAGCTCCTTAACATTCCTTTCCAAAGCTGCCTCCAAACCGGCTGTGCATGCCTCATATTCTGCGGCATTGTTGGTGACATCAAAGTTCAATTTGATAGCGATGGGGGTGTGCTCGTCTTTTGGGTTCTCCAAGAGCAATCCTACACCGTTTCCTCTTTTATTGGCAGCTCTGTCGAAGAACAATTGCCACCTATTTCCTCCCTCGAGGGTAAAGATTCCTTCATCTGGGAATTTTGGTTCGGGCCCCCTTTCTTCATTACTAGGGAAATCTGCCAAGTGTTCTGCCAAAACCCTTCCTTTGACTGCCTTTCTCGACGCATAACTGATATCGTATTCGGCTAAGAAGAAAGACCATTTGGCAAGCCTCATAGACAAAGATGGCTTTTCCAATAAGCACTTGATGGGGTCTATTTTGGAAATAAGTTGTATCGGATGAGCCTGCATGTAATGTTTTAACTTTCTCACGACCCATACCAATCCCGCGCAAGTCTTCTCAATTGGGGAGTAGTTGAGCTCGCTTTCTTGTAGCTTACGGCTCACAAAGTAGATGGCATTTTCCACCTTTGAATCTTTCTTCTCTTGGGCCAACATTGCTCCTATCGACGCATCAGTCACTGTTAGGTAAAGCAAGAGTGGTTTGACTTTGTGTGGAGGGCATAGGATTGGTGGTTGGATGAGGTAGGCCTTAATCTTGTCGAAGTCTTTTTGGCACTCCCCGTTCCATTTGACCTCAGCATTCTTTCTTAACAGTTTGAAGATGGGCTCGCAAATGGGAGTGAGTTGGTTTATGAAGCGGCTGATGTATTGCAACTTTCCCATGAAGGCTTTTACCCCTGTTTGGGTGCGAGGCGGCCTCATTTCCACAATTGCCTTAACCTTTTGAGGATCAATTTCGATGCCCCGTTCGGTGACCATGTATCCCAAAACCTTGCCACGAGAAACCCCACAAGTGGACTTGGCCGGATTAAGTCTCATAGAGTGCTTCCTAAGCCTGTCAATGAACTTTCTCAAGTCTATCAAATGTTGCTCGTCAGAACCCTTAGAATGCACGATCATGTCATCGACATACACTTCTATTTCCTTATGGATCATGTCGTGAAAGAGTGCGGTCGCAGCTCTTTGGTAGGTAGCCTCAGTGTTTCGCAGCCCGAAAGGCATCACGGTATAGCAAAAGGTTCCCCATGGGGTGGTGAAGGCAGTTTTTTCCTGGTCCTCCTCTGCCATCTTAATCTGGTTATATCCGGCGAAGCCATCCACAAAAGACTTAACCTCAAAGCTAGAGGTTGTATCCACAAGCATGTCAATGCTTGGGAGGGGAAAGTCATCTTTGGGACTCACTTTGTTGAGATCCCTGAAGTCGACGCAACATCGAACCTTTCCATTGGCCTTTGTGACCGTTACTATGTTGGAGAGCCATAAGGGGTATTCTATCACTCTTATAAATCCGACCCGAAGCAACTTCTCAATCTCTTCTTTGACCTGCAGGGACCATTCTGGTTTGATTCGCCGAAGTTTTTGCTTAACGGGTTTCACCTCGGGGTCCACGGGGATCCTGTGTTCCACGATCGAAGCATCCAACCCTGGAATATCCTTATAAGACCATGCAAACACATCTACATACTCTTTGAGTAGCTCAACCAAAGCTTCCCTTTCGGCCCCTTTGAAGTATTCCCCAATCTGTGTCTCCTTCGGCTCATTTTCGGTTCCCAAATTCACCTTAGTCAAAACCTCTTCGGCAACTTGGGCACGGTTTTCCTCTTGATCAACAACCTGCTTTGATGACTGTTTAATGTTTGGATCGTTTAGTGCGTCTGCATTATTAGGTGATTCATTATTAACCATTTTCAGATTATTAGTTAATTTATCATCTAATAAGTTGGCAATGAGGGCATACTCGGAAAGGTCTATCATTTCATTCAATGCAAACGGGAATACAACATTGGCTACAAGTTCATAATCCTCGGGCGTGAGGCCCTCGGAGGAGACAGACTCGAATTCAAAGACAAGAGATTGGGGAGACTCAACTACATTGGACCCTATGACATTTGACTCTAGGGGACGAGGGACCAGTCCAAGTTTCGCGGTCATTGCTTCTTTGCTCGCCCCCGGTCCAGAGAAGGTTACCCAATTTTTCAGAGGCATGTCCGTTGGCTTTGCAAGAGTGTGTGGGTCAAATGTCGTAAGAGGTCCATCTTCGATCACGGCAATCATTTCCTTTTCGAAGTCAATTAGGTCAGGTACAACCAAGTCTTCTCCGAACATTCTTTGCATTACCACACCGTTCCACTCATTGCCCATAGCATCCTTGGCGGCGCCCTTAGGAACTTCCTCCTCAAACTTGTATCCGCCATTTTGTCCCCAGACAGATCCCCTTTCCTTGCTAGCTCCCGTCACAGACAAGGTTTCAAACTCTTTTACCATTTCGGGCACCCCCTTGAAGGTGTATTCGTGGCTGATAGTAGTATCAGTAGGATCTTTTATCTTGGGCGTATCCAGAAATGCCCTCCTCACGGGGTTTGCCACCACCCCTCGGAACCTTTTGAGATCCTCTTGCAACTTATCCCAATTGGTCATCATCGGCTCTCTTGGCTCTGGGGGTTCGACTTGAACTCCCCCCTTCAAAAAGTAACGGCTCATATCAAAGGTATAAGGACGAAGGTTGGGGGTTTTAAACAGAGTCCCTTGAGCCCTGGCTTGGCTTTTCTTCCGAGCCACTTCCTTATCCATCCTGAGGTCTCCGGGGGTGGGTTTTTATCCCAAGCCATGAAGTGTATTTTCTCTTTGATCTCAACGATCTTGTGACTCCCTTGGAGCTTCCTTCCTAGTCCGAGCCCCGGGAGGTAGCGCATCAGATGCATCATTCTCATCGCAGGAGGAATCTTATCCTTGGTGAGCGTGAGATCTACACAACAAATGTGGGTTTTGGGTGGCACTTCTGTGAAGCCAGTCAAAACCATGCCGCTTCCCTCATGCTTAATTTCTAACACAGGAATCCCATTGGTGTTGGTTCCTTCTGTGGTCACACTGTCCCCATAAATAGTTGTTAAGTTACCCCCTTGCACGTATTTCACATATTAATGGAGAGTGGAGGCGACCCCATTGAATTTGTGGAGACACGGGCGTCCCAATAAGGCAGTGAAGGATATGGGGATGTCAAGCACTTGGAAGTCGGTCGGCATCATTTGTTTCCCAAACCAAAGGTTCAAAGTGGCCACCCCTAAGACTGAGCGGGCTGTGGAATCATAAGCCTTGACAGTGATCACGGAAGGCTTTAGGTCGGTGGTCTCAAGGCCAAGTAGGTCCATCATTCTTGGTGGGGAGGACATTCATGGCGGAGCCGTTATCGACCAGAACTCGAGGGAGGCGGCGATCGTCCAATTGTACCGTGATGTAAAGGGCCTCGTTATGGCTAGCCCCAAACTTCGGCAAATCCAAATCTGTGAATGTGATGATATTTCCATACTGAACACTTCCGATCATTTGTACGGTTTCCTCGGGGGTAGCTGTGGTGGGTACCATAGTGTGGGCCAAGCATTCCTCCAACTTGAGCTTATGAGGGTAGGAGGAAGTAAGGAGGGACCACAAAGATATGTTAGCTTGTGTCCTCTTAAGTTGGGCTAAGATGGGATCCTCTTCTCCGGAACCTGGGGGTTTCGCCTCGTCAACAAGAAGGGGAGGCGCTCGGTGTTCCGGTGGTGGAGGTTTCTTAGGGTTCTCCGTGTGCACTTGCCCTGATCGAGTTAATACACTAACTTCCAAGGGGTCATCGACTTTTATCATCTCATCTCCGATAGGCGGAGGTTTTTGGGTACCGTACGGCTATGCCTCCCTCCTTAACTCATTTACCCCGACCATTCGTTTTGGGGTGGATGTTGACCCATAAATTTCTCCTAGGGAGATAGGGTGGTGGTTCTGGCTCTTCCCAGCTCCCACAGTTTCACGAAGATTTTCCAGGGTGAGCATGCAACAATAATTATCTGGGAACGCTGATCCGTCAAACAGCGGCGGTGGTGGAGATAGTGGTGGCAAAGCTAAGAAATCACCCAAGGCTGGAAATTCCACTTTTTCCAATTTCGGGGAGAAAACACAAGGAGCCATATTTGAGGATACTTCATCATCATCACTTTCACATAGGATCCGGAGCTCCTTGTGAGGTAGAGAGCGAACGGCTTCTTTCATTTGGGTGAGATACCCTTCATAGTCAATCATTTCTGGGATCTTTGCGACCTCGGACCCGTTTCGTTTAATTGTCGTCTTGCCCATAGATGAACTACATGCCTCAATGATATGGAAGCAATCATCATGGGAAAGGCTATCCCCATTCGAGCCTTGGCTTTCGCTGTTCAACGTACTCTTAATGGACTTTTCCATCTCCTCCATACATTGTTCAAACGTTAAATCATGTTCGGTGAGTGTTATTATGACCAATTCATCGGCATTTTGGTGGGGTACCCTTGCACTCATCACATTGGCGATCATAAAGTCGGATGGGCATCTCATATCTCCCTCTTGCACACATGCCCATAAGGCTTCCTTCCATTCTTCCCCAATCTGAGCCATTGGGACATTGAATTCCAAAAGGTTCACTGGTGTAGGCTCCTCGAACTTAATCATATTAATGCCTCGGTTGTTGGGGAAAGGGTTATTAATCACGCTCGGGCCACGGGGGTGTTCAAGTTTTCCTTTGTCAATGAGGTTGAGGATGATGCGTTTTATCACGGAGCAATCATCGGTATTGTGGCCATGACAATTGTGGAAGGCGCATCTTTTTTTTTGGTCAAAGGGTTTCTCGGGATTCCTTGGCTGATAGTTGACCAAAGGTTTTACAAGGCCTTGCTTGACTAACCCTTCGAACACCTTACTTATAGGCATTCCGAAATCCTCAAACCTTACATACTGACGCCTTTCTGCAGTCCCACCCTTTTTAGAGGCTTGCCTTGGGCTTCCTTCTTGGATGCTGTTAACCGTTCCCAGGGTTTATTTCCCTTTACCGGTGGTCGGAGGGCGGTACATATAGGAGTTTCCGCTATTTTGGGCCGGAGACTGCTCATTGAGAGCCTTCTCAAATTTGGATCCTGCGGTCACCATGGCTCGGAGATTGGGGTAGAAGTGATGGCTGATCAAAGCTCACAGTTGGGGTTTCAAGCATGACTGAAATATATCCAACTGTTCATCCTCGGTGGGAGGATTGGAAATTTCTCCCAATTTGTAGTTCCATGTTTTGTAAAACTCACTGATCGGCTCTTCCGTCTTTTGCAGTGTGCTTTGCAAATCGGTGCGATTGGTTTCCCACTCCAAGTTAGAACGGTACTTGGTGAGGAATGCTTCCTTAATCCGGTCCCATGGGGTTCGAGACTCATCCTTTAAGTTGAAGAACCATTTGAGTGCATTTTGTCACGACCCGAAAACTAGGCTCTATTTTATTGGTAATAAATAATAATTATTTAATTATTTGCTTATTTATTTATTTAAATTATTATTTATGTAAATATTTATGTGTGCAATTTATGTGTTATAATAAATATGCCTAGCATTTTATTTGGGTCATTTGTGCTAGTGTAATATTTTGGGTCTTAATTGTTAGTAGGGAGTGTAGAAATTGTGTGTAGTGTTGAGGAGGGGGGCCTAAGTGTAAATTCTTTGAATTATTTCCCCTACTCCCTCCCTACCCCTTCTCTTCTCCCTCACTCTCCATCCTTTCCCAGCATTTTTCTCTCCCTCACTCCTTGTTGTGGGTAAGTTTTTCTTCTCTCCTTCTCTCTTCATTTTCTTCATCTTCCTCTCATTATTTCTCATTTCTTAAAACGTGAAATGTGTTTAGATCGTCGATAGGATCGCGTAGGATGAGAAATATTTGAAATCCATCAACTTTGAGATTTATCAAGTAAGTTACTTTTCCCCCATTTTGGTGCTAAAACGTTCATATCATGTTTATGTGATGTTTGATGCGTTATATTCGAAGTTTGATTGAGTTTAGAATTGATTTGGAATTTTATTTGAGTTTTGGGTAAAAATGGTGAAAACTTGAATGTTGGTTTTGATTCTTGGTTTTGGTTAATAAAGGGTGTTGTTAAGGTCCCCTTTTGGGTTAAATGATGTTTGGGTACCTTAGAAATCTTGTTGGGAGTGTTGATTTTGAGTGTTTATGGATTTGGTATGAAATGGTATGGCTTTGTGATGAACCCAGCTGGGAATTCCTCCCAGCCCGTAGACCAGGCGCCCGCCTGCCTTGACCCAGGCGCCCGCCTACATGACCTTTTCTAATGGCCAGACCTTCTGGTCATTCAAGCGCCCGCCTGGCCCATTCCAGGCGCCCGCCCGCCCCCTGTTCCAGGAAATTGCCCTTTTGCTTGGTTTATGACTTAAGGCTTAACTAGTTTAGGTTCATTCCTTCTAATTAACTTAAGATAACACCATGGAACACTTTAGTAATTAAAATTGGTTCCTTTGTGAACAATAGTGTTATATAATTTGATCAAATATTGTTTGGGGCATCTTATGATGTATTTGTGTTTATTCCAACCGAATTGAATTTCGAATAAGACTTGGCCTAGGTTTTAGGCGATGTCCTATAGTACCTAGAGGGTTGTTATTGAACACCAAGGTGTAGGGTTTAGTCCTGTCGTAATCATGATTCGAATAAGGGTCACCTTTCGGATTCGTTTGGGGTGTTTAGAATGGGTTCGTTATGAACGGAGATAAAGCGTGAATTGGTAATTGGGTACCTACGGTTTGATTAACCTTAAGGTGTATTCATTCTGATTTCCTATTTTGGGATTTCAGGTGTGATGAGATGGTTGTGTTCATAGTCCTAGTACCTCTTTATGAATAAACGTTTAGGATAATTTTGGATTATAGTCGTTGCACTATTTGTGAGCGACCGTCTGGGTTGTGTTCTTTATGATTAACTTGGGGGTATTATATTTGGGATGTATTGATACGTGCCTTGTCTTGGAATCATCTTGTTTTAATGATCAATGTTGTGGTGCTCTTTATGAGAAATTCCGTTTATCGTTGTTGTGCTCTTCATGAAAAACTCTGTTATAGTTGTTGTTAAACTCTTCATGAGTAACCGTTGCATCTTTATGGTGATTAATTGGTATGGTTCCCTACTTCGGAACCCTAAGTTGTTTAATTAAGCTAGTATTTATTACTTAGCATTTATCTGAAAGTCCAGCTGGTTATTTGTGTATCGAGTCAGGCAATGGATAATGCTATAATGGCACGAGCCAAGTCCAGTATAGCATCGCCCATTGGTCCTTCTGTCCTCATCCAGATTGGCCTTGGTTGGGATGAGCTAGCTCCGTTGTGGGTATTCTAGCTAATCGTTTTGGAGCATGACTTTATGGCATGGCTCCCGCCCCTTGTGGCACTTTACATTGTTATTGGTTCCGGTACCGGGTTTCTCTTCAGCTTTTATGCTACTATGAAGATGAATTGTTTGATTGATGGGTTGATTGGTCGCTTCTGACCGGGGATTCCTCTTCAGCTTTCATGCTATTATGAAGATGATGAATGGTTGGTTATTGAAGCTGCGCAGCAACCTTTATTTGGTTCTTCCAGTTGGGAAACCTTGGCTAATATCCTTTGTTATGTGTTTACTTTCCGCTGCTATCTGTTGACTGTTAATTGTTACATGCTATGTGATATTTATCAGTGTTTATTGCTTATTGCATCATAGCATGTCATGTAGTTGCATTAGTAACTTACAGAGATTTTATCTCACCCAGTTTATTTCCATCTTTGTTTTTCCTTAACCCCCCCCCCAGGAGGAAAAGGATTAGGATTCGCGGATCGAGGAGGACGTCGAGAGGATTGAGATTTTGGGGCAGGTTGTTATGGATCGGTTTACATTATTTAAATGTATAACCTTTTGGGGATAGTTTTACCATTATTGACGTCACTAAGAATTGTATATTTTATTCTTTTGAGCATAAGCTGTGGAGCTTATGTTAGATGTACTTTGTTGATTTAAACTTGGATTTGTAAAACCTTGTGTTATCATCTTTTGGTTCAAAATGGAATTTTTAACTTCTATATTTTAGAGTTTTGGTTTTAAGACGACTTCCAGCTCGCGACCTCGGGCCGCGGGGTTCGGGGTCGTGACAGTTAATTGTTAGTAGGGAGTGTAGAAATTGTGTGTAGTGTTGAGGAGCGGGGCCTAAGTGTAAATTCTTTGAATTATTTCCCCTACTCCCTCCCTACTCCTTCTCTTCTCCCTCACTCTCCATCCTTTCCCAGCATTTTTCTCTCCCTCACTCCTTGTTGTGGGTAAGTTTTTCTTCTCTCCTTCTCTCTTCATTTTCTTCATCTTCCTCTCATTATTTCTCATTTCTTAAAACGTGAAATGTGTTTAGATCGTCGATAGGATCGCGTAGGATCAGAAATATTTGAAATCCATCAACTTTGAGATTTATCAAGTAAGTTACTTTTCCCCCATTTTGGTGCTAAAACGTTCATATCATGTTTATGTGATGTTTGATGCGTTATATTCGAAGTTTGATTGAGTTTAGAATTGATTTGGAATTTTATTTGAGTTTTGGGTAAAAATGGTGAAAACTTGAATGTTGGTTTTGATTCTTGGTTTTGGTTAATAAAGGGTGTTGTTAAGGTCCCCTTTTGGGTTAAATGATGTTTGGGTACCTTAGAAATCTTGTTGGGAGTGTTGATTTTGAGTGTTTATGGATTTGGTATGAAATGGTATGGCTTTGTGATGAACCCAGCTGGGAATTCCTCCCAGCCCGTAGACCAGGCGCCCGCCTGCCTTGAACCAGGCGCCCGCCTACATGACCTTTTCTAATGGCCAGACCTTCTGGTCATTCAAGCGCCCGCCTGGCCCATTCTAGGCGCCCGCCCGTCCCCTGTTCCAGGAAATTGCCCTTTTGTTTGGTTTATGACTTAAGGCTTAACTAGTTTAGGTTCATTCCTTCTAATTAACTTAAGATAACACCATGGAACACTTTAGTAATTAAAATTGGTTCCTTTGTGAACAATAGTGTTATATAATTTGATCAAATATTGTTTGGGGCATCTTATGATGTATTTGTGTTTATTCCAACCGAATTGAATTTCGCATAAGACTTGGCCTAGGTTTTAGGCGATGTCCTATAGTACCTAGAGGGTTGTTATTGAACACCAAGGTGTAGGGTTTAGTCCTGTCGTGATCATGATTCGAATAAGGGTCACCTTTCGGATTCGTTTGGGGTGTTTAGAATGGGTTCGTTATGAACGGAGATAAAGCGTGAATTGGTAATTGGGTACCTACGGTTTGATTAACCTTAAGGTGTATTCATTCTGATTTCCTATTTTGGGATTTCAGGTGTGATGAGATGGTTGTGTTCATATTCCTAGTACCTCTTTATGAGTAAACGTTTAGGATAATTTTGGATTATAGTCGTTGCACTATTTGTGAGCGACCGTCTGGGTTGTGTTCTTTATGATTAACTTGTGGGTATTATATTTGGGATGTATTGATACGTGCCTTGTCTTGGAATCATCTTGTTTTAATGATCAATGTTGTGGTGCTTTTTATGAGAAATTCCGTTTATCGTTGTTGTGCTCTTCATGAGAAACTCTGTTATAGTTGTTGTTAAACTCTTCATGAGTAACCGTTGCATCTTTATGGTGATTAATTGGTATGGTTCCCTACTTCGGAACCCTAAGTTGTTTAATTAAGCTAGTATTTATTACTTAGCATTTATCTGAAAGTCCAGCTGGTTATTTGTGTATCGAGTCAGGCAATGGATAATGCTATAATGGCACGAGCCAAGTCCAGTATAGCATCGCCCATTGGTCCTTCTGTCCTCATCCAGATTGGCCTTGGTTGGGATGAGCTAGCTCCGTTGTGGGTATTCTAGCTAATCGTTTTGGAGCATGACTTTGTGGCATGGCTCCCGCCCCTTGTGGCACTTTACATTGTTATTGGTTCCGGTACCGGGTTTCTCTTCAGCTTTTATGCTACTATGAAGATGAATTGTTTGATTGATGGGTTGATTGGTCGCTTCTGACCGGGGATTCCTCTTCAGCTTTCATGCTATTATGAAGATGATGAATGGTTGGTTATTGAAGTTGCGCAGCGACCTTTATTTGGTTCTTCCAGTTGGGAAACCTTGGCTAATATCCTTTGTTATGTGTTTACTTTCCGCTGCTATCTGTTGACTGTTAATTGTTACATGCTATGTGATATTTATCAGTGTTTATTGCTTATTGCATCATAGCATGTCATGTAGTTGCATTAGTAACTTACTGAGATTTTATCTCACCCCGTTTATTTCCATCTTTGTTTTTCCTTAACCCCCCCCAGGAGGAAAAGGATTAGGATTCACGGATCGAGGAGGACGTCGAGAGGATTGAGATTTTGGGGCAGGTTGTTATGGATCGGTTTACATTATTTAAATGTATAACCTTTTGGGGATAGTTTTACCATTATTGACGTCACTAAGAATTGTATATTTTATTCTTTTGAGCATAAGCTGTGGAGCTTATGTTAGATTTACTTTGTTGATTTAAACTTGGATTTGTAAAACCTTGTGTTATCATCTTTTGGTTCAAAATGGAATTTTTAACTTCTATATTTTAGAGTTTTGATTTTAAGTCGACGTCCAGCTCGCGACCTCGGGCCGCGGGGTTCGGGGTCGTGACAGTTGGTATCAGAGCTATGGTTTGGCTCTAAGTGTATGTATAGGTAGATTAGTATGACCTAGGAGGGTAGTGTGTTCGGAGTGAGTAACAATTGTTGTTTTATGCAGGTACTTGTTTGAAATGTCTCGAAGGAGAAGTGGTGAAAGTAATACCGGTAATGCAAATCGGAATGAAACAAGGGATGAAGCCCGTGCAATGTTTCAGGGCATGTTTGAGGCGGCCATGAAGGCCATACATGATCAAGGTCCGAGGGTAGAACAAGCACCACCACCCCGCTACAGATTGGAACAATTTCTGAAATTGAAACCGGTTGAGTTCAATGGGGAACCCGATGTAAGGAAGGCCGAGCTATGGATTGAGTCGATGGAGAAAATTTATGATGTCTTTGGTTGCACCGATGAAGACAAGGTCCGGTTTGCGGCTTATAAACTTGTGGGTGCCGCCGAGCATTGGTGGAAGGGTGTTAAAGCGAGTTGGGATGATACTCACACAGTGTATGCATGGGAATTGTTTGTGCGAAAATTCAAGGAGCATTTCATTCCGGTAGTGGATCAAAACCGAAAGGAGATCGAGCTGCTCAACCTGGAGCAAGGTTTGTTGTCTATAGCTCAGTACTCGGCTAAGTTCACAGAATTAGCCCGGTATTGTGACTATCTTGTGCGGACCGAGGAGCAGAAAGCTATGAGATTCATCCGGGGTTTGAAGACTTCTATTCGGACTCAGCTTATAGCCCAGAGGATTGTGACATTTCAGGATTCGGTAGACCGGGCATACTTGATCGAGCAAGATATTGGGGAGCATAAGAGGAAGACCAAGGTTGCAAATACGGGTAAACAAGTAAGCCATGCTAAGTCTCAACCACAGCACCGTTCAGATAACCGAGGTAATTTGGGAGCACCATCTCAGTTTAAAGAACAAACCGCGCTAGGGAATCTGGGTACTACTTCGGGGAAACAAGGGAAACAAGGTAGGTGGCTTTGCACTTACTGTCAGAGGGAAGGCCATTTGGAGGATAAGTGTTGGAAGAAACAAGGAAAATGTATCAATTGTGGTCAACTGGGTCACTTCATAAAAAACTGTCCGAGGTTTAGGGTTCAATCATCAGGAACAGGAACCAGTACTTCACCGGGTCAGAAGAGGGATGCTTCAGGGAATCCTAAGGTATAGGGCAGAGTAATTGCGATCAATCAGCACTCACCAGGTAACGGATAAATTTCAGGAGGTATTATTTTGCGTCGTGAGAGCGAGCGCGTGCATTTTAGGATCATCGCATTTATGTGTTTCTGTGCATTAGTTGCATTTATTTCTTCTGAGTCTTTGACTTATGTGTTGTAGGTGTCTAATCCTATGGAGGAGTTTAGGGAATCTGATGAAGTCTTATGTGCTTATGATGTGCTTAAGTATGGTTATGTCTCACCTGCTAATTAGCCATGTTGCTATTACAAGATTTTGATGTTACTATTGCTTTAGTCTATTGTTGTAGAGGGATTGTTATATTCTCCATTCCTAAATTCTTAAAACTGTTTGAGACCGTTCCCTGGGTAGAGTTATACCTATCTTTTCTTAATAGAAATCCGAGTAGTTAACTTCGGTCGAATTGTTGGGTGTAATTATTATTTGTAAGATTTCCATTTTCCTCCGTATAGTACCTAGTGTTTAAGGGAAACTTGGGTTAAATTGAACTGTTGTGGTACAAGGTTGTAATGCTAATATTTAGATCAATATCCATATTGTATCGGTTGGACTATAGGAGTTGAGGATTCAATGAGGATCTCTTAAGGAAAATTATGGTCACTTTTAGTACATCCCCGTGAATGCATCGAAATGGATTAGTATGGAGAGGTGTACGATTTGTTACGGATGATGAGTTTGTTGTAAGAGTTATAATCGATAATGGTGGTAAGCGTGTTAAGTTAGAAAGGACTAATAAGTACATTTTGGGAGAGTAACAATTTCTCGATCTATGTTAAGGGCATTTTGAAATTTGGTTAGGTAGTGGTTCTATGGTCCTAAATCCCCTTTTTGGTGACGTTTCCCGAATTGGATCAAGGGTATGTGAAGGAAGTTGATTGTCAATACTTGGGCATAATTAAGAATATCATGACTTGATATTGGGTCAGTTGGAACGTGGCTAGCTAATTGGTTTATTATGACCGTAGTACTCTTGAGCCTAAGTATCATTAGCTTAATAAATGTATGCATGAAAGACTAACTTGGGTTAGTTATCGAAGATTTAGAATTGTTAAAATTCATTGAGTATATGAGCACGGATTATAATTTAAATGGGAGTTAGAGAAAACCTTTTGAAGATGAAATTAGGATCGTTTTGCGGACTATTGAGTATATTGAATTGTTTGGGCTTCAAGACCGGATTAATGAAGGGATGAGAGTATAACATAGATTAAGTGGACACTTTGTACGAGAAATTTTGGGGTTTGTATGGTACTATTAATTTAAGGTGCTAACTCAAAGCGAAGACACTATAATGGTAATCCATAGAGATACAGCCATTTCGATGAATATTGTGGAAATAGAAATTTCTTTAGCCTTTTTATATTTTAAAAGCTAATTAGGCTCGGGATGGTGAGGTTTTTGAAATTCTGAGGAATACTACCGAGCATGCGATTTACAAAAGGAAACACCTTTGCAGTGTAATTAAGGATTGAATAAGGTGAGCTTGGGATATCTCGAAAGTTATGTTTGGGAGCAATTGGGATTCTCCAATTTTGATCGTGGATTCTAATTAGTAGTGAAGGTTATGATTGAAGGAAGTTATGTACGAGAGGTCGTGGTATGGTGAACATTATTTAAGGTTACCTTGTAGTGGTTTAGAATGGACAATTGAGGAATTTGAGAAATGGCGGAATTATCGTGTCCGTAGCTATTTGGTCTTTCGGGTAAGTCTCGTTAAAATTCGGGTCGAATTTTCTTTAAGGGGGAGTGAATGTCACGACCCGAAAACTAGGCTCTATTTTATTGGTAATAAATAATAATTATTTAATTATTTGCTTATTTATTTATTTAAATTATTATTTATGTAAATATTTATGTGTGCAATTTATGTGTTATAATAAATATGCCTAGCATTTTATTTGGGTCATTTGTGCTAGTGTAATATTTTGGGTCTTAATTGTTAGTAGGGAGTGTAGAAATTGTGTGTAGTGTTGAGGAGGGGGGCCTAAGTGTAAATTCTTTGAATTATTTCCCCTACTCCCTCCCTACTCCTTCTCTTCTCCCTCACTCTCCATCCTTTCCCAGCATTTTTCTCTCCCTCACTCCTTGTTGTGGGTAAGTTTTTCTTCTCTCATTCTCTCTTCATTTTCTTCATCTTCCTCTCATTATTTCTCATTTCTTAAAACGTGAAATGTGTTTAGATCGTCGATAGGATCGCGTAGGATCAGAAATATTTGAAATCCATCAACTTTGAGATTTATCAAGTAAGTTACTTTTCCCCCATTTTGGTGCTAAAACGTTCATATCATGTTTATGTGATGTTTGATGCGTTATATTCGAAGTTTTATTGAGTTTAGAATTGATTTGGAATTTTATTTGAGTTTTGGGTAAAAATGGTGAAAACTTGAATGTTGGTTTTGATTCTTGGTTTTGGTTAATAAAGGGTGTTGTTAAGGTCCCCTTTTGGGTTAAATGATGTTTGGGTACCTTAGAAATCTTGTTGGGAGTGTTGATTTTGAATGTTTATGGATTTGGTATGAAATGGTATGGCTTTGTGATGAACCCAGCTGGGAATTCCTCCCAGCCCGTAGACCAGGCGCCCGCCTAACTAGTTTAGGTTCATTCCTTCTAATTAACTTAAGATAACACCATGGAACACTTTAGTAATTAAAATTGGTTCCTTTGTGAACAATAGTGTTATATAATTTGATCAAATATTGTTTGGGGCATCTTATGATGTATTTGTGTTTATTCCAACCGAATTGAATTTCGCATAAGACTTGGCCTAGGTTTTAGGCGATGTCCTATAGTACCTAGAGGGTTGTTATTGAACACCAAGGTGTAGGGTTTAGTCTTGTCGTGATCATGATTCGAATAAGGGTCACCTTTCGGATTCGTTTGGGGTGTTTAGAATGGGTTCGTTATGAACGGAGATAAAGCGTGAATTGGTAATTGGGTACCTACGGTTTGATTAACCTTAAGGTGTATTCATTCTGATTTCCTATTTTGGGATTTCAGGTGTGATGAGATGGTTGTGTTCATAGTCCTAGTACCTCTTTATGAGTAAACGTTTAGGATAATTTTGGATTATAGTCGTTGCACTATTTGTGAGCGACCGTCTGGGTTGTGTTCTTTATGATTAACTTGTGGGTATTATATTTGGGATGTATTGATACGTGCCTTGTCTTGCAATCATCTTGTTTTAATGATCAATGTTGTGGTGCTCTTTATGAGAAATTCCGTTTATCGTTGTTGTGCTCTTCATGAGAAACTCTGTTATAGTTGTTGTTAAACTCTTCATGAGTAACCGTTGCATCTTTATGGTGATTAATTGGTATGGTTCCCTACTTCGGAACCCTAAGTTGTTTAATTAAGCTAGTATTTATTACTTAGCATTTATCTGAAAGTCCAGCTGGTTATTTGTGTATCGAGTCAGGCAATGGATAATGCTATAATGGCACGAGCCAAGTCCAGTATAGCATCGCCCATTGGTCCTTCTGTCCTCATCCAGATTGGCCTTGGTTGGGATGAGCTAGCTCCGTTGTGGGTATTCTAGCTAATCGTTTTGGAGCATGACTTTGTGGCATGGCTCCCGCCCCTTGTGGCACTTTACATTGTTATTGGTTCCGGTACCGGGTTTCTCTTCAGCTTTTATGCTACTATGAAGATGAATTGTTTGATTGATGGGTTGATTGGTCGCTTCTGACCGGGGATTCCTCTTCAGCTTTCATGCTATTATGAAGATGATGAATGGTTGGTTATTGAAGCTGCGCAGCGACCTTTATTTGGTTCTTCCAGTTGGGAAACCTTGGCTAATATCCTTTGTTATGTGTTTACTTTCCGCTGCTATCTGTTGACTGTTAATTGTTACATGCTATGTGATATTTATCAGTGTTTATTGCTTATTGCATCATAGCATGTCATGTAGTTGCATTAGTAACTTACTAAGATTTTATCTCACCCCGTTTATTTCCATCTTTGTTTTTCCTTAACCCCCCCCCCCAGGAGGAAAAGGATTAGGATTCGCGGATCGAGGAGGACGTCGAGAGGATTGAGATTTTGGGGCAGGTTGTTATGGATCGGTTTACATTATTTAAATTTATAACCTTTTGGGGATAGTTTTACCATTATTGACGTCACTAAGAATTGTATATTTTATTCTTTTGAGCATAAGCTGTGGAGCTTATGTTAGATGTACTTTGTTGATTTAAACTTGGATTTGTAAAACCTTGTGTTATCATCTTTTAGTTCAAAATGGAATTTTTAACTTCTATATTTTAGAGTTTTGGTTTTAAGTCGACGTCCAGCTCGCGACCTCGGGCCGCGGGGTTCGGGGTCGTGACACATTTCCTCTTAAGGACAACTGAAAGTGATCAGCCATTTGCTGCACGGTGCAACCCTTCGCCCTCATCGCCAAGGTGTAGGCGTTGAGGTGAGTGTGGGGACAGGCGGTCCCGTCAAATTTGTCAATTTCCGGGGTCCGTGACTCCCGAGGTGAACTTCTTCTCGTTCATTCCCTCGAACCTTTCTTCCATTTGTTTCAACTTCTCAACTATCCATCCCACTTGAGGGTCCACATAGGGGTTGGAGTTGACGGATCCCATGATTTGACTTGCCAATGGCACTGCGTTGGGAGGTGAAGTGGTGGAGGGAACTATCGGAGGAGGATTTGTAGGTGGCAAGTGGGTGTAGACATACCCTGGCGCCAGGTTGCTTGTTGGGATATATGGTGGGGTAGTTTTGGATGTTTGGGCCATCGGGTAGTAGAGTGGGTAAGGCACTTCTCTAGAGATGGTTGGCAGGGCCGGAGGCGGCAAGGCGGCAGTAGATGGGGGCAAGGGTGCTTGACTGTTTGGGACCGTGTCATATAGATTGAACCCCGGTGGGTACATGAAAGCGACACCCGGTGGGACAAGGGGAACATGAGTGATGGGCACATTTTGATGAGTGGCGGTTTGGGATGTGGGACATGAGGTCCCCACATTTGGGTAAGTTTGAGGGGGCGGGACCCGACTGTACCCTTGAGGCGGCACATTCTCAATTCCTTCTTCGTCAGTGATTTCCACAAAGCCTCCGTCATTTTCAAACACAATGGCTACCCCTTTCTGTCTCATGATCTCCGTAACCCTGTTCTGCATATCCTCGAGGTGTTTTCTGTCATTCTCTTCCCGGGCCCTGGCGGCCTCTAAATCCTGTACCAACTCTTCCCTGCTAAGTCCGTTCGGATCTGTGGCATTGTCACCCCCACTACTACTTCCTGCCGGGCTAGTCATTCGGAAAAACCTCAATGAAGCTGTCGATGAACTGTCCGACTCGGCACTAATCAGGCGATGACCCGGAACTCTAACCCACTTTTTATGCGCTGCGAAGAAGGAGGTTTATTTCAGACTCAGGTATGGACTCGGGTCGGTGTTTAGGGGCAGATAGGCTTTAGGCTCATGCAACATGAAAGTTTATTATTATTGATTAATTATGTTCACGTTTACTTAAAACAGATTTATTCCTAACTGGTTGGAAAAGATCGCTCTTCTTTTTCGCAACTATTCTAAATCCTGGATCAGTGGAGGCCATCACTACGCCTATAGACCCCTCGTTTTTCACCTGCATTGCACGCTCCCAAGGATGGACTATCCCGGGCGAGGGTCCTATAGGGCACGCGGCTTCCACCGATCAAAAGTAGTGAACCTAGGGTCTAGTGCATCGTAAGGTTCCCAATATGCGGGTCATCCTAATCATGGTTAAGCCCCAGTCGGAATCGAGACTTTTCTCCGAAGGCTACACCGAAGGCTCCACTGACATTCCGACATGACCTCATTTTTAATGAGGCGTCTCGATCCTTGACCATGGGCTTAAGGATGATTAAAATAACTCGTTCATAAGGGCTCGATGACACGGTGTCACCCTATCCTTAGTACATGGCCCTTGCTAATTGCGGTCGTCACTAACACACGAGTTGGAGGCTGGTTAGGCCACGCTTGCATTTCATCAAGGAGTCACAACTCGGGCATTAATTTGGCCACAATTATCTTTGAGCACGTATCAAGGATGTGGTAACGTGAACTAGACCAAAAACCAACCATAGTCACGGTATTTGTGTGTCACGGACAAGTGTGGTTGACTCGGTTTGGAAGGGAAGGTGGGATGGATCCGTGCGCGTATCGAAGGGAACAAGAGCGCCCAACGAGCTGCATCGTGGCATCCACCCCGGGTTTAAAGGATATTTGGAACGTGCACGGTCAAGTGAGCGTGGTGTGAAGTCATTCTATGCTCCTTTTTTGAGTAAAAAGAGAGATTTTCAATTCGTTTTTCGATATCATGAGCATGGCATAAGCAAGATATGAACAAGTATGAACAAGCATGGATTGAGCAATTTATACACAACAAATCAAGGAATATAAGCAAACAAAGACCAAAACTTGTACATGTACCAAGTTGTGCATAACAAAAAATTTTGAATCAAACTTTTGCAAAAGAAATATTTTACATTGAAACCCTTTTGTACAAAGCAATTTGTGCACAACGAGAAGACTCAAGAAAACCCTTACAAAAAGGATTATGCACGACGAGGTTTTGGAAACCATTTTATTGACAAAAGATCATGCATAACCAAGTTTTATTACCTTTTAAAACCAAGTTTTGGCCAAAAGAATGAAGGTAATGTGCACAAGTAAGACTGTAAATTTGGAACCTTGACAAGTAGAAGCAGAGGGGCACCCAGAATGTTGCAGCCCTGCACCAAACTGTTAATTGGCAACATTCTGGCCCCTACCCAAAGTAGCCGTACGGCTAAAGCAAGAGGGTGAAGATTTTTCTCAGTTTCTCCAACTTCTGATCATCAAGCCCCAGTTTATTGTATTTCCAGAACGTATGTACTCAAAACAGTTCAAACAGAAACATCAAACACACACAAATATGCAAGAAGTCAACTAACGGGAACGGGAGTTTGACCCACACAAGAATGCCCTCGAACCTTCTAGAAAGAAATACCAAGAAGAGAAACCAACCACTCAACACACATGGTGTCATCAACCGAAGGAAGAGCTATCACCTCCGTGTCCACGCCGCCCACCAAAGCCTTAAAATCCTCATAAGTAGGAGTGATCTCGTTGTAGGAGAAACAATAGACATGCCTCCTAACATCCCAAAAGGACGCAGCGGCCCTCAATAGCTCAAGATCCGGAATGAACTCCTTGAGAGACCAAAGGGATTGAAGGCCAAACATGGATTGGAAAGTTCCCTTGTGATTCCTCATGTGGGACCGCATCCAAAGCCTAAGGTTACCCTCGAAACATTCTTGATGAATTTTGGACAATTTTGGTGGTTTCTCCATGAGAAAGGGTTCCATGGAAGAAGGAGCTTTCGAAATGAAGAAGACGAACTGATTGATGAACTCAGGACTCTGGCATTTAAGTAGATGACCAGGCCTAGAACAAAATTGAATGAAAAGGGAGTACTTCCTTCTCGAGCCGTACGGCTACTTTAGCCCTGTCAGGATTGATGATTTCTTGTTAGCTTTGTGGTCCAACCCATTTAAAGCCCCTTCCCAACCAATGTCATAAATGCAACCGAAAAATGCCCTCCTTGGCTCATGCAACTTGAATTGAACCTAGAAAATTTAGGTCCCCCGAGTGACCATTTCGAGAAAAGTCTAGGTCCCCCGAGCGACCCTTTTGAGATAAAATTTAGGTCCCCAAGCGACCCTCTGAGACAAAAATCAGGCAGTCCTAGCGACGTAAGCCCAGCTTTGTGAAATTAAATTTGGCCGTCCCTGACGTAAGCCCAGTTAAAAATTTGCTGTCAAAATTTGGCCGTCCCTGACGTAAGCCCAGTTAAAAATTTGTTGTCAAAATTTGGCCGTCCCTGACGTAAGCCCAGTTAAAAATTTCTTGTCAAAATATGGCCGTCCCTGACGTAAGCCCAGTTAAAAATTTGTTGAGAAAATATGGCCGTCCCTGACGTAAGCCCAGTTAAAAATTTGTTGAGAACATATGTCGCGACCCCGAACCCCGCGGGCCCGAGATCGCGAGCTGGACGTCGACTTACAACCAAAAACTCTAAAATACAGAAGGTAAAAATTTCATTTTATACCCAAAAGATTTTAACACAAGGTTTGGAAATTCCAAGATAAGGCACGTACCAAATACATCCTAAATATGATACCCACAAGTTACTCATAAAGAGCACAACCCAAACGGTCGCTCACAAATAGCACAATGACTATTACCAAAATGACCCTAAACATTTACTCATAAAGATATACTAGGACCATGAACTCAACCATCTCTTACACCTGGAATTCCAAAGTAGGAAATCAGAATGAATACACCTTAAGGTTAATCGAACCGTAGGTACCCAATTGCCAATCACGCTTTACCTTCGTTCATAACAAACCAATTCTAAACACCCCAAACGAATCCAAAAGGTTACACTTATTAGAACATGATCACGACCGGACTAAACCCTACACTTTGGTGTTCAGTAACAACCCTCTAGGTACTATAGGACATCGCCTAAAACCTAGACCAAGTCTTACTCGAAAATCAATTCGATTGGAACAATCACGAACACATCATAAGATGCCCAAACATATACCAAATGATCATCACAAAGATAAGTCAAACCAACAATACCTCAATAAGATGTTCCAAATCCCAATTAACACTTAATTAATTTCAAACACAAACTTGATCACAAAGGACCGAATTCTATCACTAGAGAGTACTACAATGATCACTAAGGTCGACTAGAAGGACACCCAAGACTTAGACCAAAACGCATTCTTCAATCACACAAATTAACAAATGAAAACTTTCAGAGGTTCTGTGCGGCCGCCCACACCCAACTGTGCGGTCGTCCAAAAAGCCATCAAACAAGAACAAAACCTTTCAGATAGATGTGCGGTCGCCCAGACATTTTTGGGCGGTCGCCCAACCTTCTGGTCTGCCGGAAATCGGGAGGGATGAACTGAGTTCTCCCATTTTCAACCCAAACCAAAACTAAACCAAAATCCAACACTCCTAACTAGCATACTAAGGTACTAGAGCAACTTATAGGTCTAAAAGAACTCATATAACAACCAAAATCAAGATTAAATCCCAACATTCAACATAATCACCATTTTTATTCAAACCCCAAAATAAATTCCAAATTAATTCTAAACTCAACCAAACTTCAAATATAACACATCAAGCATTATATAAACATGATAGGAACATTTTAGCATAAAAGTGGGGGGAAAGCAACTTACTTGAAAATAATGAAAGTTGACGGAATTCGAATATTCTTGATTCTACGCGATCCTATCGACGATCTAAACACATTTCGTATAGAGAGAAATGAGAGAAGATGAGAGGAAGATAGCTAAAATGAAGAGAGAAGGAAGAGAGAAATGTTTACCTTTTACAATAGAGAGAGAGAGATGGCTGGGAATGGGAGTGAGGTGAGGGAAAAAGAGAGGGAGGTGAGGGGAAAAGAGGGAGTAAGTAGGTGATTAGAGAATTTACACATAGACCCCCTCCCCTACACACTAACACAATACTTACACTCCCTACTAACCATTAAGACCCAACAATACTACAATAACCCAAATAAAATGCTAGGCATAAATTATTATAACACATACAAAGCACACATAATTCATTAATTAAATAATAATTTAAATGAATAAATGAGCAAATAAATAAATGATAATTATTTATTACTAATAAAATAGAACCTAGTTTTCAGGTCGTGACATTCACTCCCCCTTAAAGAAAATTCGACCCGAATTTTAACGAGACTTACCCGAAAGACCAATTTGCTACGGATACGATAGTTCCGCCATTTCTCAAATTCCTCAATTGTCCAATCTAACCCACTACAAGGTAACCTTAAATGATGCTTACGATAACACTACCTCATGAACCGAATCATTCCATCATTATCTTTATTACTAATCAAAATCCGTACTCAAAATCGAAGAATCCAAATTATTTCCATACATAATTCTCGAGATATCTCAAGCTCGCCTTATTCATAACCTTAACTACACCGCAAGAGTACTTTCATTTGTAAATCGCATACTTAGTATTATTACCCAGAAATTCAAAACATTACCATCTCGAGCTAAATTAGCTTTTAAAAATATGAAAGGCTAAAGAAATTTTCCATCCCCATAATATTCACCAAAGGCTATATCTCTAAGGCTTCCCATTATAGTGCTCTCGCTCTAGGTAGCACCTTAAACTAGAGGTGTAATATAAACCCAAAGTTTTAATACAAAATGTTCACTTAAATCTACGCCATAATATCATCGTCATAACACTCCAATCCTTGAAAGCCTAAAATAATTACGAATACTCAATAGTCCGAAAATGATCTAAATTTTATCTTCAAGGGATTTCCTCTAACTCCCTTTTTAGTTAATAATCTGTGCTTATATACCCAAGGAAATCAACAAATCTCAAATCCTTAATAGTTAACCCAAGTTAGTCTTTCACGCATACATTTATTAACCTAATGATACTTAGGCTCAATAGTACTACCATCATATTAAACCAATTAGCTAGCAACGTTCCAACTGACCCAATACCAAATCATAGTATTCTTTAATATGCCCAAGTATTGATACTCCACTTCCTTTACATACTCTTGATCCAATTCGGGAAACGCCACCAAGAAGGGATTTAGAACCATAGAACCACTATCTAACCAAAATTTCAAAATGCCTTTAACATAGATCGAGAAATTATTACTCTCCGAAAATGTACTTAGTCCTTTCTAACTTAACACGCTTACCACCGTTAATGATCATAACTCCTACAACAAACCCATCATCCATAACAAATCGTACACCTCTCCATACTAATCCATTCCGATGCATTCACGGAGATGTACTAAAAGTGACCAAAATTTTCCTCAAGAGATCCTCATTGAATCCTCAACTCCTATAACCCAACCGATACAATATGGATATTGATCTAAATATTAGCATTACAACCTTGTACCACAACGACCCAATTTAACCCAAGCTTCTCCTCAAACACTAGGTACTATTCGGGAGAAAACGAAAATCTTACGAATGATAAATACAACCAACAAATTGACCGAAACTAAATACTCGGATTTCAATTAAGAAAAGATAGGTATAACTCTACCCAAAGGAACGGTCCCAAACAGTTTTAAGAAATTAGGAATGGAGAATATAACAATCTTCCTACAACAATCGACTAAAGCAAGAGTAACATCAAAATCTTGTAATAGCAACATGGCTAATTTAGCAGGTAAGACATAACCATACTTAAGCACATCATAAGAACATAAGACTTCATCAGATACCCTACACTCCTCCATAGGAGTAGACACCGACAACACATAAGTCAAAGACTCAAAAGAAATAAATGCAACTAAATGCACAGAAACACATAAATGCGATGATCCTAAAATGCACGCGCTCGCTCTCACAACGCAAAATAATACCTTCTGAAATTGATGAGTCACCCGCTGAGTGCTGGTTGATGGCAAATACTCTACCCGAAACCTTGGGCTTCCCCGAAGCATCTCTCTTCTGACCCTGAGGTATTCCAGTTCCTGTCCCCAATGGCTGAACTCTAAACCTCGGACAATCTTTAACGAAGTGTCCCAACTGACCACACTTCACACATTTTCCCTGCTTCTTCCAACACTTGTCTTCTGAGTATCCTTTCCTCTGACAGTAGCTGCAGACTTTCCCAATTCGTGTCCCCTTATTAGAACCTTGATTTCCTACTGTTGGTTGCCCTTGAAGTTGCCCTCTGAATCGAGTTTGCACTCCAGAATTACCTCTGTTATCCGAATGTTGCTGTTGTGACTTACTCTGCCCTCCTTGCTTACCCGGGTTAACCATCTCAGTCTTCCTTTTGTGTTCCCCAATATCCTGCTCAATCAAGTAGGCTCGATCCACCGCATCCTGATAAGTCTGAATCCGCTGTGCTAAAAGCTGAGTCTGGATGGATGTCTTCAAACCCCTGATCAATCTCATTGCTTTCTGCTCCTCGGTCCGCACAAGGTAGTCACAACACCTGGCTAATTATGCGAACTTAGCCGAGTACTGTGCTACTGACATCATGCCTTGCTCCAAGCTGAGGAACTCGATCTCTTTCCGGTTTTGATCCACTAGATAGATAAAATGATCCTTAAATTACCTCACGAACCACTCCCAAGGATATGGTACAAGAGTCGCATCCCAACTGGTCTTCAGTGCCTTCCACCAATGTTCTGCAGCCCCAACTAACATATAAGCTGCAAACCGAACCCTATCCTCATCAGTGCAACCAAAGACATCGTAGATTTTCCCCATCAATTCTATCCATAGCTCGGCCTTCTTCACATCAGGCTCACTGTCGTACTCACTTGGTTTCAACTTCAAGAACTGCTCCAACCCATATCGCGGAGGTGCTACATGTTCCTCTCTCGGCCCTTGATCATGAATTGCTTTCACAGCCACTTCAAACCTGCCCTGAAACACTGCACGGTTTTCTTCCCTTAGACCATTAAGATTCTGAGTCCCACTGATGTCTTCACCAGCTCTTCTTCTAGCCATTTCAAACAATTACCTGCATAAAATACTCATCGTTACTCACTCCGAACCCATCTACCCTCCTAGGGCATTCTAGTCCACCTATACTTATACATAGAGCTAAACCATTGCTCTGATACCAACTGTCGCGACCCCGAACCCCGCGGGCCCGAGATCGCGAGCTGGACGTCGACTTACAACCAAAAACTCTAAAATACAGAAGGTAAAAATTTCATTTTATACCCAAAAGATTTTAACACAAGGTTTGGAAATTCCAAGATAAGGCACGTACCAAATACATCCTAAATATGATACCCACAAGTTACTCATAAAGAGCACAACCCAAACGGTCGCTCACAAATAGCACAATGACTATTATCAAAATGACCCTAAACATTTACTCATAAAGATATACTAGGACCATGAACTCAACCATCTCTTACACCTGGAATTCCAAAGTAGGAAATCAGAATGAATACACCTTAAGGTTAATCGAACCGTAGGTACCCAATTGCCAATCACGCTTTACCTTCGTTCATAACGAACCAATTCTAAACACCCCAAACGAATCCAAAAGGTTACACTTATTAGAACATGATCACGACCGGACTAAACCCTACACTTTGGTGTTCTGTAACAACCCTCTAGGTACTATAGGACATCGCCTAAAACCTAGACCAAGTCTTACTCGAAAATCAATTCGATTGGAACAATCACGAACACATCATAAGATGCCCAAACATATTCCAAATGATCATCACAAAGATAAGTCAAACCAACAATACCTCAATAAGATGTTCTAAATCCCAATTAACACTTAATTAATTTCAAACACAAACTTGATCACAAAGGACCCAATTCTATCACTAGAGAGTACTACAATGATCACTAAGGTCGACTAGAAGGACACCCAAGACTTAGACCAAAACGCATTCTTCAATCACACAAATTAACAAATGAAAACTTTCAGAGGTTCTGTGCGGCCGCCCACACCCAACTGTGCGGTCGCCCAAAAAGCCATCAAACAAGAACAAAACCTTTCAGATAGATGTGCGGTCGCCCAGACATTTTTGGGCGGTCGCCCAACCTTCTGGTCTGCCGGAAATCGGGAGGGATGAACTGAGTTCTCCCATTTTCAACCCAAACCAAAACTAAACCAAAATCCAACACTCCTAACTAGCATACTAAGGTACTAGAGCAACTTATAGGTCTAAAATAATTCATATAACAACCAAAATCAAGATTAAATCCCAACATTCAACATAATAACCATTTTTATTCAAAACCCAAAATAAATTCCAAATAAATTCTAAACTCAACCAAACTTCAAATATAACACATCAAGCATTATATAAACATGATAGGAACATTTTAGCATAAAAGTGGGGGGAAAGCAACTTACTTGAAAATAATGAAAGTTGACGGAATTCGAATATTCTTGATTCTACGCGATCCTATCGACGATCTAAACACATTTCGTATAGAGAGAAATGAGAGAAGATGAGAGGAAGATAGATAAAATGAAGAGAGAAGGAAGAGAGAAATGTTTACCTTTTACAATAGAGAGAGAGAGATGGCTGGGAATGGGAGTGAGGTGAGGGAGAAAGAGAGGGAGGTGAGGGGAAAAGAGGGAGTAAGTAGGATGATTAGAGAATTTACACATACACCCCCTCCCCTACACACTAACACAATACTTACACTCCCTACTAACCATTAAGACCCAACAATACTACACTAACCCAAATAAAATGCTAGGCATAAATTATTATAACACATACAAAGCACACATAATTCATTAATTAAATAATAATTTAAATGAATAAATGAGAAAATAAATAAATGATAATTATTTATTACTAATAAAATAGAACCTAGTTTTCGGGTCGTGACAACATATGGCCGTCCCTGACGTAAGCCCAGTTAAAAACTTGTTGTCAAAATTTGGCCGTCCCCGACGTAAGCCCATTAGCTATGACTTAGAATAGTCGTTATAGGCTAGAGCCTTTGTCTTGGCCGTCCCTGACGTAAGCCCAGTTAAAAATTTGTTGAGAAAATATGGCCGTCCCTGACGTAAGCCCAGTTAAAAATTTGTTGAGAACATATGGCCGTCCCTGACGTAAGCCCAGTTAAAAACTTGTTGTCAAAATTTGGCCGTCCTCGACGTAAGCCCATTAGCTATGACTTAGAATAGTCGTTATAGGTTAGAGCCTTTGTCATGGCCGTCCTCGACGTAAGCCCAGTTAAAAAGAAATGGTCTTTTGCCTAGTGATTATTATGGCCGTCCCTGACGTAAGCCCAGTTAAAAATTTGTTGAGAAAATATGGCCATCCCCGACGTAAGCCCATTAGCTATGACTTAGAATAGTCGTTATAGGCTAGAGCCTTTGTCTTGGCCGTCCCCGACGTAAGCCCATTAGCTATGACTTAGAATAGTCATTATAGGCTAGAGCCTTTGTCTCGGCAGTCCTTAGAGGGACGTAAGACCAGTTTTCCCATCAATTTCCCCGAAGATGGAGTTGACCCCGGTCGAGCTCGGACTTAGAATAGTCACCATAGGCCATCCCCGACGTAAGCCCAGTAAAAATCTGTAAGTCAACCCTCTCCTATAGAGTCAAGTTGACCATATCCCCAGCAAGTCAACCCTCTCCCATAGAGCCAAGTTGACCATGTCTCGCCTCTGACCCCTAGAGTCATGCCTCCTTGCGGACCTTAGTAACCCCGCGTACCCCCGAACTACGTTAGGCTTGATTCCCCGCGAACGGGATACGTAGGAATCCTATACCACTAGGTCCAGCCATGCAACCAAAATCGGTTAAAGCCGTCGTCCCGTCAGATTGGGATGCTTATTTCTATCGACAACCCCGCTCCTTCGAAGCGACGTTGCTGAGGGGCTCTGTAAGTACCCGAATCTGAAACCGACCTATCTTAGAGGTAGCCTTAGCACCGTTTCAGGGATAAACTAATAGGCCAGGACCTCCCTAGGATAAGCTATAAATTCCAGGACTACTCTGGTATAAAATTGGAAAAATCCAGAAGCTCGCCAGGCTGAGCCGTACGGATGCTTTGGGGACTAGAGGGGCCTAGACGTACGGCTGGTTTGGGCACCCTCAGTCCCTATAAATAGAACCCCTTGCTGATCATTTTAGGGGGGGAGAAATACACATTAGGGAGGTCACTCTGCTAGAATTACCACAGAGTAAGAGTGAGAGTGATCACAAACCAAAAAAGGAGAGAAGAAAGGAAGATTGGCCATAACCATCGTAGGTAAAGCCACCTCCCCCATCCTTTCTCTTCATCTTACTCCTATTTTCTTTCTTATATCTTGGTTATACGTGTATTTACTCTTCATTCATGCAAAGACTTGTCCATTTCAAGCACCTTTTATTTCTTGCAAGACTTGTCCATTATCAAGCACTATATACCTATCTATTACATTACTATCGTGTCCAAGCTATGAGAAGTTCTAAGGTGCCCTCTATACCTTGTATGGAAGAGGTTCTAAACCTAGACACTCATAGACTTGTTGATTGTCATTTACATTCCTTATTCATTTAAATGTTATGCTTGTTTGGCCATGATAATCATGAGGGTGATGGAACCTTAGTGTTCATCATTTTCCTCTTTGGTTTAGCCTCAAAATCCCACTTTTGGGTCATAAAGATTCAATCTTTATGTGTTATTTTGACTCTTGGAAGGATTTTAAGTTATAAAATGTCATCTTGGTGATAAAGTTCCAATCTTTATTCACCGAATGACCAACTTTGGTCCAAAGGGGACATTCATCAACTTTCTTGATTTTCTCCTATGATTGCTCATGATCACACCCAAATACTTGTTTTGGGGGACCAAGTGATGATCATTTAGCATAGGAATGGTGTTATAAAACTTGTAAAATTATTTCTTGCAAACTGGGATCAAAAACAGTTTGTCCAGCTTCAGACAGAATGCCCTATTTCTGTTCTGAATTGGACTATTCTTGAGCAAACTGTAAAATCCCCAGAATTACCTCCTCCAGCCGTACGGCTACTTTAGGTAGGAGGGCAAAATTGCCTGTTTTTCCCTCTGACCTTTATCTTATCACTCAAGGCCCCTTTTTCAGCCGAGTTTCTCAAATAAAATCAACAACAGAATTTTTTCCGTTAAATACACACACACACATATGCATATTTTAACTAACTTAGGGAGACTCGGCTTTGTCCGAGGCAACTTGAGAGGACGTAAAAACTCCTCCCAAGTTGTAACCTGACCTCCGAACCTTTGAACTCAAACCTTTGTCATTTTGTTGGGTTTAAAATTAACAAAATGTGGCGACTCCGTTAAATTTGACCGGTTCCCGTGTTTGGCGTTTCGCCCCATACACCATCGCGTTTCCGCGCGCGGGGGCGGGATCCTTACAGTAACCTGACCTCCGAACCTTTGAACTCAAACCTTTGTCATTTTGTTGGGTTTAAAATTAACAAAATGTGGCGACTCCGTTAAATTTGACCGGTTCCCGTGTTTGGCGTTTCGCCCCATTACACCATCGCGTTTCCGCGCGGGGCGGGATCCTTACAGACACCAAAGACTACTTCACTTCATTAAAGCTAGTCACGGAGTTATCTCCTACATTCCAAAACACCTTTTAAACCCCCCCCCCCTTAATCATAAAGAATAAGAAGAACATTTTATCATTTATGTAGACTTTGATCAAGCAAGACCGACATTAGTCGAGCGAGATGGGAGTTTAAGTACTTCCCATCTCGTAACCTAACCCTTGAACCTCATAACAAGAATCTCTGTTTTCGTAATCAAATATAGGCTATAAATATTAGGTTTTTCTTATGTTCCTCCAAAACATAGGTGGCGACTCTACAAACTAAAACAAGTTAGACGTCCTAGGATTCGCCCACCGCTCTAGCCAAGCGCGTGGGCCCCTCCCGTGGTATCTACAACTATTATTAGATGAACTATCTTTAGAAGCCTCTCTTTTAGGAGATTGCGACTTCGGTCCACTTAAACCTCCACCATTATCTATCGCCGAAATCTTCACAGAATCCGCAAAAATACCGCAGTCTCTATATGACACGCTAGCAGAAATCAACTTACCCACAAGGTCCGGACAGATCTATCAGTCAGACCCTAAGGGTACAAAGAAGGTCTTCAATAAGGAGTCAGAACAAGCAGACCCTGAGAAAGAGGATCCCATTCTCACACAGCTTAAACAAACACAAGCTCACATCTCTCTCTGGTGTCTACTTACTTCATCTCTAGCCCATCGCCAAATGCTTGAGAAGAAATTGGCCGCCACCATGGTCCCATCAGACACCACTCCCGAGAATGTCACACAAATGATCGGCAACATTCACTTCGGGAATATCATTACCTTTTCAGAGCTCGACGAACCTCCATTTGGCATCTATCATAATGAACCTTTTCAAATTACAGTCGAAATCAGCGGGAAGAAAATCCCTCGAGCCTTTGTGGACAATGGATCCGTCATCAATGTACTGCCGTCATGGACGATGGACGTAGTGGGTGTAGATGCAACTACTCTAAAGCCCTCTAAGAAGATGATCAAAGCCTACGACTCCACATGCAGATCAGTGTTGGGAATTGTTACTCTGCCCATCTCCGAGGGAACCCAAACTCTGTCTACGGATTTCCAAGTGATTGACATACCATCCTCTTTCACCATCCTACAAGGGCGCCCCTGGCTCCACAAGTCTAATGCCGTCCCGTCCTCCCTACATCAGTGTGTTAAGTTCCAGTCAGGGAATGAAGTGACAGTTATCTACAGCGACCTAGTAATAGCACAAGGCACCGACACGAAGGGTGTACCCATATTACAGATTCAGCACGAGGAAGACCGTAGACTCTCCAGTGGGTTCAAAATAGTGGCACAAGCTCAGATATGTGATGACGATCTCACCAGAACTTCTAATAAAGTTCTACCCGTCTACAAGATACTTCGAAACATGGGCTTTATACCAGGGCTGGGGCTAGGTAAACACTTATAAGGACCCACAGAGCTAACAGAGGAGGTAGACCATATGGGCATGTTCGGGCTAGGGTACGTACTTACTCCCACTGACAAAGCAGAGCAGAAGCGGATAGAGGTACTCAAGAAGAAGCAACTCCCTTACAAGAAGTCAGACATGAAACTCTACCACCTTTCCCTCAACAGTTACTATGTCAAATAAGGTGAAGAGTATTCAAACTTCGAGTTCGCAGAGCCATGGTTCGACCACAACGGAAAAATACAAAAGGGATTTGAAATCTTTAGAGATGTCGAGTTTGACCGGGCTAATCTAGAACTAAGGTACATGGAACCCCGAAAGACCGCTGGCAACATTACTACTATCCAGAATGATTATTGCATCAAGGTAAACAAAGACCTGACTTATGATACAGAATTCGTGTATCTCGATGAACCTTTAGTCGGAGAAACCAAGAAAGCGGAACCATGGGATGGCCAAGATTTGTTCCAAAACATGAGTCTAGAGGATGACATCGTTGCTGTTGTTGAATGCGGACCTGTGACTAGTGCTATCGAGAATCTAGGGATGGTCAGCACACCCCCTAGAGAGTCAATTCCCTATAGGTCAGTTAGGTCCTCCTTTATCACTTATGGGTTCATGTCTCCGTCTAAGTCTAATGACCTCAAATCAAAAGACTTCAATGTAATCGCAAACACTGTCTTGCCTCGTGCGTTAAATGAAAGTCTCGATCTTTCCGAGTATCCCGCTATAGCCACTTTTATAAATGATAAATTAACTAATCAATCTAATGATATACGAATAGTTAATAACGATTCATTAAAAGATGCAGACACAGACGAACTAAATAACAAATACATCCGATAAATCTCAGAACAGGTTATCAATCAAAGGGAAAATCGAGCCCAAGCTGCTGATGAGGTGTTAATATGTGTGAATCTGGGAAGACAAGACAAGACGAAGTGGACTCATGTTAGGAGCTTCTTTCAAGACGAAGAGCGGGAGGCGCTGATCAAACTGCTCAGAGAATATGAAGACATCTTTGCATGGTCTTGTGACGACGCGCCAGACAGAGAATGGGAACAAGTGACAACGCCAGTCATTGGGTTAGTTAGACAGAGGCTACAATCAGTCAAGCCAGAATGGTCACCACGCATGGCGATAGAAATAGAGAAACTGCTGCAGAGAGACTTCATCAAGTTCGTATTTTGGCCAAAGTGCTTGCTCAACATTATCGCCGCAAAGAAGTACAAAGGGAAGGTAACAGTTCACATAGATGTCACAAGTCTCGACGAGATGAGACTTAGGCATATGTTCCCTCTGTTTGACATGAACGCATTACTAGAAACTACCGAAGATAGAGAAGTTCAATCATTCCTTGAAGGTTTCCCCGGTAAAAATCAGATACTCGCCGCAGCGCAGACAGACAAGAAGTTAATCTTTCAAACTCCATGGGGTACTTATTGTTACGCCAATCAATTCTTAGAACAGAAAGGCTTTGGTATCTCTTACCATCTGCCAGCAGTCGCGCCATCAGACTCAGATGTCTACCTAGATGACTCAGTGATATACTCCAAGGGACACTACGTCCGACACATCGAGGACCTGCGGAAAATCTTCAATGGTTTGAGAAGTCAGAAAATTCTCCTTGATCCGTCAAAATGCAGATTTGGGACTATTCAGAAAAAATCTCTAGGGTATAGATTGGGACAGAAGTTTGAGGCCGACCCAAAAAAGATCAGAGAGCTGATAACAACACCATCCCCTCGTCAAGAAAGTGAAAGGATCCAACTCATAGGTCTACTGCACTACATCAGTCGCCTCACGGGGGCAGGAGACCTGGTCCTTAAGGAATTACATAATTACTCAGAAGACGTTTAGAATCAGAAATGTGAATTGGCTCTAACTCAACTAAAGAGCCACTTAGTGAATACCCCGTCCTTACGACCACCGCATGGGAGGTTTGAGTCACAGAATAAAGCCCCCATCCTTTTCCGACACTGCACAAGCTCGGATCTACCGTTGGGCCTCATGTTCAAAGCACTGAAGAAAATCGGTAAACTACAACCGACACAAGAATACAGTCATATTTCAACTCAGCAAAGTTCTGAGCTGAGAAGAATGTGTGCCTATCACTAGAATGAAGGGCATAGTACTGACGACTATCAAGAGTTGAAAGAAAGGATCCAACTACTCATCAAGACGGGTCACTTAACCAAATAGAATGAAGATTGAGTATACACGGATGACAAGGCCTTCCTCCCAGTCAAGGTTTACAATCTCCAACACTACTATAACTGACCACTATGGTCCTTCTCCACAAGCGATACTCTCCATCAGCGTTACTCTCCATCAAACGGTCTTCTACAACGGCCGTCCCCTTAAAAAAAAAATTATTATTCTCTTTACTTCCCCCCATCTATCTTCCCTTTCTACAATCAGAAATGAACTACGGTGACCTGAGCCCCTTAGCCCTACTTGTAAAGGGGAACGTAGGCAGCCTTCAAAGGTGTGGTCTCAAAAATAAATAAAAATCCAAATCTGGTTTGAGCAAGATTCAATAACGCAAACAATCTATTTATAACTAAAGCAAAATCTCTATTTCCACAAGTCACTACATGTTAACATTTATTTGATGAGTCTAAGCTCAAAATAACCTGCGAATAAATAACCTGCTATGAAATTTAAAGAAACTAAAACAAACTAAAATCTAAACTATGTGTCTGCAACGGCTGTGGCTGGATACTCGGAGTCATTCCTCCTCCTCTTCCTCTTCCTTCTTCGGTTTCTTGTCCCTTCATCCGCGTCTAGCCTGTCTAGTAGGGTCATCAAATAAAGCTTTCCTCAACTGAGTCACCCCCGTTGGGCCTTCTCTCCTTCTTTTCCTCTCAGTAGGTGCTAGCTGAACCAACTCAGCCTTCACCTCACGTTGTAGAGTCTCCTCCTCCCTTAACTGCCTACTCAAGATATAAGGGATCACCACTCTGCGTCTCAGTCGTGTCAGAGTCTGTCTCATGTCCCCCAAAGTCGTCTGGTACCAGTCCAAGTATTCTTAAGACAAAAGTATGTCATAAGGTCGCTGTATACATAGAGTGCTGGGCATGAGAGCATAGGACCAGCACCGCTCCAAGAGCACTGCAACCCCAGCATTCATAGTGAGTACCCTGGCATTAACCCTGCTGTAAGTCTCATCCCATGAAGAAGGTATAATCTGAGGCATCCTGTACTGGCAGCACACCCGCACTGTATAGTAGTAAGTGGTCTCATCAAAAGCAGGAACCCAAATCATGTAAAGAACACTCTGAGTCCACCGTGCTCTGATAATTCCCCAATAAGGTACCATCCACTTAAGCTGAGCCGTACCCATCTGCGCCATAAATGTTACCCATGCAGGCCGAGTCATCTCTGAAAATGGTTGTCTCACTCGCCTACTCTGGCAAACCCAAGGTGTCACTGGTCCGACGGGATCCTCCAACACTCGTAACCTTTCCTGCAACCACAAGGTTAGTAGTCGTGTACTCCCTCTGGTCATCTTACGAGCTCCCGAAGCTAACTCACCAATACCATGAAAATTCTCCCCAAGCATACAAGGGATAATACTCCGATTGGCCCAAGCCTGATCCACCATGTCAAGACAACCCATTGTAGCCACTCCTACATATGGTGGAAATAGTACCGAGGCAAACAGTCAGAGTGTTAGACAGTCCAAAGCAGTATCAGACTCCACCGTACTATTAATGAACCTGATTGGAAGACCACAAAGGTTGATATCACCATTCAACAGCAAGCCACTATAGCCTCTTCAATAGAAATCCTCAGCAGTTGGGAAACCCAAAATTTTGGAAGCACTTGGTACTATGGCATGGCTACCCTATCCGTTACTCTCGCACCACAAAGAGCCACAAAGTCTTCATATGTTGGGGTGATTTAATTATAAGAGAAGTTGAAGACATGATTCTTGTTATCCCAGAACTTAGCAGCAGCGCGAATCAAGTTCTCATCAGACTTAACCTTGAAAAGGGACCAAAGACACTTGATCCCGAATCTCCTGTCAAAAGACGCACGAGTTGTCTTCGAAAGCCTCTGGACCCATATCTTCAAGCTCTTGATGAAGTAGCGTTCTCTCTCCTCAAAAATCCTAGGGTGTCTATCCATCATAAGAACGCAGAAAGATCGAAATCTAGGACAAAAGAAGAGAAAACTGATGTCTGCTTCGTCTGCCTGCGGACTACTAATTAAATAGGATAGGGAGTTTAAGTCCTGATCGTACAAGGAAAAATCTGACAAAAAACGTGTCAGACCAGGGATTAACCTTGCGGCCAGTCTTTCCCCATGGATGGCCACGCGGCCACATAAGCCAATCCAGATAGATTTGCAAGTCCGTCCCCATCAAACGCCGGAATGGACCCATATCAGACATTTTGAAGGTCCCAAGTCATAAAAAAGGTCTGATAAAGAAGGTGGAACTGCCTCATAGTGTGTATAAACCCCATTTTACCTCTAGGGCTCATGCATTGTACTAAATGTAAAGACATGTAAATAAAATACTAATTAATTACATATAAAAGCAAATAAAAATATTGTACATAAATGTATCTGTTTGTTTCCCTCTCTCTCTCCCGCTAACAAATGCAGGAATAAAGACTACATCTAGTCTGAGTCTGAATCCTCAATATCAACCTCCTCCTCCTCCTCATCATCACTATCCTCATCATCACCATGGCCCCCCTGCTGCACATAGTGGGATCCACCGGCTCCCGAGCCTCTACCTCTGACAGACCTCCGGCGGGAACGAGACGAGGAAGCAGCCTCCGTAGGTGTTCTCTCTCTGCGCGGCGGCACCACCACATCCTCCTGGCGACAGCTCCGAAATAAACGCTCAAAAATGTTGCCCCGACGGACGGAGCGGATATAGGCCTCCCGAGTCACCTGGGGAAGATAAGCACAGTTCAGATACCAGTATAAAGTGTGTGTGTGAAAAACAGAAATCAATGTCAAAAAAGGGTATCATACCGTAGCTCCAAGCGGAGGAAGCTGGGCCCCAATAACCTCGTCAGCCTCAGTGGGAGTTAGATCGAAGTCCACCTCAATGCCGCCCCGCTGCATCCTAATGGAATCTAAGAACCTCGGCATATCCATACCATATCTAGCCCCTCTACTCGAGCTAGCCGGATAGGCACCAGTCTGCCTCCTTGCAAATACCTGTGGGCTCACCAGCACATGCTCTACAAACCACTCATAGTCAGCCCCACTCTGGTACAAATAGGCCGGAGTCCTCACCCGGTAGTCACCGCTCGTCCTCAGCCTAGCCGGATACAGCATGTTCCTCAGCAGCTCAAGCGGGGCCCACACCGCAGGATGTCTGCTATGCTACCTCCTGACTCTCTCGCCAAGGTACATGGCGTCCCCAGTCAGCCCCACCAAGAAACAGCGGGAAGCAGTAAAATCCTGGGCCTGACCGACCCCTGCCAACACCAGATCCGACCAAGGGAAGAATTGGAAGTCCTCATGCATCTGACCACTCAACCTCGAGGTAAAAATCCTAAGATCCAGAGTCTTCCTAGCCTTGCCACGGCCCTCCAACCGGTTCCTCTTTGCCCAGAACCTCATGACTGGTACCTCCTTAACTCCCTGGACACCGAAGGGAGCAATGTGGAACAACTTGTAGACCTACACCTGTGGAAAGAGACAGCATTTCAGTCCAAACAGTTCGAAACAAAAGATGGATATGGAATAAGGAAGCAAGTCAGAAGTATACCTCGAAAGCAAACTGAAAGCAGTCAAAGGATGAGGTACTGGACCTCGAGCAGATATCCAGGGCCTGGTACATCTCTGCTAGCCCGGCTCCACCACAAGAAACCTGACTCGCCCACTCCAGATCAGCTAGAGCACCCAACAAAGAAAACCGACAAAATGTCCCCGCACTCGGGAACAGAGTCTGTGACAAGCTATACCATAAGATGGCTGGCACCAGACAATCAGTGTCACTGATACCCTCAACAAAGTCTCGGATAGCCTCATCTACTAAGCCCGGTGATAGCAGCAAAGTCAGTGGGAGTGATGGTCACCTCTCTCCAGCGGAAGAAAGCGATAACATTCAACAAAACCCTAAGCCCCAAGATCCATTCATGATGATTAAATTAATAGCAAGATGAATTTATAATACTAACCATGTTGTGCGTTTAAAATTTCCAGGATCTTTAAATCTTCAAGTCTTCAAACTTTAAGATTTGACCTCCCCGTTCTTTGTGTTCTTGGAATCAGGATCATAGGAACACGAACTTGAGATGCTAAAGCAAACATCCTCTATGTGTATCCACATGCGAACGAATATCTATAATCATTATAGATCTGGATTGCTAGACCCATTAGAAAACACGTTTTTCTAATCTTCAAAGGCTATATGAATTTTTGGTGTTCTTGAGCTTTTGACTCTCAATCTAAACTCAAGAATATGTTTCTCAAACACATGGAGGCTACCAATAATGATACAATATCAATTAGGTTAATACCTTGTAAAAAGAGGTGTATTTAAACTCAAAAGTCCTAAACCATTTAGGAAATTTAGTTCAAATCCCGTCAAAATATGAATCAGGAAAAACCAGACTTTCTGGAGGGGTAGTCCGCCCGAGGCACCAAAGAGGTCCGCCCGGACCAACATAGGTCCGTCCAGGTCGTTTCTAAGTTCCGCCCGGACCACCCTTCTAGAAACCTTATTTTCTCAGATTTCCTTAATTCTGATTTTTACGCTCTTTTACGCAATTCTAATTTTAGCCTTTTCTTTGATTCGTTCTTTTGTGTGTGACCCCATAGGAATATATTAAGTTGGCAATGAGTCTAACCAAGGTCAATCCCATAAGTCATGAGCGGACTCTAGCAAGCCATCATGACTACCCAATTAATATAACTTAGCGAAGTTCGTTATCCTTATAGAACATATCACAATCCTTTTGTCACATGATATCATATTGAACATAAGTCATGGTCCATGTCACCTTATATTGTTTAATGCTTTCTCGATCTTGAGTAGATTGATATGAGCAAATGACATTGATTACATCAATTCATTTGAGCATGGCCACACATTTCATAAATCGCACTCTATGAGTGGCGTAAGCAGATATCTCTCTTGAGGAGGGACAAATTTCATCTTGACTTATCATTCTTCCCTACAAGAATCTAATTATACCAATCGTAGCCTTTATAACCACCCGGTTAGGGGTAGCGTTTGAGTACGTCAAACATAATGTTCATCATGTGGAAGACCATGATAATATCAAGTCTAAGGATATCAAATGATATGACAATTATGAGATTTATTTATGACATTTGACCATGACATAAATCTCATAGGCGGGTCATGTCCAGTACTTGTTCTCCAACAAGTACTTATAAGCTTAATTTGTATCACATACACATGATCATCATATGATCATCGATTAAACTTATACTAGTCCTTCATAAGTACTAGGGACGGGGATTATTATAATAAACATGTAAAACATATAATAGTCCAGGGTTGTTATCTCCATAACAAATGAGAACATGATGTAACGCAAGGACTTTCTCAAGGGCCTAGTGCATAATCTCCAATAATATCCCACTTGCACTAGGCCCAATCAATGTGTATCCAATACCATTGAGCTTAGCTTATGACCATCATAACGGCATGTGGAGAATCTTCTGTAGGAAGATTGTCCTTGTTATCACCATAAGGTATTTTGCATATTTTGACATCTCCCATGTCAACGATTTCTCGTAGAGATGGAAATGTCTGAGTGTGTGTTTGGATCATAGATGAGCCTTTGGCACCTTAGCTTGTGGAATAACCATTATTTCACAATAAAGGTCCATTGGATTAGTAGTACTAGAAACTATTTTTAGTTTTACTAATAACATCTATATTCAAACAACTCCCTTAGTTACAACTCTTGTAACTAAATACTCAATTTTATTCGTAGAATAATTTACAGTGTATTTTCTTGGAACTATTCCAACTAATAGCACTTATTTTAAATATATGTTTATACTGCGATTTAAATTACCCTTGTCGATGTGGAAGCATGCATCTATGTAACCATTTACTAGATCATCTCCCATGCCAACAACCATCAAGAATGCATCCTTTGTTCTTCTTGAGTATATAAGGACATTCTTGACCATAATCTAGTGACTTTAAATAGGATATAATTAGTTTGTTCTCATCATACTCCAAGTATATGAGTTATCCCGTCTAAGTACATAATATGACATACATGATAGATCCAATTGCCGAAGCATATTGAATCCTAATCATATATTCTTGCTCATTTGTCACGACCCGAAATCTAGGCTCTATTTTATTAGTAATTAAATGATTTTTATTTAATTATTTGCTTATTTATTTATTTAAATTATTATTTATTTAAATAATTATGTGTGCATTTTATGTGTTATAATATTTATGCCTAGCATTTTATTCGAGTTATTTGGGCTAGTGTGGAAGTGTTGAGTCTTAATGGTTAGTCGGGAGTGTAAGTAATTGTGTTAGTATGGGGAAGGGGTCTAGTTGTAACATTTCAAATAATTTTCCCCTACTCCCCTCACCTCCCTCTTACACTCCATCTCCCTCACCCTACTCCCATTCTCTCTCCCAGCTCAATCATCTCTCTCTCTCTCCAAGGGTAAGCATTTTTCTTTCTCTCCTTCTCTCTTCATTTACTCCTTCTTCCTCTCATTATTGTTCATTTCTTAAAACATAAACCTTGTTTAGATCGTCGATTGGATCGCGTAGAGCCAAAAAGAATCGAAATCCATCAACTTTGAGAATTTGCAGGTAAGTTACTTTTCCCCCATTTTAAATGCTAAAATGTTCATATCATGTTTAGATGTTGTTTGATATGTTACATTTGAAGTTTGGACGAGTTTTGATTTTGTTTGGAATTTATTTAGGTTTTTGATCAAAAATGGTGAAATCTTGAATGTTGGGTTTGAGTCTTGATTTTGGTTGTTAAATGTTGTTTTAGGAGTCTTTTTAGACTTATAAGTTGTTTTGGTACATTACTATGTGAGTTGGAATGTTTGATTTTGGTTAAAATGTGTTTGGGTTTGAAAAATGGAAGAACCCATGTTGTTCTTCCCGATTTCTAGCAATTCCGGCTTATTGGGCGACCGCCCAAAATCTCATGGGCGACCGCACAACATTCTGAAAGCTTTTGTTCTTGGTCTGAGGGATTTTGGGCGACCGCACGATACCTTTTGGGCGGCCGCACAGTCCTCTGAAAATTTACATTTGTTAAAGTTGTGTGAATGAAGGTTGCGTTTTGGCCTAAGTCTTGGGTGTCCTCCTAGTTGACCCTAGTGAACTTTGTTGTACACTTTAGTGAGAGAATTGGGTCCTTTGTGATCAAGTTTGTGTTTGAAATTCATTAATGGTGAATTGGGGTTTGAAGCACCTTTATTGTGCTTTGTTTGTTCATTTCATCTTCTTGGTGATTAATTGGCATGGTTCCCTACTTTGGAACCTTAAGTTGTTTATTCATGCTAAATTATTATTACTTAGCATTTATTTGAAAGTCCAGCTGGTATTTTGTGTGTGTTTGGGCGATGGGAAAGATTATAATGGCAAGGCCAAGTCCATTATAATGTTGACCATTGTTTTGCCCCTTCTTTACCCCTTCTCCAGATTGGCCTTGGAAAGGATAAGTCAGCGTTCCTTTGTGAATGTATCTGGCTAGCGGGTATGACTTTGTGTCATGATCCTTGTCCTTTGTGACACTGTTATGGTTATTGGTTCCGGTACCGGGGTTTTCTCTTCGGCTTTCATGCTGTTATGAAGATGTTGATTTGTTGATTATTGAAGCTGCGCAGCGATCCTTTATTTGGATGTTCCGGTTTGGAAAACCTTGGCTATATCCTTTGTTATGTGTTTATTTCCGCTGCTATCTGATATATGATAATTGCTATGTGCTACGTGATAATTATTATTGTTTATTGCTTATTGCATCATAGCATGTCATGTAGTTGCATTAGTAACTTATTGAGATTTATCTCACCCCCTTTCTTTTATCTTTGTTTTTCCTTAACCCCCCCCCCAGATGCTAAGGATTAGTCTCGCTGATCACGAGAGCAAGGACGTCGAGTGTGGATACATTCTTTTGGGGAGAGTTGTATAGGTGGGTTTACATTATATAAATGTGTAACCTTTTGGGATATTCGTACCAAATATTGACGTCATTAGGATTTGTGTATTTTGTAACTTTGGTGTATGAACTTGTGGAGTTTGTACTAGTTTTACCTTGTTGTTCAAAATGATTTGTAACCTTGGATCATCACCTTTTGGTATTAAATGGAATTTTTAACCTTGGTATTTCATAGTTTTGGTTCTAGAGTCGACGTCCAGATCGCGGTCTCGGGCCCGCGGGGTCCTGGGTCGCGACAGTTGGTATCAGAGCTATGGCATTAGCTCTATGTATAAGTCTAGGCGGATTAGTATGACCTAGGTGGGTAGTAGTGTGCGGAGTGATTAACGGTTGATGTTTTATGCAGGTAATTGTTCTCAATGTCTGGAAGAAGAAACAGAGGAGGTACTAGTGGGGCACAGAATCAGAATGATACAAGGGATGAAGCCCGTGCCATGTTTCAAGGCATGTTTGAGGCGGCCATGAAGGCCATACATGATCAAGGCCCGAGGGTAGAGCAAGCACCACCCCGTTATGGTTTAGAGCAATTTCTGAAGTTGAAACCGGTTGAATTCAATGGGGAACCCGATGTAAGGAAAGCTGAGTTATGGATCGAGTCTATGGAAAAGATTTATGATGTATTTGGGTGCACGGATGAGGACAAGGTCCGATTTGCGGCTTACAAGCTTGTGGGAGCCGCCGAGCATTGGTGGAAGGGTGTTAAGGCTGCTTGGGATGATACTCACACGGTGTATGCGTGGGAGTTGTTCGTGCGTAAATTCAAGGAGCATTTCATTCCGGTTGTTGATCAAAACCGAAAGGAGATCGAGCTACTCAACTTGGAGCAAGGTGTGTTGTCTATAGCACAATACTCGGCTAAGTTCATAGAATTAGCCCGGTATTGCGACTATTTGGTGAGGACCGAGGAACAAAAGGCTATGAGATTTATTCGGGGATTGAAGACCTCCATCCGTACTCAACTTATTGCTCAACGGATTGTGACTTTCCAAGATGCGGTGGACCGAGCCTATTTGATAGAGCAAGATATTGGGGAGCATAAAAGGAAGACCGAAGTAGCTAACCCGAGTAAGCAAGGAGCACAAAGCAAGCCACAACACCGTTCCGATAACCGAGGTAGCTTTGGGGGACAATCTCAGTCCCGAGGGCAACAAAACCCAAGGAATCCGGGTACCACTTCCGGGAACCAAGGGAGCCAGATTTTGAGGCTTTGTTCGTATTGTCAAAAGGAAGGTCATTCTGAGGACCGGTGTTAGAGGAAGCAAGGAAGGTGCACAAAATGTGGACAAATGGGTCACTTTGTAAAAGATTGCCCGAGAGGTAGAGCACAAGCATCCGGGTCAGGAGTTAGTAATAATCAGGGTCAGAAAAGGGATGCCGCTGGGAAGCCCAAAGTTCAAGGGAAGGTTTATGCCATGAATCAACAACAAGCTACCGATGATCCATCCGTTATTGGAGGTATTGTTTCTGTGTCTAATGTGAGCGCACGAGCGTTAGTAGATCCAGGATCATCTCATTCATACATTTCTGTGCAATTTGCTTCTATGTTAAATGCTGCATTCGAGTCTTTACCGTACGTGCTAGAGGTGTCGACCCCTATAGGAGAATGCTTGATTTCGGATCGAGTCTTTCGTGCTTGTGATGTGGTCATTTGTGGTCGAGTCCTTTGTGCGGATTTGGTAGTTCTTCCTATCCAAGACTTTGATGTCATTTTGGGTATGGATTGGTTGAGCAAGTTTCACGCTTCTGTTGATTGCCGTAAGAAAACTGTTACTTTTTCTATTCCCGATGTGCCTAGATTTGTGTTTGAGGCTTGTCCTCTGAGTAGAAAGGTTCGCCTAATTTCTTTTATGAAAGCGAGAAAATTGTTGCATAGTGGTTGCGAGGGGTTTTTGGCTAGTGTTCTTGATACTAGGAAAGAATCCCTTAGTTTTGATAGTGTTCGGGTAGTCCGGGAATTTCCTGATGTTTTCTCTACCGAGTATGATATGCCTCCCGATCGTGAGATTGAGTTTTGTATAGATCTTTTGCCGGGTACGGCTCCGATTTCGAAAGCACCTTATAGGTTGGCTCCCGCAGAATTGAAGGAATTGAAAGTTCAGCTGCAAGAGTTGCTTGATCGAGGGTTTATCCGCCCTAGTGTTTCCCCGTGGGGAGCGCCGGTTTTGTTTGTGCAAAAGAAAGACGGTTCCTTGAGATTGTGCATCGATTACAGAAAGTTGAATCAGGTTACGGTGAAGAACAAGTATCCTCTACCGCATATTGATGATTTGTTTGATCAGCTTCAAGGGTCCGTGGTTTTCTCTAAACTCGATCTGAGGAGTGGATACCATCAGTTGAAGGTTCGATCGGAGGATATTCCGAAGACTGCTTTTCGCACTCGTTACGGTCATTATGAGTTCTTGGTTATGCCGTTTGGGTTGACTAACGCGCCGGCCGTGTTTATGGATTTGATGAACCGTGTTTTCCATCCTTATCTTGATTCGTTCGTGGTAGTCTTTATTGATGACATTCTTGTTTATTCGAAATCTCGAGATGAGCACGAGCAGCATTTGAGGACAGTTTTATCCGTTCTTGCGAGGGAGAAATTATTTGCGAAATTTAGTAAATGCGAATTTTGGCTCGAGAAGGTGTCATTTCTGGGCATGTTATTTCGAAAGATGGGATTTCTGTGGATCCTTCGAAGATTGAAGCTATAGTGGATTGGAAGAGACCCGAGTCAGTGACCGAGATTCGTAGTTTTCTTGGTTTAGCCGGGTATTACCGAAGGTTTATTGAAGGGTTTTCGAGGATTGCTACTCCGATGACTCAGTTGACTCGGAAGAATGTTCCGTTTGTGTGGACCGAGAAATGTGACAAGAGTTTCGAGGAATTGAAGAAGAGGTTGACTACCGCACCGATCTTGAGTTTGCCTAATGGGAGCGATGGCCTAGTGATTTTCAGTGATGCTTCGAAAGAGGGTTTGGGTTGTGTGTTGATGCAGAATGGGAAAGTAATTGCTTATGCTTCGAGGAAGTTGACCCCGAGTGAACAGAATTACCCGACTCATGATATGGAGTTAGCGGCTATTGTATTTGCGTTGCACAAGTGGAAGCACTACCTTTATGGAGCGAAGTTTGAGATTTTTACCGATCACAAGAGTTTGAAATACCTATTCTCCCAGAAAGAGTTGAACAACCGACAGCGCCGATGGATGGAATTGTTGAAGGATTATGATTGTTCGTTTTCTTATCATCCGGGGAAGGCGAATGTGGTAGCCGATGCGATTAGTAGAAAGTCTTATGTGGCTTCGATGATGGTCCGTGAATGGAAAATGCTTGAGGATGTTCGAGATTGGTCTCCTCGTGAATCGAGACATGGGGCTATTTTTGCGAATATTAGGGTGTCTCCAACCCTAATTCAGAGAATAAAGGAAGCTCAAAAAGAAGACCCCGAGTTGGTGAAGATAGTGGGTAAATTGAAAGAAAAGAATTTCGAGGATTTTTCATTGAGCTCGAGTGGAGTTTTGACTTTCCGTGGTCGTTTGTGTGTTCCGGATGTTGATGGAATTAAACAGAGAGTTCTTGATGAGGGTCACAAATCGAGGTATACTATTCATCCGGGTAGTACGAAGATGTATCAGGATTTGAAGCAACAATTTTGGTGGATTAATATGAAAAGGGAAATAGCCGAGTATGTTTCGAAGTGTCTAACGTGTCAGCAGGTCAAAGCCGAGCATCAGAGACCCGCGGGATTACTTCAGCCGTTAGAGATTCCTGAGTGGAAATGGGAGCATGTGACTATGGATTTCGTTACGGGACTGCCTCGTACCCGTAGGAAGTATGACAGTGTTTGGGTGATAGTGGATAGATTGACCAAGAGTGCCCATTTCTTGCCTATTGACATCAGATATTCGATGGAGAAGCTTGCGACCCTTTATATTGATGAGATTGTTAGATTGCATGGAGTTCCGGTTAGCATTGTGTCAGATCGAGACCCGAGGTTTACTTCTAGATTCTGGAAGGCGTTTCAGGAAGCTTTGGGTACAGATTTGCGATTCAGTACAGCTTTTCATCCTCAGACCGACGGTCAATCCGAGAGGACTATTCAGATTTTGGAGGATATGTTGCGAGCTCGTGCGATAGACTTTTCCGATTCTTGGGATTCGCACCTACCGTTAGTGGAATTCTCTTACAACAACAGTTATCAGGCTAGTATCGAGATGGCACCGTATGAGGCGTTGTATGGAAGAAAGTGTAGATCGCCTATTTGTTGGGATGAGGTTGGTGAAGCGAAAGTTTTGAGTATTGATTTGCTTCGGGATTCGGTTGAGAAAGTTAAGGGTATCCGGGATAGATTGAAAGCAGCCCAGAGTCGACATAAGAGCTACGCAGACAACCGAAGGCGAGATCTTAGTTTTCAGACCGGTGATTTGGTATTCTTGAAGGTATCTCCGAAAGTGGGTATTCGTAGGTTTGGGAAGAAAGGCAAATTGGCTCCGAGGTTTATAGGTCCGTTTGAGGTTTTGGGAAAGGTTGGACTTCTTGCGTATCGTCTTGCGTTACCGTCATCCTTAGACCGGTTGCACAACGTTTTTCACGTTTCTATGCTTCGGAAGTATGTTCATGATCCGTCTCACGTGTTACCGAGGATACCGGAGGATATTGAGCCAGATATGTCTTATGAGGAACGACCGGTTCGGATCTTAGATTCCAAAGTCCAAGAGTTGAGGAGCAAAAGCATTGCGTTGGTTCGAGTTCTGTGGAGGAATCATAACATCGAGGAGTCGACGTGGGAGCTCCGAGATGAGATCGAGAGGAAATTTCCGTGGCTTTTTGTTTAAGGTGAGTCTCGTTAAAATTCGGGTCGAATTTTCTTTAAGGGGGAGTGAATGTCACGACCCGAAATCTAGGCTCTATTTTATTAGTAATTAAATGATTTTTATTTAATTATTTGCTTATTTATTTATTTAAATTATTATTTATTTAAATAATTATGTGTGCATTTTATGTGTTATAATATTTATGCCTAGCATTTTATTCGAGTTATTTGGGCTAGTGTGGAAGTGTTGAGTCTTAATGGTTAGTCGGGAGTGTAAGTAATTGTGTTAGTATGGGGAAGGGGTCTAGTTGTAACATTTCAAATAATTTTCCCCTACTCCCCTCACCTCCCTCTTACACTCCATCTCCCTCACCCTACTCCCATTCTCTCTCCCAGCTCAATCATCTCTCTCTCTCTCCAAGGGTAAGAATTTTTCTTTCTCTCCTTCTCTCTTCATTTACTCCTTCTTCCTCTCATTATTGTTCATTTCTTAAAACATAAACCTTGTTTAGATCGTCGATAGGATCGCGTAGAGCCAAAAAGAATCGAAATCCATCAACTTTGAGAATTTGCAGGTAAGTTACTTTTCCCCCATTTTAAATGCTAAAATGTTCATATCATGTTTAGATGTTGTTTGATATGTTACATTTGAAGTTTGGACGAGTTTTGATTTTGTTTGGAATTTATTTAGGTTTTTGATCAAAAATGGTGAAATCTTGAATGTTGGGTTTGAGTCTTGATTTTGGTTGTTAAATGTTGTTTTAGGAGTCTTTTTAGACTTATAAGTTGTTTTGGTACATTACTATGTGAGTTGGAATGTTTGATTTTGGTTAAAATGTGTTTGGGTTTGAAAAATGGAAGAACCCATGTTGTTCTTCCCGATTTCTGGCAATTCCGGCTTATTGGGCGACCGCCCAAAATCTCATGGGCGACCGCACAACATTCTGAAAGCTTTTGTTCTTGGTCTGAGGGATTTTGGGCGACCGCACGATACCTTTTGGGCGGCCGCACAGTCCTCTGAAAATTTACATTTGTTAAAGTTGTGTGAATGAAGGTTGCGTTTTGGCCTAAGTCTTGGGTGTCCTCCTAGTTGACCCTAGTGAACTTTGTTGTACACTTTAGTGAGAGAATTGGGTCCTTTGTGATCAAGTTTGTGTTTGAAATTCATTAATGGTGAATTGGGGTTTTGAAGCACCTTTATTGTGCATTGTTTGTTCATTTCATCTTCTTGGTGATTAATTGGCATGGTTCCCTACTTTGGAACCTTAAGTTGTTTATTCATGCTAAATTATTATTACTTATCATTTATTTGAAAGTCCAGCTGGTATTTTGTGTGTGTTTGGGCGATGGGAAAGATTATAATGGCAAGGCCAAGTCCATTATAATGTTGACCATTGTTTTGCCCCCTTCTTTACCCCTTCTCCAGATTGGCCTTGGAAAGGATAAGTCAGCGTTCCTTTGTGAATGTATCTGGCTAGCGGGTATGACTTTGTGTCATGATCCTTGTCCTTTGTGACACTGTTATGGTTATTGGTTCCGGTACTGGGGTTTTCTCTTCGGCTTTCATGCTGTTATGAAGATGTTGATTTGTTGATTATTGAAGCTGCGCAGCGATCCTTTATTTGGATATTCCGGTTTGGAAAACCTTGGCTATATCCTTTGTTATGTGTTTATTTCCGCTGCTATCTGATATATGATAATTGCTATGTGCTACGTGATAATTATTATTGTTTATTGCTTATTGCATCATAGCATGTCATGTAGTTGCATTAGTAACTTATTGAGATTTATCTCACCCCCTTTCTTTTATCTTTGTTTTTCCTTAACCCCCCCCCCCAGATGCTAAGGATTAGTCTCGCTGATCACGAGAGCAAGGACGTCGAGTGTGGATACATTCTTTTGGGGAGAGTTGTATAGGTGGGTTTACATTATATAAATGTGTAACCTTTTGGGATATTCGTACCAAATATTGACGTCATTAGGATTTGTGTATTTTGTAACTTTGGTGTATGAACTTGTGGAGTTTGTACTAGTTTTACCTTGTTGTTCAAAATGATTTGTAACCTTGGATCATCACCTTTTGGTATTAAATGGAATTTTTAACCTTGGTATTTCATAGTTTTGGTTCTAGAGTCGACGTCCAGATCGCGGTCTCGGGGCCCGCGGGGTCCGGGGTCGCGACATCATTAGTCTTCCTATAAGACTAAGTCTTGCCAAGAATATTGTCATTAGACAACCTTGCAAGTTCTTATCCAAGATTCTTGCATACTGAACAATTCAGTACTTTGTCTTTATAAGTACTTTGACACAAATCAATCAAATTCCTAGATTTATATCAATAGATATTAATTCCAAGGATGTAGGCGGCTTCTTCCTAAGTCTTTCATTAAAAAAACTCTTTCAAAATGTATGTTAACCACATATACAAGACTAGGATTTAGACTATGCTCCCACTAGTTTCTTAGCAAACATAAGTCTCATCTTTGATGAATTTCAAACGATTTGAACACTTCATCAAAATAATTGTTTCAACTCCAAGAAGCTTGCTTCAATCCATCTTATAGATTTTCGCAACTAACATACTTTATTAGAATTTTCTAGACTATCAAAACCTTTAGGTTGTATCCAATACATCCTTAAGTGAGTTTCCGTTTAAGAAACGCTGTTTTGATATCTATTTGTCAAATTTCATATTCTAAATAAGAAGAGATGACAATGATAATTCTAATATCTTAAAGCATGACCATGAGCGAGAAAGTTTTATCATAGTCAAAATATGAGTCAACCTTTTCACACTTAGTCTTGCTTAATTTAGCATGTTTCTAGCTACCTATGTAAGTTTTCTCCAAGAAAACTCAATTCCATCATTTGGTTTTTACACCTTAGGTTAGAATGATCAAGTTTCAAACTTGATTATACTATATGGATTGCCTTTTAGATTTTATGACTCCAAGCCATTAATCTAAATATGGAGCGGACATTGCATTTTGATAGTTGGTAAATATGTCATTCTTAATGAACTTTACCTCAATACTTTCTATTATGAGAAATCTAATATTTCTTGTTATAGATCGTATCCTATCATATATGCAAGAAACTTGTGTAACTTTGAACGGCTTTTCACAACTCCTTGTGAAAGTTTGTTCAATTTCCATCTAAGATTCTATGTTATTTTCTAGTCTCGAACCATTAGAGATATATTTTACTCCCCACTGGTTCTTTTAGAGATAAACAATTTATCTAGAAAAGTACCATCATAAGTGTGAATACGTGTGTTTGAAATTGGGAATATTCATAGTAACATTAAAATTATGAGAGTCGCCACGCCGTTTTAATTATAGCCAAAACATTGAGAAAAAGCATGTTTAATGGGTTCGGGGGGTCAAATTACAACAAGAGAAGAATATTGAACGTTATCACTCCTATTGCCCGAATTGATCGGTCTTTCTATCATGATGAATGTGTTAGTAGTGTGTTAGTGTTTGAGACCGGATCCGAAGATTGCCTACGTTCCTCTCAATGTGAGAAGCTCAGGTCAGCGTAGTTCGAGAAGAATTTAGAATAGGCAGAAGAATCGGGATCATGCATAATGAGGGGGGAATTACCTAAAGATTAGGGTTTAGAAGTAGTTCCTAGATCATCCTTGGGTCGATGAACCCTTGATCATCATCGGCTATGAAATAACATGCAAACATGAAGATCGCAACCCTAAATATAGCATAAATAAGGTTTTAATCTATGAACACGATGAGCATATGAAGAACATATATGAACATATGAATGAACATGCGAAGCATATGAAGAAACTATGAATAAACATGCAAGAACATGAATATTAAAGATCTACATTAGAAATAATGCAAGAACGTGAAGAAATAAGTTAGAAAACTTACCTATGTTGGCAAGAAATAAACCTTGATCTTCTTGGAGGTTTGAATGCTAATTAGAGAGCAAAATTGTGTTTAAGAACTCTCAAATTCGGATCCCCCTAAACCAATAGCATGAGATTGGTTTATATAGTAAACTGAGGGGAAGATCTGATGGTCCAGATCATCCGGGGCGGATGTGGCCGCGTGGCCAATATTGAGGGTGGCGGCGAAAGTGGCCGCGTGGCCAATATTGAGGGCGGCGGCGAAAGTGGCCGCGTGGCCATCGTTGCGCGCTGACTTGAAATTCAAGCTAGGGTTTCACTGTTCATACAAGGCAACCCTAAATGTCCATATTTAATGTTTTCTAGAACATTGAGCTATTTTTGGGAATCCGGGACAAGTCTTTGCAAGGTTTCTAATTCCCATAAAGTCCTTGTATATTTGGGAAAGCCCTAATAAACTCATTTTCAGATCGGGTACTAACAGTAGCCCCTCGGCGACGCTTCTTGCAAGGCAATGGAGGGTCGATGATAAAAATAGGAACCGTTCTGAAACATGAGTTTCAAAACAGAGGAAAGGTAAGGGAACGGCTGGACCTTGACATGCGACCTACGTATCCGCGGGGGAATCAAGCCAAACGTAGTTCAAATCTGATGGGAAAATTGGGAAGGACTGTCCTCTGATGGGGAACAACGTGTTCTGCTGGGGAAAATGCACTTGCTGGGGATGAGAGATGACCATGTCGGTCGGGTGGCTGAACCTTTTTAGGTTTCCTACGTATCCTTCGAGGAATCAAGCCGGTCGTAGTTCAGAGCGATTAAGGAAAAGTGAGCCATCGGACTTCTGCTAGGGATAATAAACCTACGGGCACTATCCTGTATGAAGAACGAACATTCGTTAGGAAATGAAGTCATTTGGGAAAAATAAAGATTACGTTGTCTAAATAATCCCAAGATGGAATGGTAAATGCAATCAGGATCGCCAGGGCTCCTGCCGATTGTGCTAACGAAACGCTGAGGCTTCTGCCAACCACGAGCGATCAAGGATACGTATGTCATAGAGGTGCCGAAGTCTCTACAATCATACGAATTCTAATAATAGGTACTGGATCTCTCGCAAACAGAAACGCCGAGGCTTCTGCCAATCACGATTGATCAAGGATACGTATGTCATAGAGGCGCCGAAGTCTCTACAATCATACGAACCCTAATAATAGATGCTGGATCTCTCGCAAACAGAAACGCCGAGGCTCCTGCCAATCACGATTGATCAAGGATACGTATGTCATAGAGGCGCCGAAGTCTCTACAACCGTACGAATCCTAATAATAGATGCTGGATCTCTCGCAAAAAGAAACGCCGAGGCTTCTACCAATCGTGATCGATCTAGGATGCGTATGTCATAGAGGCGCCAAAGTCTCTACAACCATACGAAGCCTAAGCAAATATTAGGAAATGCAAAAATAATAGATGCTGGATCTCTCGCAAACAGAAACGCCGAGGCTTTTGCCAATCGCGATCGATCTAGGATGCGTATGTCATAGAGGCGCCAAAGTCTCTACAATCATACGAATCCTAAGAAAATATTAGGAAATGCTAAAATAATAGATGCTGGATCTCTCGCAAACAGAAACGCCGAGGCTTCTGCCAATCACGATCGATCTAGGATGCGTATATCATAGAGGCGCCAAAGTCTCTACAACCATACGAATCCTAAGCAAATATTAGGAAATGCTAAAATAGATGCTGGATCTCCCGCAAACGGAAACGCCGAGGCTTCTGCCAATCGCGATCGATCTAGGATGCGTATGTCATAGAGGCGCCAAAGTCTCTACAACCATACGAATCCTAAGCAAATATTAGGAAAGCTAAAATAGATGCTGGATCTCTCGCAAACAGAAACGCCGAGGCTTCTGCCAATCACGATCGATCTAGGATGCGTATGTCATAGAGGCACCAAAGTCTCTACAACCATACGAATCCTAAGCAAATATTAGGAAATGCTAAAATAATAGATGCTGGATCTCTCTCAAACAGAAACGCCGAGGCTTCTGCCAATCACGATCGATCTAGGATGCGTATGTCATAGAGGCGCCAAAGTCTCTACAACCATACGAATCCTAAGCAAATATTAGGAAATGCTAAAATAATAGATGCTGGATCTCTCGCAAACAGAAACGCCGAGGCTTCTGCCAATCACGATCCATCTAGGATGCGTATGTCATAGAGGCGCCAAAGTCTCTACAATCATACGAATCCTAAGAAAATATTAGGAAATGCTAAAATAATAGATGCTGGATCTCTCGCAAACAGAAACGCCGAGGCTTCTGCCAATCACGATCGATCTAGGATGCGTATATCATAGAGGCGCCAAAGTCTCTACAACCATACGAATCCTAAGCAAATATTAGGAAATGCTAAAATAGATGCTGGATCTCCCGCAAACGGAAACGCCGAGGCTTCTGCCAATCGCGATCGATCTAGGATGCGTATGTCATAGAGGCGACAAAGTCTCTACAACCATACGAATCCTAAGCAAATATTAGGAAAGCTAAAATAGATGCTGGATCTCTCGCAAACAGAAACGCCGAGGCTTCTGCCAATCACGATCGATCTAGGATGCGTATGTCATAGAGGCACCAAAGTCTCTACAACCATACGAATCCTAAGCAAATATTAGGAAATGCTAAAATAATAGATGCTGGATCTCTCGCAAACAGAAACGCCGAGGCTTCTGCCAATCACGATCGATCTAGGATGCGTATGTCATAGAGGCGCCAAAGTCTCTACAACCATACGAATCCTAAGCAAATATTAGGAAATGCTAAAATAATAGATGCTGGATCTCTCGCAAACAGAAACGCCGAGGCTTCTGCCAATCACGATCGATCTAGGATGCGTATGACATAGAGGCGCCAAAGTCTCTACAACCATACGAATCCTAAGCAAATATTAGGAAATGCTAAAATAGATGCTGGATCTCCCGCAAATGGAAACGCCGAGGCTTCTACCAATCGCGATCGATCTAGGATGCGTATGTCATAGAGGCGCCAAAGTCTCTACAACCATACGAATCCTAAGCAAATATTAGGAAATGCTAAAATAGATGCTGGATCTCTCGCAAACAGAAACGCCGAGGCTTCTGCCAATCACAATCGATCTAGGATGCGTATGTCATAAAGGCGCCAAAGTCTCTACAACCATACGAATCCTAAGCAAATATTAGGAAATGCTAAAATAATAGATGCTGGATCTCTCGCAAACAGAAACGCCGAGGCTTCTGCCAATCACGATCGATCTAGGATGCGTATGTCATAGAGGCGCCAAAGTCTCTACAACCATACGAATCCTAAATAATATTAGGAAATGCTAAAATAGATGCTGGATCTCCCGCAAACAGAAACGCCGAGGCTTCTGCCAATCGCCATCGATCTAGGATGCGTATGTCATAGAGGCGCCAAAGTCTCTACAACCATACGAATCCTAAGCAAATATTAGGAAATGCTAAAATAATAGATGCTGGATCTCTCGCAAACAGAAACGCCGAGGCTTCTGCCAATCACGATCGATCTAGGATGCGTATGTCATAGAGGCGCCAAAGTCTCTACAACCATACGAATCCTAAGCAAATATTTGGTGAAGAATGGAAATTTTAAGGGGCTTTCCGTTCCCAAAGGTATCGAATATCAGTCAAAACAGCGCTAAGGGCACCTAAAATGAATCAAAGGGGAATGTACTAGGGGTAAAACTGAAATTTTGCATGTTGAGGCAAAGATGATGGTTTGTTATGAAGTCGCAAACGGGATTAACTCTCGGGGAGTCCCAAGGGTGACAGACTTTCGGGGAGTCACAAAGGTGATAGACTCTCGGGGAGTCACAAGGGACTCTTTGGTGAGTCACAAGGGTGACGGACTTTAGGGAGACGCGAAGGAGATGGACTCTCGGGGAGTTGCTAATATGGGAAACATGATCTGGGTTCTGCTTGTCCTAATTTAGGAGGGGATGAGGCTACGAGCCATTGAGACCAAGGTTTTAGGTAAGGGACATTTTTCTTGGTTGCCTAGAGGTAGGACCTAAGGCTCCTTTAAGGAAAGGGAATAAGGAAGATGGTGGTCTCCTAATATTGAGATAGGGATGCCAAAGATGTCACGGCTTCTTGGGCTTTAGATTATGTCTTGGAGATACTGTGGGTTTCCTAGGCTTACAGGCTAGGGATAGGAGTTTATTTAAGCATGAGGAGAGTATTCTATCCTAGGCTTAGTGCTAGGGCTTGGAAAGGTTGAGGTTTGGGAACTTCCTAGATGTTAGGGTTTCGAACAAGGGTTTGGAAACTGGTGTTTAAGGACCATGACTCTCCTAGGTTTGGGACTAGGGTTTAGGAATTTCCTAGGTCTAGGAGGCTAGGGCTTGGAGTTGTGGTAGGCTCAGAGGTTGCAAAGGCGTTGGCTTTTAGACATAAGGCTGGGAGTTGGAAAGGTTGTGACTTCTTAGGCTTGAGACCATGGACCGTTGGGAAGAGGGATTGCTTTTGTGGAAGGTCCACTAAGCTTGATGTTAGGGTTCACCATTTTCCGGGATTGGCGACTATGGCTTGGAAATGTTCATGGTAACCTAGGCTTTGGGCTAGGTTTTAAGGCTAAGGACTGTAAACTTCCTATATTTTGAGACTAAGGTGAAGGAATTTCCTAGGTCTAGGACTAGGGTTTGAAGGGAATGTTGAATCTTAGGCTTGATGATAGAGTTTAAAGAGGATAATTTCTACCTAGGCTTGAGGCTAGGGTTTTAGAAAGAGTGCGACTACCTAGGTTAGAGGCTAGGGTTTAGAACGAATGCGACTACCTAGGCTCGAGGCTAGGGTTTAGAGCGAATGCGGCTTCCTAGGCCTGAGGCTAGGGTTGATTAAGTTTTGGACAGGGCATTGTATCCTAGGTTTTGGGTTAAGGTTTAATAAGACGGGGGATTAAGATTGTAAATCTCCTAGGTTTCGAGACTAGGGTTTCGGGAATTTGGAAATGATGTTGCATGCGGGGCTTTGGAAATTCCTAGAACTTGGGCTAGGGTTAAAGAGGATGTTGCGGTTTCCTAGGCTTAAGGATATGTGACTACCTAGGCTTGAGGCTAGGGTTTGGGGAGAACGCGACTTCCTAGGTTTGAGGCTAGGGTTTGGAAAGAATATCGACTACCTAGGCTTGAGGCTAGAGTTTGGAGGGAATGTGACTACCTAGGCTCGAGGGTAGGGTTTAGGAAGGATGTGGCTTCCTAGGATCGAGGCTAGGGTTTAAGAAGGATGTAACTTCCTAGGCTTTAGGCTAGGGTTTGGAAGGATGTAATTACCTAGGCTCTAAGCTAGGGTTTGGAAGGGATGTAACTACCTAGGCTCGGGGCTAGGGTTTAGGAAGGATGTAATTACCTAGGCTTGAGGCTAGAGTTCAGAGAGAATGATATGACCACCTAGGCTTGAGGCTAGGGTTTAGGAAGGGTGTAGCTACCTAGGATCAAGGCTAGGGTTTGGAGACCAAAAGCATTTGAAGGTTTGTCTTGGTTTAGACCGAGCAAGTTTGAGGTCTAAGAGTGTTGCGGTTTGGGGCAAATGAGCTTGATACCTTGTGGCTGGATAGGCTCGATAGATTAGACCTAGGCTAAAGTTCTAGGGTTTAGCTAGGGTAAGACTCAGACATGTGTTAAGGAGACCGGGGCCTAATGGAATGGTAGGCATGAGATCTAAGAGATCGAAGGCTAGGCAGGGTAGCGTTGGGACATAAGGTTTTCAAGCGGGTAAGTCTTTTGTCCTAGAGAAACCGCGTTATGGATTAGGACCAAGTAGGCTTGAGGTCGGCCAAGGAGCAATGGATTGGGATTGGATGATCCTAGTACCTAATACGCATGTCGGGCTTGGATCCTAGAGTGTTTGAAAGTTTAGGCTAGGTGCGAACCGTAGGTGCAGGAAATGGTTTTGGATATATGACCATGTTGGCGCTTTAGGTAAAGGGATTGAGTGTCCAAGACTTTGCTTGAGTACAATAGGTACCTTAAGTTGGATTGGGTATGCTTTGGTCTCGCGTGACCAAGCTCGTTCGGCGATTGCAAAGGTGGGTTTGGTATGGGACTAAAGGTGTTAAGCGCATGATTTTTGACTAGACGGGTTTTGATATCTTTATGGCATATCACGGTACGCGGGAGGTCCTATGCGTTCGAGCACGTTTGAGGTTTGGACTCGTGGGGAAGAAAGGTTTGAGATCCATGGAGTTCAAGGGTGGCCTTGTAGGTGGTGAGGTTTAGACTCGGCTCGGATTAAGTAGGTTAGAGACCTAAGTGGTTGAAGGTCAGACGAGGAAGTCTTTTGAAGCAAGGAGTGACACTAGGTTTAAGAGTGGCAGGGCCATGGTTTGGGTATGACAGTATGCGTAGATGGCATTGTTTTGGTTGGACCAAGCAGGCTTGGGAACTAAAGAGTTCTAAGGGTCGACATCTAAGGTTATAGACCTAGAGGGTAGACAGTTTTGTGATCTAAAGGGTTTAGGAGTTCAGACCTAAGGTGTGAATCGGATATGCTAGAGACCTATAAGGTAGGTGTTTGGCGGCCTTTCATGGACTTGGGATCTAAGGGATAGTTCAATAGGTTAGACTGGGTAGACCTAAGAGGTTGGACCTAAGAGGATAGGGGAGACATAGTCTGGATAAGGTAAGGATGAATATATATTGGTAGGTTTGGGATCTAAGAGATCAGGTAGACTCGAGACCAGTAGGTTCGGGACCTAATGGGTCATTCTAAGGATTTGGATTCGGTAGACTGGCTTAAGGCTTGAGGTTTTGGGTAAGACTGGTTTGAGGCTTTTAGGAGTCCCGCTACTAACTTATGGAGGGTCGAGCTAAGGGGTTATGGTGTAACCTATGTAAGACTGACCGGGTAGGTGCGGGACCTAAGGTTTTGAATCAAGTCAGATTGGGACGTAAGGGTATCCTATTGTGTAGGAAATAGGGTGAAGGACCGAGTCGGTTCAAGAATCACAAAGATGGGTCTCAGAGTGGACCGAGGAGGTTTATACAAATTTTGTGGAGACCGAGAGTGCGGGTTTATAAACAAAGTGTCGTGGAAGAGAAAACTTTTGAAAGTGTTATGACTTTATAAAGATGCCTTATAATTAATTATGATTCTAATCAATCCAAATAGGTCGTCGCGTGCCGAGTTTGACGATGAGGGGTGCCCTTCTTCTAAGTGTATCCTTGTTGACGCCTCGGTATTCTCTGGGAAACCACATAGTCGACCCATTCCGTTAGGGATTATCTAATTTGGTGAGCGGGTACCGTCCCTCCTTTGAGAAACTCTACGTCAAGCTTGATGATGAGGGATGCCCTTCTTCTAAGTATATTCTTGTTCGGACCTCGGTATTCTCCGAGAAAACACATAGTCGACCCATTCTGTTGGGGAAGCCCCAGTTCGATAAGGGTGTAGAGCGGGGTATCCTACCTCCTTTAAGACGCACCCTTTTTTCTGCCTAGACCGCCCTTTCGGGTTTTCAATCTAGCGGGCATCTCTTTTGCGTCATCTTTTTCTTTTTTTTTTTTTTTTTTTTTTTTTTTTTTTAAATCATTCAGTCGACTCAAAAAAGGAAAAATAATTGTTTAAACATGCGGGGGCATTTTGGTGATAGTGAGAGGGAGAGAGAGATAGTACTCGCATTTTGACTCTTTGGACAATTGAGTGTATATAAAAGGAAGGAAGCCCCTGCTTGACAGAAAGTAAGTGTTTAGCTCTTTCCTAGATTGTAGAACAGAAGACTTGTCGAGACATTTGAAAATTGTTTTATTCAAGATTCTCATTTGATTGCTTGAGAATGGACCTCGTTGATTAGTTAATGAGTTATGGTTAATTGTTAAACAAGTAGCCTCAAATTAATAAATGTTTTGATCAATTGTGAGTGAAGAAGTCAGGAGTAGAAATATGGGGGAAGAGAGAAGAGAAAGAAAATTGGCTCGAGGTGGGTTGTGTATATTTTGGACCGAACCGAAAGGTTGCCTACGTTTTCCTCAAGGTGAGGAGCTCAGGTCCGCGTAGTTCGGGGATGACCCGCTTTACGATGGTGTCGGGTTTCAGTGGGTATGTGTGGGAGGAAAGAAAGGAAAGAAAGTTGGCCCAAGGTAGGTTATGTTTGGCTTTGAGTGGTCGCCCGGTTGACGATGAAGTTGGGTTTTGAGTTTAGGGTGTGAGGTTCGTTTGAGGTGAGTTGTTCTTTGTAGCTCATTGCGGTGGATTACTCCTTTGTAGTTGTTGTAGTGGATTGCTCCATCGTAGTTATCATGGGTTGCTGCCGTTTATCTACTTTGTAAGGAAAGAAAGGAAAATAGAACATTTGAGGTGAAAAGAAAATGAGACTTTTACTTTTCTATGGTGATAGCCCCTTCTATTTTTCTTTATTTTTTTTTATTTTATCTCTTTGTGCACACCCTTTTTTTTGCCTAGGCCGCCCTTTCGGGTTTTTAACCTAGCGGGCTTCTTTTTGTGCGATGCTCTAACTTTTGCCTAGGTCGCCCTTTTGGGTTTCATCCTAGCGAGCCATATTTTTTTTATATTTCTACATGAAACATTGGGCAAGACAAGCCCCTAGTTTGCTTTCGCCTCTCTCGATTGTGAGGTAGCTTCCTTATAGTTCAAGCGGCCTTTTGCTGGCGGCGGGCATCCTAGCCCGGGGATGACTTCGTGCACCAATGAATGACTTCGTGCACTTGTCTTATATTTACGATGGAATACGGACAGCCCCAGTGTAACGGCATATAGTACTCATGATGGGAACAAACCCACCCTTTAAATTGTGGCAGCATGGATGTCTATTTGATGATGAGCAACCGCAGTCCATTCCTTTGTCACGACCTTATAAAAAGGGGTCTAATGGTGGGATGAGAGGTGTATGAGGATAGTGTATGGGAGAAGGTGTATATAGAGAGTGTACATGAAGTGTGTACAAGGGGTGAGTGTATAGAGAGAGTGTATGGGGGTAGAATGTAGAGAGAAGGGAAAGTGATTCGTTCATCCCAATTGATCGAAGCATTTATTATTTTGAGATTACTCGTTTACTTAGTTATGTGAATGGTTTGTGGGTCCATTTACCTTTTAATGAGTCGTCATTAATGAGTAAGATTAAGATTAATTCATCATATAAAGATATAGCAATCAAGCGAAAATGGTGAATAAGACAATTTTCATGAAATTGATATATGCAAGCTTATGTCTCAAGTCTAGAGAGAAAAGAAAAGAAATAAAGACCTTTTTATTGGAACTAAAAGATTTAAACTGACTAGTCCGGGGTGGACTTTTACATAAAGAAACAAAAATCGTCCAAGGTGGACTTTTGACTAAGGACACTCTAGAACCTACGAAGACTGAATGACCCTTTTCTTTTCTTTTATTTAAAGGAGGTAGCCCCAATTTCCTCTTTTGCCCATGCCCATGTATTCCGTTGGCGGGTGATGGCTCCGCTGTCAATGAGGCTTTGAATCTTTCTCCTCAATTGGACGCAATCTTCGGTGTCATGCCCAATGTACTGGTTGTATTGGCAGTGTTTGGTGGGATCCAAGCATTGCTTCACCCTACTTGGTTCATAGTTGATCAAAGGAGACAACTTGCCGGCTTGAACTAGACTTTTGAAGAGTTTGGCTAACGGCATACCTAAGTCGTCGAATTCGCGCTCGTCCTTCCTTTCACAAACTGTCTTTGAGGGTGATTTAGGTACCGGCACCCCTTATTGATGAGTAGTCATAGGAGGCATCCCGACGGGGACAGTCTGTGGCGGCCCGTATATTTGAGGAGCGTACGGGTGTTGACATTGAGCAAGAGGGAGAACTCGACTGAGGTAATCATAAACGCCACGAATGTCAGACAAATGGCGCCTCTCGATATCTCTTAGGGTCTTATGCATCTCCTTCTGAAAGTGTGTTGCTTGCTCGTTGAGAATGGCCTTAAAGTGGATTGCTTGTTCATCGAGGATGGCTTCGAAGTGGGATGCTTGCTTACTGAGAGCAGTACCGGTGTAGAGGATTGTCTCGGGATCTTGGGTAGCAGCTTCAGTTGCAACTTCGATGTTCCTTGCAGCCGACATGATGCAGAACTCTATGTCATGAAAGAATTAGATTCGTATTTAATGATAAGGCATCGTTATAAGAATCATTTTTTGGAAAAGAGTAGGTCTCCACATTTTTGAAATGCATTTTGGTAAAAAATTGAAAGTTTGACCGGGCCGAAGTTGCCTACGTTCCCCTTATCATGAGGGAGAGGTCCCACACAATAAGAGGCTCAGGTCGCCGTAGTTCGAATCAAGTTAGACTTTTAAAAAGAGGTGAGAGATGACCATAGGGGTCAAAACGAGGGAGATGACTCGGTCCTTGGTCAAGCATGGGTGAGGAAGACCTATAGGAGTTGGTTTTAATTGAGTAGGGTATGGCTTGACCTAAATTTGACCTAAGGTTTGACCTAAGGTTTGAGACAAGAAGTGGTTCAAGCTAGGATGCGACGATAAAGGTGGGTTGACCTAGATGGGTAAAGGATAGGTCGACCTAAATGAGAAGGGTTGGATTGACCTATATGGTGAATGAATCAAGATAGCGGGTTGTAGCGGTTTGCCTATGGGATGATCTAAGCGGGATGGACATGGTTTGACCTAGGCAGGTCTAAGGTTGACCTATTCGGGTTGGTGGATTAAGGAAGGTTGGAGATTGACCTAGATGGATCCAAGATAGGTAAGTCGATCTAAGCGGGTCACAGGGTGACCTTGGCGGGTTAAAGGTGAAGGGGTAGTTTTAACCTAAGACGGGCAGGTTGACCTAAATGGGTCAAGGATGGTGTGTGTACCTAAACGGGTTGACCTAGGTTGGTCTGGACGACGGTGGGTCAAGATGATGGTTTGACCTAAGCGGGTTAGGACCAAAGGTAATTGGGTTCACTTATGGAATCAAAGATTGACCTAAGAGGTCGAAAACGGATAAGGTTGACCTAGGAGTCCAAGTTTGACCTAAGAGGTCGAAGGTGATTGGGTTGACCTAGGAGGTCAAAGGTTGACCTAATAGGTCAACGGGTGATAATGTTGAGCGAGGGGTCCAAGGGTAGACCTAAGAGGTCAAAGGTGGATGAGGTTGACCTAAGAGGTCAAAGGCGGATGAGAATGACCTATGGGGTCAAAGGTTGACCTAAGAGGTCAAAGACGATAAAGTTTACCTAGGGGGTTAAATGTGATAAGGTTGTCCTAGGAGGTCAAGGGTTGACCTAAGAGGTCGGAGGCGGATAAAGTTGACCTAGGCGGTCAAGGGTTGACCTAAGAGGTCGAGGGGTGACCTAAGAGGTCGAGGGTGATAAGGTTGACCTAGGAGGTCAAGGGTAGACCTAAGAGGTCAAAGGCGGATAAAACTGACCTAGGGGGTCAAAGGTAGGCCTAAGAGATCAAAGGTTGGTACAGTTGACCTAGGGGGTCAAAGGTAGACCTAAGAGATCAAAGGTTGGTACGGTTGACCTAGGGGGTCAAAGGTTGACTTAAACGGATAAGATTGACCTAGGGGGTCAAAGGTTGACTTAAACGGATAAGATTGACCTAGGGGGTCAAAGGTTGGCCTAAGAGGTCAAAGGGTGGTAAGGTTGACCTAGGAGGTCAAAGGTTGACCTATGGGGTCAAAGGTTGGCTTAAGAGGTCAAAGGTAGATAAGGTTGACCTTGGAGGTCAAAGGTTGGGAAGGTTGACCCAGGGGGTCAAAGGTTGACCTAGGAGGTCAAAGGTAGGTAAGGTTGACCTAGGGGGTCAAAGGTTGACTTAAACGGATAAGATTGACCTATGGGGTCAAAGGTTGACTTAAATGGATAAGATTGACCTAGGGGGTCAAAGGTTGGCCTAAGAGGTCAAAGGGTGGTAAGGTTGACCTAGGAGGTCAAAGGTTGACCTAGGGGGTCAAAGGTTGGCCTAAGAGGTCAAAGGGTGGTAAGGTTGACCTAGGAGGTCAAAGGTTGACCTAGGGGGTCAAAGGTTGGCTTAAGAGGTCAAAGGTAGATAAGGTTGACCTTGGAGGTCAAAGGTTCGGAAGGTTGACCCAGGGGGTCAAAGGTTGACCTAGGAGGTCAAAGGTAGATAAGATTGTCCTAAGAGGCCAAAGGATGGTGGGATTTTGACCATAGCGGGTCGAGATGAATGGTAGGCCCAAATGGATCGTAATGATGGGTAGGTAACCTAGATAGGCCAAGATGAGGAATTTTGATAGATGGCCCAAGGGGTGAGCGATGGACCTTAGAGGTCGTCTAGATGCAATGCACATTTTATTTTGCGAAAAGTTTTGCATTTATTTACATCCTAAATGGTTGGTCTAAGGAGTGTCCTAATCTCTATGTGTGGGTTGACACGGGTAAGGTAAAAGGTTCCCACCGCTCGCGGAACCTACACGGTGAGTGGAGTAGACGAGTGACTCGAAAAGAGGGCGGCAGTAGCGCACAAATTCCTGCACATCGAATACTCCGGGTAATGGGGACCTGTGCAGTGCTGATACGGACTAGAGGTAGTGTGTGGTAAAAAACTAATTCTTTTTTTTTTTTTAGGGAGAAAAGAGAGGAGTTTTTAATGTTAGGATGATGCAATGCAATGCATGAGAGAGAGAGAGAGAGAGAGAGAGAGAGAGAGAGAGAGAGAGAGAATAATGTACAAAGGAGCATAGCAGAGTTTTGTTTGACCCTAATACTAAGACGAAAACAACAAAGGTACAAGGATACAAGGTATATACAAAGTACAAGTATCAAGTATTAACATTGCGGGGTGCACGGGTGCATGTGTAAACATGCCAAGTATGTGAGGTGCATGTATAAACATGGCAAGTATGTGCATGTGTAAACATGGCAAGTATGTGTAGGGTGCATGTGTAAACAAGGTAAGTGTGTGAGGTGCATGTGTAAACATGGCAAGTGTGCGTGAGGTGCACGTGTAAACATGGCAAGTGTGTGCATGTGTAAACATGGCAAGTATGTGCATGTGTAAACATGGCAAGTGTGTGCATGTGTAAACATGGAAAGTGTGTGTAGGGTGCATGTGTAAACATGGCAGGTGTGTGCATGTGTAAACATGGCAAGTGTGTGTGCATGTGTAAACATGGCAGGTGTGTGCATGTGTAAACATGGCAAGCATCATGATGTGACGAAAGTTAGACCCACTAAGTTTGAAAAAGTTTCAAAGCAGTCCCCAGCAGAGTCGCCACTGTGAATACGTGTGTTTGAAATTGGGAATATTCATAGTAACATTAAAATTATGAGAGTCGCCACGCCGTTTTAATTATAGCCAAAACATTGAGAAAAAGCATGTTTAATGGGTTCGGGGGTCAAATTACAACAAGAGAAGAATATTGAACGTTATCACTCCTATTGCCCGAATTGATCGATCTTTCTATCATGATGAATGTGTTAGTAGTGTGTTAGTGTTTGAGACCGGATCCGAAGATTGCCTACGTTCCTCTCAATGTGAGAAGCTCAGGTCAGCGTAGTTCGAGAAGAATTTAGAATAGGCAGAAGAATCGGGATCATGCATAATGAGGGGGGAATTACCTAAAGATTAGGGTTTAGAAGTAGTTCCTAGATCATCCTTGGGTCGATGAACCCTAGATCATCATCGGCTATGAAATAACATGCAAACATGAAGATCGCAACCCTAAATATAGCATAAATAAGGTTTTAATCTATGAACACGATGAACATATGAAGAACATATGAATGAACATGCGAAGCATATGAAGAAACTATGAATAAACATGCAAGAACATGAATATTAAAGATCTACATTAGAAATAATGCAAGAACGTGAAGAAATAAGTTAGAAAACTTACCTATGTTGGCAAGAAATAAACCTTGATCTTCTTGGAGGTTTGAATGCTAATTAGAGAGCAAAATTGTGTTTAAGAACTCTCAAATTCGGATCCCCCTAAACCAATAGCATGAGATTGGTTTATATAGTAAACTGAGGGGAAGATCTGATGGTCCAGATCATCCGGGGCGGATGTGGCCGCGTGGCCAATATTGAGGGCGGCGGCGAAAGTGGCCGCGTGGCCAATATTGAGGGCGGCGGCGAAAGTGGCCGCGTGGCCATCGTTGCGCGCTGACTTAAAATTCAAGCTAGGGTTTTACTGTTCATACAAGGCAACCCTAAATGTCCATATTTAATGTTTTCTAGAACATTGAGCTATTTTTTGGGAATCCGGGACAAGTCTTTGCAAGGTTTCTAATTCCCATAAAGTCCTTGTATATTTGGGAAAGCCCTAATAAACTCATTTTCAGATCGGGTACTAACAATAAGCAACAAACAATTTGTTTCTTAGAAGTAAAATAATTTCCTCAAGTTTCCTTAGGCTATCCCTTAAAAATACATTTATTAGATTTAAGTGTGAGCTTGTTCCAAACAAGTTTTTTTGTAAAAGTCTCACTTTCTTAAATCTTTATGAAAGACAAAATAAGTTTTCTTTCATTCCATATCAAATATGGTATCCTTGAACCTATTTTGATGAAACTCAAATTAGCGTAATTATAGCGGTTTCCAATACATAACCCCAAAATAAATAATGGAAGATCAATTTGACTTTTATCATCTAATGAACCATATCCAATAAGGTTCCACACCTCCACGTAGACACATCATTCTAAAATGGTGTTTTTGGTGGAGTTAATTTGTGAAACAATTTCACAACCTTAAAGATGATGGTCAAATTTTTGGTTCAATTATTCATCATCACGATCGAATCGGGCTCTTTGAATAGTTTTGTCAAGTAGTACCAAAATCCTCTTTTAGCATTGCCACTTAATGCACCACATACATCAAGATGTATTAGGACCAATAAGATATTAGCCTTTTACTACTCCTAGTAAAAGATGTCTTGGTCTAAATAAATAAGATTTGCATATATCACATGATTCAAAATCATATGACTTTAAAACACCGTCCCATGGAATTTTAGATATGCGTCTCTCAATTATTTGATCAAAACAATAATCCCTAAAGAATTTAATTATTTATGTTATAGCCTTATTTATTATTTCATTCTTCAAGATTTTGGATATAAGATTTATTTATATGATTTAACAATACAATAAAGTAAATCATAATAAATAAAGCACTTTTCTTATTCTCAATAAGAAATAAATATACTTCATTATCTTATAACAAAATAATACTTTCTACTTAATGAGTAAAGCCACTTCATAAGTGTTTTACGAACAATGTTGCAACTCTTGCACCATTACCATTCGTAGATTAAATTTATCTTAAGTAGTCTTTCAATTTACTAATTCTTGCACATTTTACAAATGTGAGATCTACATCCGGTATCTAATACCCAATAATTAGAGGTAGAAAGATTAATTTTATAACATAAATATCCCAAGTGGTAGTCTCACTACCATTCACTTTCTTTGATCATCCAGAATTTTGATTACAATTTTAAATGGTCAATCTAATTGCCACCTTATCAAATTGCATCATTAAGAGTTATAATTTCAGCCACAATTATTTCCTTTAGGCTTGACAATGTTTGTCTTACCTTCATCTTTTAATCCTTTCCTTTAAGAAATTCATAAAGTCAAATCAAATTTTTCGACTTAGATCATCATTTTTCCGCATGATAGTTCAGATATTGAGAGAACAAACATGTATCATCAATTTAACTGATTTCAGCAATCAAAAACAATTCAGGATTCTGATTCTAGTTTTCTAAATTCTGAATTGACATCACTATTCTGCAAACACCGTTTCGAAAACCGGCCATCTGAAACTAGATTCAATCCCAGGTTAATTTTTAAACTGACATTTAATTTCAGGAAACACGGTTTCTAAAACCAGTCATCTAACAATTAAATTCAATCTTAAAATACTTATCATAAAAGTGGTAGATTTTATATTTCCAAAATTTACCTTAGAATTGCTTTCCTTGATTTAATTAGGATTTGGTGTTCATGGTGATCGAATCATCATGATTATCAAAATCAAGAATAAACAATTTATTCATGAATCTAAGATCATCAACAATTGTGTAATATAACTTATGTGGGCTAAGATCCATATTTCACTCAATTTTGAGTTGGCTTTGGCACGACTTCTCAAAACCAAGTTATTTAGGTAGATAACTCCTATCAATCATATCATATATGACTCTTAGATCTTTTATGAGATTTTTTTAGACATGCAATGTCAAACATGTTTTAATCTCATCTTGTGTCTTAGGCCCAAAACTGTTTTGATAGCCTAATTAAGTCAAACCACGTTAAAGGTATAGGAAACTCTGATTCACTCATCTTGCTCATACACTAATAGAATTAATGCACCTCGCTTTGGCGTAGCTTGCATAAAACTACCCGGTGTACTCACAAGTGTTTTAATAGTGGATTGGCACATGACTTAAATTTTCAAGAAGGTTCATCTCATATAGCATACAACACGTTAATGTGCACATAACATGTAAAGCATCAAGATTAGTCATTAAATTAATCTCCATTAATTTAAGCATGATATTTATGTGTCATTAGTTTCTCTATAATTATGAGGATGAGACTCTCTGAACTTTGGTTATCATCTCTAAATCAAGACAACAAGAAGTGCGACCGAAACTAAGCCATAGGCATCCACAATTCCGCACTAATTCAAGAAACTAAGAAAGTAGTACATGTGGCCGAAACTAAGCAATAGATGGTCTCGATGAACGTAGGCCAATTCCATTCGCAATTCCACATGGATCTCCAAACTTCGAGTCAAGAATTTTGTTTCTCAATTTTAGCAACTATGAACCCTTCATAATTCTAACTTCGTTTTATCTTTGAATCTTTGAATGCGATCAAGTTTGGGAAACACTGTCTCGAAAACGTAGGCTAGCCATCCAAACCTTGATCCAATCTTAGAATTCAAAAGACTAAAACAAATAGGATTTTCAAACCACAAGATCCACCCCAAACCCTAGCCCTGCGCCCGCACCAGATCCGAGGGTCCGGCCGGGTCACAGTCTAGGTCCGGTCGGACCTTCTGCGTAAAATCAAAAAAAATTAGAATTCAAATTTTGTCGGACCTTCTGCTTAAAATCAAAAAAATTTATAATTCAAATATTGTCTCAAAATTGTTTTTCCCCGATTCAATTAGGATTTTATGTTTTTGATGATCCAATCAGCATGATCATTAAAACCATGAATAAACCATTTATTCTTGAATCTCTAGATTATCAAAACTTTTATCCAATCAAAAATTGATAACCCAAACAATTTTAAATCCACCATAATTTTTATTGCGATTAATAGTGCGATTAAAGTTACAAAAACAATAAACCACATAAAACGCATAAACTACCTAAACACCATGAATCTAAATTCAACTAGCATGTTAACACATATAATCCTATTATACTATCAATATGATATTATTAAAATAATCATACATGAACGGGTTTGATGCAACATGCGCAGCGGAAGAAAGCGATAACAATCAACAAAACCCTAAGCCCCAAGATCCATTCATGATGATTAAATTAATAGCAAGATTAATTTAGAATACTAACCATGTTTTGCGTTTAAAATTTCCAGGATCTTCAAATCTTCAAGTCTTCAAGCTTTAAGATTTGACCTCCCCGTTCTTCGCGTTCTTTGAATCAGGATCACAGGAACACGAACTTGAGATGCTAAACCAAACATCCTCTATGTGTATCCACATGTAAATGAATATCTAGAACCATTCTATATCTAGATTGCTAGACCCATGAGAAAACACGTTTTTCTAATCTTCAAAGGCTATATGAATTTTTGGTGTTCTTGAGCTTTTGATTCTCAATATAAACTCAAGAATATGTTTCTCAAACACCTGGAGGCTACCAATAATGATAGAATATCAATTAGGTTAATACCTTGTAAAAAAAGGTGTATTTAAACTCAAAAGTCCTAAACCATTTAGGAAATTAGTCCAAATCCCGTCAAAATATGAATCAGGAAAAACTAGACTTTCTGGAAGGGTGGTCCACCCGAGGCACCAAAGAGGTCCGCCCGGACCAATATAGGTCCTCCCGGATCCTTTCTAACGTCCGCCTGGACCACCGTTCTAGGAACCTTATTTTCTCAAACCTTAATTCTGATTTTTACGCTTTTTTACGCAATTCCAATTTTAGCGTTTTCTTTAATTCGTTCTTTTGTGTGTGACCCCATAAGATTATATTAAGTTGGCAATGAGTCTAACCAATGTCAAACCCATAAGTTATGAGCGGACTCTAGCAAGCCATCATGACTACCCAATTAATATAACTTAATGAACTTCGTTATCCTCATGGAACATATCAAAATCCTTTTGTCACACGATATCATATTGAACATAAGTCATGGTCCATATTGGTCCCAGAGGGCAACAAGGGTATAGAACCGCTAGAGGGGGGTGAATAGCGGTCCAAACTTTTTCGTAAAATACCCTTGAAAATCAACCGAGTACTTATCAGTTTGGTCAACTGCGGTTTAAAGCACTTAAACCGAACTGATAAAATGCACAACGGAGTTTTAGCGGTTTTGGCCAAACTGATAGTTAAAGAGTTTGGTGGTTTGACTCGGGTTGAAAAAACTATGATGCAACCGATATATCAACTTGAAGATCAAAGAAAAACACAAATCACTTTTCAAGTCATTGCGTATATGGATTCAAGTTAGAGACCACAAACAGAAAAGTAAATAACAAGACAGAAAAGTAAAGATCAAACACACAATATGAATATGTTCGTTCTTCAATGAACTACGTCCTCTACCTAGATGGTTAATCTAGGATTTTTTAATAGCTACTAGACTTGTATTAATTAGAGGAGGTTTTACAAGATGATTTTAAACTCTAATCAATCAATCTAACCTGTAATGCTATGAAAAATCAACCGGTGTATTCGAAGTATACAATCTATGTGATTATATAAATCGGGTTTGTGTGTGGAAAGAAATCAAATGCTCTATGTATCTAAATGATGGTTTGAGCAAATGAAGAACTTTCGGTGTAAAGGCTGAGAATGGAATGGTTGATGGCTTGAAGCTTGATGAAGGAATTCTGGGTTTTCTAAGGAGATGGTTGAAGGTTTGAATATCTGGGTTTCAATCTTCAAAGAAAACTTGAACACTTGGGAAATTTCTCTTGAAGCTCAGCAGCCTTCATTATTGAGAAATGAAGGTAATTTATAGGCAGTGCACCCTTGTGACCGTTGGGTAAAGATTTAGATCAAATCTGAAGGGTACATTGCTGTCAAATTCCCATTGGTTGAGCTGTCATTGTCGTCCTTGATTTTGTCTTGTAGTCCTAGGTAGTTGTAGCACCACTACCTGACATCCGTCCTTTATTGCAGAAAGGACTAACGGTAAACAATTCAAATTGCTTGGACAAGACCGACATTCCTTGCAGTAACTCCAAGTTAACTTAGAGTTATTTTGACATGACATAAAATATTCCTTTACGGTTGAAAAGGGAATATTTGTCTAAGGAATAAATGACTTCTCTTGAATTCTTCATTAATTGATCGGTGGTTCCACCAGGCATAGGAGCGGTTCTGAGGATGAACTTGATGTGCGGTTTCATAAGAAACTGAAGCACGCGGTTACATGATTGCGGTTCCATCAAGTGTCATCAGCGGTTCCAAGAGAGACTTGAGGAGCAGTTTCATCAAAACCACAAAATGCGGTTTGATGAAAAATAAGCAACTCCATGCTGGCGGTTCTTAGATAGCACGAATGCGGTTTGAAGATCTAAACCGCTAATCTAACCGAACTCAATACTCAGCCTAGACAAATAAAAATCAAGAAATGGACTTGTCTAAAAATTGAAGTATAACTTCATTACATGCGGTCCTAAAGTCCATAAAAAGACACGTGGCATGGATCAATCAAATTAAGTGGATGAACTAACAATGAATCCTAACAATCTCCTCCTATTTGATTGATGCCATTACCACACTATGATAATAGCAAAACATTGTACTTGGTAAAAACATGTCTGAAATAAATTTCATGTCCCAAGACAAATCACACACTATGCTAGATCATAGATTTCTAATCTATCATAAACAAAGGAAATGAAGAATAGATAGAAAAGAAATACATTCAGATGCATATAGAATAATATGATTTTGAAAATCAGATATGCATGTTTAAACTGAATGTTTAAAACAAAATGCACTTAAAAAAATATTTTCATGATGAATATAGTGCATGAGGTTTTAAAAATGCAAGCATTGTTTCACAAACAAGCAGTTTGAATAAACAAAGTTTTTGGAAACTGAAATGCAATGCATTCATTCTCATTATAATTCAATAATAAAAGTTTAAAACTTACAGAGTAGGAATTATAAGAGAGAACAAAAAGACAAAGATAAAAATCTAGTCTCTTCATCAGCGGCGACAGGAGCTCTTTCTTCAGCGGCACCATCTACAACATTGTCCTGCGCGGCTTGGTCATCAACAGCAGCTAGAGGGTCTTCAGCAGTAAGGGAGGTTGGAGCAACATTCCTTGAACCGGAGGCATAAGCGGTTTCAAAGATGAAATCTGCTGAACAAAGCCGAACCTCAGTTGGTTCATTGATTCTCTTTTCAATAGCAGCAGTTTGTCTGACCAAATTTCCTGTTCTATGCGGGATAAGCTCAGAAGAATCAAAGGCATGTCTTGCCAAGATATCAAGATTTTCTTCAATGGAGTCCATTCTGGTATCAACAGCTTGTTGCTTTAAAGAGTAGATCTCATGGTTGGTTCTGACCAGATCTTTCAGAGCCAGTTGATTGTCCAAGATCATATTGAGCTTTTCATTTAACTACTGCTGGTTTGATATATCATCAATTCTATCTGATACTCTCTCCCCCTTAATGGCATCAAGATCTGACTGAATAGTTAGGAGGTGAGAGTTGATCCAAGCAGTTGAGGTTTGTTGATGAAACTGAATATGTCTAACCACATCTATCAAATCAGTGGTTGAGGCATAAAGAGGCAGAATTGGATAAGATTGAAATGAAGGAGGGGGTTCATCAGAGGGAGTATAATCAGGCATAGGCTCATCATCATCATCATCATCGTCATAGATGGAGATGGCATCATCAGATTGATGGGAAGGGGAGGAATGCAGTTTTGCCTAGCCTTTCAACAGAATACGTGCCTCATCTAATGATTGACCCATAGACATCCTAAGTGCGGTTTCAAATTCTATGGGGTCAAATGGCAGTGAAAATGCATAAGGAACAATTTTGGTTTGAGAAGGAGTAGGAACTGGATATCTCAAGAAGTCATCAAAAAGAAAAATGGAAGGAGATGGGACAATGAAAAGTCTATACAGATTAGGAATGCATAAACAATTAAAGTATAGGAAGAATTGAGAAGACAGGGTAGGGTCATTCATTACCTGATAAGTAATCTCTCCCAAAATCTGATCAGCAGCGGCTAGAATGATGGAATCAACAACTACTTCCATCTCTTCCTTACGAAAAATGGCATAAGGATTGGGGCGGCCTGACTTGAGAAACCTCTCTTCGGATTTAGTAGCGGCACGAGCATGAGCCCCAGCCCTTCTGTCCCTTGAAGTTTCAGTCTTGAACCGCTTCAAATAGGAAGCCAGTTCTGTAGCACTCTTCCTCTTTCTTATCTTCGGTTTTATGATTGAAACCGATGGTGGAGCAGATGGAGAAACTGAAGACTGAACCATCGATTGAACTGAAGTTGAAGCAAATGGTAGAACCGGAGAAGATGGACTTGACCTTGGTTGAACTGTTTAAGGTAAAACTGGAGATGGAGTTCTCTCAGGAGAGCCAAAGTCCAGTTTCCTCTGAATTGAAGCAGGAGCGGTTTCAATCATCATCGGTTCTACTTCAGATAAAATGGCAGCGGCCTGATCACACAATTACCTTGAAAAATTACCTTCAATAGGTGAATGATCTTTCTTTTCGAAGGCATTGCTGAAGTCGGTTTCGCCTGCACGCCTTGTCTGCCAATGGATTTCATAATCACTTTTCTTGATCAATCTTCTCCTCTTTCTTTGTTGAACCTCAAGAATTTCAACATCTTGCTCAGGTTCTTCTTTAGCCTCAGACATTATGATTTGCTCAGGCAGTTCTGCAGCCTCAGACACTTGGGTTTGCTCAGGCTGAACCGCAGCCTTAGACACTTCGGTCTGCTTAGGCTCGGTTTGAGAAGATGGTTTAAGGTTAGGAAAGGCCTTGTAAATTTCAGCCAACTGTTCATCTGAGAAGTGAACAAAGAGCGGTTTGGAAGGTGAAGGTTTTGGTGAAGGAGGAAGTTCAGAGAAAAGCAATTCTGAAAGAATTTGTTTAGGAAAGACCTTGGTAGGAGAAGGAGGTTTGGTTTGAAGGGATTTGGCTCTGGCGGCTTTCAGAGTAGAGGCATCCACTGCAAACTTAAGAGATTTCTCCACATTCTGATGTAATGGAGAGAGAGGTTTAATTTGAGGTTTTGGGATTGAGGGTTTGGAAGTAGGAGGTTTGGGAAGAGTTGGAGAAAGTCTAATTGGTGGAAATGAAAAAGAAGTTGAAGGGGGTTTAGAGGTCGGTTTGGATGAGGCTTAGAAGGCGGTTTGGCTAGGTCAGCCTTTGTGATAATAGAGGGAATCTGAGTGGTTCCATTTCTTTTCCTTGGAGCAGCGGTTTCCTTGGGACGAGGCGCAGGTCTAGACCGAACTGCAGGCTCCCCCTCAACCATAGGCTCCCCCTCAGCATATACCGCGGTTTGATCTAGATGGCTTAACCCTATACGGTTCAAAGTAGCAATCTAACCTTCATTCTGTAACATAGTAGCATGGGCCTGATCAGCTATGGATCCATTATAGTGCTTTCCAGACTTGTTAAGCTGAGCCTCAGGGAAAGGGCCTCGTTCGGCTTCAGGCAAGGGATCTTCATTCCAAACTGCCTGTGCATACCGCCAACCAAAAGAGGTTCTGAAAGTATCAAATTTTGATGCTCCAAAAACTGACTTCTCAATTGGATCCAACCAATATTCCTTGTTCTCTGTAGAAAATTTAAAGATGTCAATATCTTGGTGTAAGAACTTGGTCAGTAGCCTACAATGGGTCCTAATCTTGGATTTTCCAGCGGCTCTGGCAGCAGAGAGGCGGTTTAAGGTGTTGATTATCTCTTTCATCACAACCTTAGGCTAATGCAGTTTCTTCCCTTTGAGAATAGCCACACAGTAGGCATACTATTCACTAGTAAAGTTGTTGTGGTTCCCATTCTTGCACATGACACCAGTATCCACTAAATCACAAAGCAGGGACATAACCTCTCCAAAATCCTTCTTGGAGCAATTTTTGGTGGATAATGAATTAACTCCAATCAACTCCATGGTTGTACTGCTTAGAAGCTCCGGTTTGATCATAGAGACACCGGAGTTCTCAAGGCCAGCCAAAACTGCTATCTTAGAAGCGGTTAAGATAACCTCCTTTCCACAAACTTTGGACTTTATTGCATCCTCAAACTTCACTTCTCCAGTTTCCAGATCTCTGATAGGTTCACCTCTAACATCCAACAGAGCAGCAGTTGTAGGAATCCCATTCTCTAAAAACTTAGCAAAAATGATGGTCACAAACTGGGATTCGTCCATGAGGAATAAAGGTAGAAGTTTTGCGTCTTCTAGCAGTTTGAGTAGCTTCCTCCCAACTGCATCTTGCTTAAAATCCTCTTCTACTATCCTTGAACCAGGAACAAAGTTTGAAGGATCCTAAAGAAAATAATCAAAGTTAGAAATAATTTTTGATAAACCAAAGTTTGAGGCATCAGTTAAACCGAGCGGTTTGAGTGAAGCACACAAAACCTTAACAAAGGAATCCTAACAATGACACCATGCGGTTCAATTAAAGTAAGGTTAAAAATGTAAAAACAGTAAATAAGAGAACAGTTAAAAATAAAATGGATCAAAGAGGGAAAATTTTGAAAAAGAGTTTGAATGCACGAAGAACACGAAGAACAAAGTATGAACATGAAAAACAAAATCTTAACCAAAATATGAAATAATTATACCAAAACGACCACAAAGGGCAGATTCTAACAAAGTTCTAAATAAACTAAGACAAATAACATCATTAGAACCCAGAATCTGCAAAAATGCGCAAGAACACCAAATAACCCAAAAATCGATTTTGCTCAAAATTGAACACAAATCACAAAACAAAGCAATCAATCAGTATATATAAGCGAATGCGAGTTCAATCAAGCCAAAATATTGAAGAAAAATCATAAAATGATTTAAGGAAGATGAACAAGCTTTTTCAAGCAACAACAATGGCGGACAAGAAAAATACTGAGTTAGGGTTTAGAAATTCATACCATATCGGGCTTCGATGCTTTAGATGATGTAGAAGTAGAAGCAAGATTAATGGTTTTCTTTGGTGCCATTTCGAAAATCGTTTAAGTAAGAAAATTTTTAGAGAGAGAGTACAGAGTGTGCGCAGAGAGTGCAGAGGAGATAGAAGAGTTTTGCCAAATACAGAAAGAAGGTAAAAAGTTAAAATGAAAAATGACTTGTCTTTTATACTCAATTAACCACCTCGGGTAGTGGAGCGGGCATGACGGCTGATGGAAACTTAACCGTCAAAGTACCTATCAATTTGCATTTAATGCGGTAGAGATAATTGCACAAAAGCCCTTAAGAAATGAAGTGACATAAAGTAGGGACTAAATTGCAATAATTCATACCTGAGCGGTTTGAGTAAACCGACTTACCTTCTCCTCATTATCGGTTTTGCTAAAACCGATATCTCTCAGACCTGACTTCGATTTCAGTAGATCAAACCGAGTCCTTGCTTACACAATCCGGTTTGGATCAAACTAATGTTATTGATGCGGTTTCAATATTGATAGAACCGCAAGCTAATTTTGCGTTTCCTTAATAGAGCCAAAATACATAATAAAATTTATTAGAGCAAGAAATCAAGACATGAAATAATTTAAGTTAGTTCCAGCATACCCATTTCTCCTCGTAAATGAAAGAACCTTGAATTTTCGAGCGTTTTGGTGAGGATGTCAGCAATTTGATCATCAGTTCCCACCTTTGCTAAAAATATGTTCTTCTTTTGAACATGATCTTTGAGGAAGTGATATCTTATGTCAATGTGCTTTGTCTTTGAATGTTGAACTGGATTGTTGGAGATAGAAATTGCTGCAGTACTATCACAGTAGATAGGGCAGTTCTTTTCAAATACTTCATAGTCTTCCAACTGCTGTTTCATCCAGAGAATTTAAGAGCAATAACTTCTAGCCACAATATATTCAGCTTCATTGGTTGAGACTGAAACCGACGCTTGTTTCTTGCTGGACCATGATACAAGCCGAGATCCAAGGAACTGACAAGTACCACTAGTGCTCCTTCTATCAATCTTACATGCTGCAAAGTCAACATCTGAATAACCTAACAAATCAAATGAAGATTCTTTGGAGTACCAAAGTCCAAGGTTAACAGTGCCACATAAATATCTAATAATACGTTTAACAGCAATAAGATGAGATTCTCTAGGGTCAGCTTGAAATCTAGCACAAACACACACACTGAACATTATATCTGGCCTACTTGCAGTTAAGTAAAGGAGAGAGCTAATCATACCTCGGTAGAGTGTCTGATTTACTTTCTTACCTTGTTCATCTCGATCCAAACTGCAGGCCTTTTGGGTATCTACTGGTTTAGCGGTTTCAAGCCCAAATTTCTTGATCAAGTCTTTGGTGTATTTGGCTTGATTGATAAATATTCCATCATGACATTGATTTATTTGGAGTCCAAGAAAGAATGTCAACTCTCCCATCATACTCATCTCAAATTTACCTTTCATTAGCTTCTCAAACTTAACACATATAGTTTCATTAGTAGAACCGAAAATAATATCATCAACATATGTTTGAACTAATAATGAATAACCTTTGTGTTTAGCAATAAATAACGTTCTATCAATTTTACCTCGAGAGAAGCCTTGTTCAATAAGAAAATTAGATAGAGTGTCATAACATGCTCTTGTTGCTTGTTTGAGTCCATACAAGGCCTTCTTGAGTTTGAATACATGATTAGGTAATCTGTTGTCTTCAAAACCTGGTGGTTATGATACATAGACTTCTTCTTGTAGTTCACCATTTAGAAATTCAATTTTCACATCCATTTGATATAACTTGAATTTCTTGAAGGAGGCATAGGCCAGGAACAATCTTATGGCTTCAAGTCTGGCTACAGGGGAAAAGGTTTCATCATAATCGATCCCTTCTTCTTGTCTATAGCCTTGAGTAACCAACCTTGCTTTGTTTCTTGTTATAGTACCATTTTCATCCATCTTGTTTCTGTATACCCATTTTGTTCCAATTACAGTGTGATCTCTGGGCCATGGAACTAGAGTCCAAACTCTGCATCTTTTAAAATGATTGAGCTCTTCTTGCATTGCAGCTACCCAACTTGGATCACTTAGAGCTTCATCTACCTTCTTCGGTTCCATCTGAGATAACAGTGCGGTTGAGAACAAACTGTGGTTATCTCTATGAGTTAAGCTTCCTCTTGTTTGAACACCAGAACTGATAGGACCTATAACATTGGTTGTTGGATGGTCTCTATGCTCATTGATTTCTGGAGGGAGGTCTTCATGAACCACTATTTCTTGAAGATTTTCCAGAGGAGGCTGTTCTTGATAATCATTGAAATCTTCATTAAAGGTGATGTTTGGAACTGGATCAACGGTTTGAATGGGTTCAGAAGATAGCGGTACAGCAACAACACCACTAGCAGTTTGACCGGATGCGACTGGAGAACCTGATGGAGCGGTTTAAGTAGTTTGGTCATCAGCTGATATATGATTAGGGTAAGATGTACCTGTCTCAAAACCAATAAAATCATCAGCAACATTTGGAGCCATATGTAGCTCAAGAAGATCATGTTCATCAAATGTAACATGGACAGACTCTACAATTTTTTAATGAAGTCTTATCGAAACAACGAAAAGCTTTAGTGTGTTTTGAATAAGCAACAAAAATACCTTCATCGGCCTTAGCATCAAATTTACCTCGATGCTCTCTGCCATTGTACAAGATGTAGCACTTGCATCCAAATATTTTAAAGAAGGCAATGTTAGGTGATCTGCCTCTCCAAAATTCATAAGGAGTCTTGTTGTGGACTTTGATGATGAGGGAGTGGTTCTGGGTGAAACAGGAGGTGTTGACAGCTTCGGCCAAGAAGTACTTGGGAAGCTTTGCTTCTGAAATCATGGTCTTCCCGGCTTCAATCAAAGTCCTATTCTTTCTTTCTATTACTCCATTTTGTTGTGGAACCCTAGCGGCAGAGAAGTTATGATCAATTCCATGATCATCACAATATTGGGCAACACAATTGTTTGTAAACTCGGTTCCATTATTTGAACGCACAGCAACAATGTCATCCAATTTCTGAGTTTGGAGTTGTCTAAATAGAGCGGTCACGATGCCATAAGTATCATCTTTAGAGGCCATCATTTCCACCTATGTATATCTTGAAAAGTCATCAAAAACCACCAAGGTATAGCGGTTTCCTCCTAAACTGGCGGTTGGGATAGGTCCAAATAAATCCATGTGAAGCAGTTGTAAGCAGCGGTTCGTTAAAGGCGCGGTTTTGCTTGGAAATGACTATTTGGGCTGCTTACCAAGCTGGCATGCTTTACATTTCTTATCATGGTGATTAGCCACTTTGGGTAGTCCTTTGACAAGACCGTCCCTTTGCAGTTTTGCTAGATATTTGAAGTTCAAGTGGCTGAGCCGCTTACGCCATAACCAGCTGCTTTCACTTATATTTTTTGCTACAAAACAGAGGTCAGTAATAGAAACAATATTACTCAAATCTATCATATATACATCACATGTTCTGTTTCCAGTCAGTAGTGTTTGAGTCCTTCTACTAGTGACACATTTTCAATAGTCACTTTTCCTCGTTTGTTGCTCCATATCCTATGGTTTCTCCTTTCTTATTGTTACCAAACACTACTGGGGGTCCTCTCATACTGAGAAATCATAAAGAAATTCATTATCTCCAGTCATGTGTCGTGAGCAACCAATATCCAAGTACCAAAGATCCTTATTCTTCTTTACGGTTCTAGCCATAAAGCATAAGATCTGAAAAATAAATATTAAAGATTTTGGTCCCCCTTATTCTTTTGGGTCTTAGGGTTAGCATCTTTTTGGGACCCACACCTGTTTGACCTTAGGATTTTTACGTCCCTTAGCATTGGGTGTGAACCTTAAAAGATAATGACCAGCACTATGACCATAATCAGCACAAATGACACAATGAATTAAACCGGTTGAAGATTGTGGTTTTACAAACCCTTTACTGACCTTCGGTTTCTCATGTTTTACTGGGTCAGCGGTTTTTGCTTTAACAAAGATTACCTTCTTGAGCTCTACCTTTCTCTTAGGTGCGGCTTTAGGAAAAATGATAGGGATTTCCTTAAGCCGACTAGGAGAGGTTTCATCACTCAATACTTCTTTGGTTGCCTCAGTCGCTGTGGATTTCTCTTTCCACTTTGAATCTCTCCCAGTCTGATTTTTAGGATACTCAAAGAAATAATTATGCCTTTTAATTTCTTGTTTTGAGCCCTTTCTACCAGCATGATTAACCTTAGAAATTTCTTTTGGTTTGTTTAGTTGGTTTCACACCACCTTCTGTACAGAGACAAGGACACTTACACCCATCATCGGTTTTAAAGCCCAATCCACTTTTATCCAAAGTAGGAATTTGTGAATTTAGGATTTGTTCCACGGTGACACCAGACATAGTCCATACATCGGTCACCTTTTGAAGGTCATCCCTTTATATAGTAAGCTCATGGATTTGGGTGAGAAGTGCCTCAGCTTTATCCTTCAGATAGCAGTTTTCTTCCTCAATTAATGATATCCCAGCAATTTGGAACTTGAGTTTCTCAATTTCCTCCTTGTGGGACTTGCATTCTCTTTGGGAATCTTCAAGTTCCGCAGTCATTAGTTTATATGCCTTTTTAAGCACAGTATGTTATTGACAAATGATATTAGCACGTTCTAATACCTGGTCATCATGGCTTTGGTCTGCTTGAACCTCTGGAATGCAGTTTGGTGTTGTAGGATCTTTGCTTGATCTAGCCTCAAGAGTCCTTGGTGAAACTGACTTCATTTGTTGATTTGGCAGTGGAAGACTTTCATTAATTTCAATTATTTCTTTAAATCCCATGAGGCAAAGATTAGCAACTTCATCTTCATCATCACTGTCATCTGAATCAGATCCCATCCACGTCAGCGGTTGATCCCCTTGATCAGCTACCATTCCTCTTATTTTGACAAACTTTTTGTTGAATGGTTTATTTGCTGGCGCGGCTTCATATCGCGGTTTGGGTCAACTTGAAGCAAAGTGACCTGGCTGTTTGCAGTTATAACAGACAAGGTCATCCCTTTTCTTAGGATCTGCGGTTTTGTTGAATCTGGTTGGAGGGACAAACTTTGCAGGTCCTTTGGGGGATTGAAATTGAGATCTATTGTTCTTCCTGAACTTGGTGTATTTCTTCACATACAACGCAAATTCTTCATCATCCATGTCATCAAAATCAACTTGACTAGAGCATGAAGATTGAGATGCTACACTTTGAGAATAAGAACTTTGAGGAGAAGTGTAGGATTGATGAGACTGGTGATAATATTGATGAGGTTAAGGATATGGTTGATGTGATTGAGAATAGGATTGATGAGACTGCTGGTAATAATCAGGAGGTGCGGTTTGAGGATTGTATCTAGGAACATTTTGGTCAGGAGGAGCGGTTTGCAAGTGGAGGTGAGGAGCGGCTTGATGATGGTTTTGATTATAGACTGGAGATGAGGTATTAATGAATGCAGCTAGAGAGAGGGTCTTAAATCTGCTGTCGGTTTCATGGACCTCTTCAAGCTTGAATTCAAAAACCTTCAGCATGGCATACAAGTGTCGAAGATCAAGAGCTTCCAAGTCCTTGTTGTCTTCAATGTTAATAGTTTTAATCAGCCATTTGCTACCAAGTGCTTGCATGAATATCATGTTCAAATCTGTATTAGAATAGACATGTCCAAGAGAAAAACAAACATTAACAATATCAATATACCTCTCATTGCATTGTCTAAGAGATTCCTTAGGATCTTTAACAAAATAGTCAAAGAGCCTTCTCTGTTGATAGAGGCGGTTCTTCTTGGTATCTGAATCACCTTCCAGAAAGTCAACTATAGCATCCCAGGTAGCCTTTGCGGTTGTGCAGTGAAGCACCTTAGAATGAGTCCTCAAGTCAATAGCTGACACTAGCATGGACATAGCTCTTCCATCAAAATCCACATTGTTGCGGTCTCCTTCAGTCCACTCACTTTCCAACTTCCTGATTTTAGTTTCTTCTCATGCGGTTCCTGCATGTGGATTAGCTTTCATAGGAACATATGGTACATCCTTAACCGCAGTCCACAATCTACGATCACATGAAATCATGTGTTTCATCATCCTATCTTTCCAAAAGATAAAACTATCTTCATCCATAATCGGTAAGTGATTCGAATTGGATGTTTGCAGCATATGGGTGTTTGTGTTTGCCATTGGATCAGCACCCAAGCGGTTAAGCTTGTAAAAAACAAGTTTTTGGTGGATATGCTCTGATACCACTTGTTGGTCCCAGAGGGCAATAAGGGTATAGAACCGCTAGAGGAGGGGGGGTGAATAGCGGTCCAAACTTTTTCGTAGAATACCCTTGAAAATTAACCGATTACTTATCAGTTTGGTCAACTGCAGTTTAAAGCACTTAAACCGAACTGATAAAATGCACAGTGGAGTTTTAGCGGTTTTGGCCAAATTGATAGTTAAAGAGTTGGGTGGTTTGGCTCGGGTTGAAAACACTATGATGCAACCGATAGATCAACTTGCAGATTAAAGAAAAACACAAATCACTTTTCAAGTCATTTCATATGTGGATTCAAGTTAGAGACCACAAATAGAAAATTAAATAATAAGACAGAAAAGTAAAGATCAAACACACAATATGAAGAGGTTCGTTCTTGAATGAACTTCGTCCTCTACCTAGATGGTTAATCTAGGATTTTCTAATAGCTACTAGACTTGTATTAATTAGAGGAGGTTTTACAAGATGATTCTAAACTCTAATCAATCAATCTAACCTATAAAGCTATGAAAAATCAACGGGTGTATTTGAAGTATATAATCTATGTGATTATATAAATCGGGTGTGTTTGTGGAAAGAAATCAAATGCTCTAAGTATCTAAATGATGGTTTGAGCAAATGAAGAACTTTCGGTGTAAAGGCTGAGAATGGAATGGTTGATGGCTTGAAGCTTGATGAAGGAATTCTGGGTTTGCTAAGGAGATGGTTGAAGGTTTGAATATCTGGGTTTTAATCTTCCAAGCAAACTTGAACACTTGGAAAATTTCTCTTGAAGCTCAGCAGCCTTCATTGTTAAGAAATGAAGGCTATTTATAGGCAGTGCACCCTTGTGACAGTTAGGTAAAGATTTGGATCAAATCTGAAGGGTACATTGCTGTCGAATTCCCATTGGTTGAGTTGTCATTGTCGTCCTTGATTTTGTCTTGTAGTCCTAGGTAGTTGTTGCACCACTACCTGACATCCGTCGTTTGTTGCAGAAAGGACTAACGGTAAACAATTCAAATTGCTTGGACAAGACCGACATTCCTTGCAGTAACTCCAAGTTAACTTAGAGTTATTTTTACATGACATAAAATATTCCTTTACGGTTGAAAAGGAAATATTTGTCTAAGGAATAAATGACTTCTCTTGAATTCTTCATTAATTGATCGACGGTTCCACCAGGCATAGGAGCGGTTTCGAGGATGAACTTGATGTGCGGTTTCATAAGAAACTGAAGCACGCTGTTACATGATTGCGGTTCCATCAAGTGTCATCAGCGGTTCCAAGAGAGACTTGAGGAGTAGTTTCGTCAAAACCACAGAATGCGGTTTGATGAAAAATAAGCAACTCCATGCTGGCGGTTCTTAGATAGCATGAATGCGGTTTGAAGATCTAAACCGCTAATCTAACCGAACTCAATACTCAGCCTAGACAAATAAAAATCTAGAAATGGACTTGTCTAAAAATTGAAGTATAACTTCATTACATACGGTCCTAAAGTCCATAAAAAGACACGTGGCATGGATCAATCAAATTAAGTGGGTGAACTAACAATGAATCCTAACAGTCCACGTCAACTTATATTGTTTAATGCTTTCTCGATATTGAGTAGATTGATATGAGAAAATGACATTTATCACATCAATTCATTTGAGTGTGGCCATGCATTTCATCAATCTCACTCTACGAGTGGCCTAAGCAGATATCTCTCTTGAGGAGGGACAAATTCCATCTTGACTTATCATTCTTCCCTACAAGAATCTGATTATGCCAATCGTAGCCTTTATAACCACCCAGTTAGGGGTAGCGTTTGAGTACATCAATTCATTTGAGCGTGGCCACGCATTTCATCATTCTTCATGTTCTTGCTAGAATTTATATTTTGCTCTATGACTAGGGTAGCGATCTTCATGTTTATGTGTTATTTCATACATGTTTCATGATGTTCTTATTATTATGCTAGATTTGCTACTTACCATGCGTAACATGCTAGATCTAATGTTTTAATCCCTATTCATATGCATAGCTGATGATGATCCACGAGATCTATGAACTATTTCTAAACCCTTAACTATAGGTAATTATTCCCATGATCAATAACTCTCCTATGATGAATGTGATGACTACACATTGACCTTATCAATGGTATAATCATTATTATAGGATGTGATCATCTTGCATGATTCTTTCTCCTCCCCCCTCATTATGCATGATCCCCTCTTCTTCTTTCTATTCCGATTATGTGCGAACTACGTCGACCTGAGCTTCTCATCACGAGAGGAACGTAGGCAATCTTCGGATCCGGTCACAATCACTAACACACACTAACACATTCATCATGATAGAAAGTCCGATCTATCGAGCGATAGGAGTGATAACTTGATATTCTTCTCTTATCGTAACTTGACCCCCGAACCCTCCCTGTTAGCTTTTCTCAATGTTTTAGCTCGATAAAAACAATGTGTCGACTCTTAATAGGTTAAATGCCAACTTGAATATCATAATCCCATAAAAAAGATAAAATAAGAGAAATAAAAGAAAGACTTCCCGTGCGGCGCCCGCATTCGGAAAGGGGTATTCACAGGCGCGCATATCCCACCTTCAGAAAATCCATATTTTAGCCCAAAAGTTAACCTTGTTATGCAGTTAAGCCCCGAAACTAATGAAATCAGTCAGAAACTTAACGAACACCACGAAAGTCAACAAAAACAAAGTAATCAAAGACTCAAGATTGACTTTGTCACTTAGTCAAGTCCAATACTAACGGAGTAAGTCAAGAACTTAACGGAGAGTAACGAAAGTTAACGAAAAGTGAAAAAATTAATAGAAAAGAGGAAGACAGAGAATGTGTATGCAATCGGGACATGAGAGGTCCAAGGCGCGGTGTCTACTATCCCCACATACACACTGAGTAAAATAACTCAACCCATAAATAAGGAAAAGACACAACCACATAAGAAAAAACTCTATTTTTTAAATTTATTTAAGTAGAAAGGACGTAGTCGTTTTTGTGATTTTTAGAAAAATAGTGGAATCGTCACACTAGTATATAGACCATATCACGTTCCATATACTCATCGGATTCTACCGCTCTTGTGAGACCTAAATGTAACGGGATTAAACTAAATTAACGTCGCAAAGCATACATGTGGGGACGGAGTTTTATTTTGTCCATAATAACCACGTGTTTCATGTATGTTTTGAGCACGTTAGTTTAGGAAAATCTCGATACACAAAAACTGACTTGATCATGGAGTGTTAGACCCTAACTATATTGTGTTCGCTTGTGCTCGGCTAAAGAAAGGCATAAATGTCACCCCGGCATGTAGTCGTGAACTACGCCACGGGCTGAGGTTTACCGCTTCGAGGGAGTCAAGGTCGAGTGGAGCTTGAAACTCTCTAGGACGGGCCTCAATGGGTTTTGGGTGATGAACTTGTGCGACTCAATAGTGAACAATTGATAGGAATTTGTCCATGTAGTGTGAGGTCAAGCCTAGTGACAAAATCATATTTTTTTCAAAATAAAGAAAAGAAAATAAGCACATATTTACAACTTTCGAATCACCCGTGTGACCGATAAAATAAACAAAAACTAAAAACAGTTTTGTGTAGGCCACGGTACCCACACACCATCATTCTGCCCTATTCTGGACTCTGTTCTATTTCTGGAAAATGCCAAGAGGCACGCGCATTGGGCAGTTAGAGTGGGAGGCACGCGCCTTAGGCACTAAAGGGTAGAGGCGCTTGGTTCTGGGTGAAAACCTGCAAACTCATGGGTTCAAGGGATTTCCTTGACCCTAAAAAATAAATTTTTCCCCTGCAGTAATTGTTAGCATAGAAACATGGAATTTGAAGGGCAAGATGAAGAGCGGGCGAATCTGGTGGTTAGGGTCGGAGGCGCGCGCCTTAGGCCAAGAAAGCCAGAGGCGCACGCTTCCCACCCTTTATCACCAGAATGCCCGCAGAAAACAGATAAAAGAACACCAAAAGAGAAAACACAAGTTTAACCCTCTATGATTACACTATGAATTTTGCGGTCAATGAAAACCATGCGGTCAAGTGTAATATGCACAGCAAAATTTTCGATGGAAGTTAGATAGAGTTGGTTTTGACAAAGAATCTCTAAGTGAAATAAGGATACTTCACGGTCAACCAGATGCGGTCGATGGAAGCGCGGTCAATATAAAAGCGGTCACAAGAGATGCGGTCAAGATGGTTGAGAGTTTGAAAGTATGTGTCTTGGAGATTTTGGCAAATAATAAGTTAGTCAGATTTTAGCTTAGGCAATAACGAGAACATACAAACACAATTCACAATATGTTTGAATATCTGTAACATCAAACACTAAACGACAAACAATATTAATATGAACAATGAAGAACAATAATGAACAAGACTTGAAGTAAATTTGCAGAATGTAAGAGTAGTAAGTAAATGACACAAGTATTTGGAAATGTTTGATCTGTTAAAAGATATACGTCCTTTACCAAGATGGTCAGTCTTGGATTTTGAATGGATGTATATATTGATTCTTCCTTGAGTACAGATTACAAATATGAAGTATTGAATCAACACCTATTTTCTATGAAGATCAAATCCTAGACTTAGACCAGTGTATCCCTAATGATTCAATCTATGTGATTGATCAATCGGGGTGAGTGTATGTTAAGAATAAAGATCTCTTTGAAATCTAACTGATTTAGAGCCTAATGAATCTTGTGTGTTACAAGGCTTGAGATGACTCGAATGTTGCTGGAGATCTTTGATGGTTTGAGGGCGAAAGCTTAAAGATTCAAATGATTCTGGAAATCTTGAGTATGATCTTTAATCACCAAGTATTTCAACATCAATTTCTCTCTTTGAATCTCAGCAATGTTCAATGAAGAACTCAAGGACTATTTATAGCCTTGAATGAAAGACTAGCCATTTGAAATACTTGGGGTCCAAGATGAAGGACAATGAGCTGTTGAATTCTGATTGGAGCTTAGTCTGAGTTGTCCTTTTGTTGTAGAGTAGTGGTGGTCCCACTGACAGTTGTATTCAAATTTGAAATTTGAATTCTGCAACGTTCTAAACTAACCATAGTTTTGGACATAAGTGACACCATGGTTAAGCTTGAACACACTTTGATTGCTTAGAGATCTTCACCTGCGGTCGAGACCTTACGGTTGAGTGTCTCGCGATCAAGAGATCAAATGTGTCCTGCGGTTAAGAAATGCCACGAGGCTCATGGTTAAGGACCTACGGTCAGTTGATTCACGATCAAGACATTGACCACTAAATTTCCAGACTTAGAAAATTTTAAGACCTATCCATCTAAAACCTATACTACTAAGGTGGACTATTCTAGAAATGAAGTTTTAACACTTCTTACAATATAACCTAAAGTCCACAAAAAGTAAAATTAGGTTATGGGATCAATCAAATTTAGGTAATAGGAGTGGTTTATGCAATCCCCAGTGGAGTCGCCACTAAAGATACCATGGGAAAACCACAACTTGGCTAGAGCAGTGAATTATCCTAGTATGTCTATTTGGTTTTATAGATTAGAGTCGCCACCTATATTTTTAAAGGAACATAAGAAAAACCTAAAAAATAGCCTAATATTTGTTATGAAAACCAGAGATTCGGGAAGAGACGGGTTCGGGGGTTAGGTTACGGAGTTGGAAGTACTTAAAGACCCACTCCGCCCTACTAAAGCCGGTCTTGCTACTAAAGGTGTTCTATGCTAAAAATGTCATTCTTTTATTAATATAAACTTGTTCTAACAATTACATTGAAAGAAAAAGGGGAATTACAAAGTAAAATAAAATTCCTTTATTTATTAATATGTGCTAACAATTACAATTATAAGGGAATAAAAATTAATTGCAAATGATTTGAATTAAATAAAAAACGAGGGAAAAGAAGAAATTACTGAATTACCCCTTTGGATGACTAGGATGATCCTAAAATTTGCTGAGTTAAAAACACTTACCTGGTCACCGAATTTGCGGTCAGGTGCTTGACCGTGATACCTTGCGGTCAAGTAGGTTACCTTGGCCAATGAATACTTGTTTAAAGCAGTGAACCAATGTCATCATTTTCCCTTTAGATAGGCTTCTCCCATAACCTTGAACAAATTTCTTGTTAATTTTGATGCGGTCAACATGATAGAGCGGTCAGTGCATGTTCGGTCAATTAGTTAGTTTGTCAGATACTTCGACCGAGGTGGATTGACCGATAGAGAGAGAGTTGACCGTTGAAGCCTACTTGATTTAGAACTTAGATGAAAAACAAAAGTTAGCACAATCAAAATATATGGACATATAATTAAAGTTCTAGCCTACCCACTTCACCTCTTAAATACCTAAATATCTTTGAATCAAGAGTCTTGGTCAGAATATCTACAATCTGATCTTCAGTACTCACATACTCTAGATGGATATTACCTTTTTCCACATGATCCTTGAGAAAGTGGTATTTGATATCGATGTGTTTGGTTTTGGAATGCATGACAGGATTGTTGGACACAACAATGGTAGATGTATTGTCACAATAGATTGGACAATTTTCTTCTTTGATTCCGTAGCCAACCAATTGTTGCTTCATCCATAGCACTTGGCAGCAGCAGCTTCCAGCAGCTATATATTCAGCTTCTGTGGTAGATACAAAGACTGAGGCTTGTTTCTTGCTTACCCATGAAACTAGTCGATTTCCAAGGAAATGACACTTTCCACTTGTGCTTTTCATGTTAATGGTACATGCTGCATAATCTACATCTGAGTAACCTATAAGATCAAAATTCAAATCTTTGGAATACCAAAATCCAAGGTTAATAGTCCCATATAAATATCGAATAATACGTTTTACAGCAATAAGATGTGCTTCTCTAGGATCAGCTTGATAGCGAGCACAAACACAAACACTAAACATGATATCTGACGTACTAGCAGTTAAGTAGAGAAGAGATCCAATCATACCTCGATACAAGGTTTGATCAACCTTCATACCTTTCAAGTCTTTATCTAGCTTGTTGCCAGCATCCATAGGAGTGTCATATGTCTTTCATTTTCAAGTCCAAATTTCTTGATGAGATCTCGTGACTTTGCTTGGTTGAGGAAGATGCCTTCAGCACATTATTTAATTTGTAGACCAAGGAAGAATGTCAATTCTCCCATCATGCTTATCTTAAATTTGCTTTTCATAAGTTTCTCAAATCGCTTGCACAAAAATTCATTAGTAGAAAAAACCAAAAATAATATCATCTACATATATTTGAACAAGTAAATAATGATCATGATACTTAGCAATGAATAAAGTTGTGTCGATCTTACCACTCTTGAATCCTTTTTCTAGGAGAAATTTAGATAGAGTATCATACCATGCTCGTGAAGCTTGTTTGAGTCCATATAAATCTTTACGGAGTTTGTAGACATGATTTGGAAATTTAAGATCTTTAAATCTAGGAGGTTGAGCGACAAAGACTGTTTCTTGAAGTTCACTGTTGAGGAATGCACTCTTCACATTTTAGATACCCCGGGGGAACCACGGCTTGGCTAGAGCGCGTGAATTACCTAGGATGTCTAATTGATTTTAGAGTCGCCACCCACTTTTTTGAGGAACGTAAGAAAACCTAATGTTTATGAGCCTAAGTTTAATTTACGAAAACAGATATTCTTTGGGATGAGGGGTTCGGGGGTTAGGTTACGAAATGGGAAGTACTTAAACACCCATTTCACCCGAGCAAAGTCGGTCTTGTTTGTTCATAATTCACTCTTTAAGATAAATGTGTTTTTCCTATTTGAATGATGATAAAAGAGGGGTTTTAAAGTTTAGAATGTAGGGAGATGACTCCTAGGCCAATTCAATGTAATGAAAAGACCATTGGTGTCATGTCCCAAATGGTTTTGGGGTGATTGCACATTTGATTGGAGAAGAAGAAGAAGAAGAAGAAGAAGAAGGAGATTTAAGAAATTTACCTATAGTAACCTTCAAAGAGAACCTCTTGAAAAGCTTTGAAGAAGAGGTTGAGTACTTAGTGGACAAAGGTCTAAAGGAAATGTCTAGAAAAGAATTGAGTAAAAGATTGAGGAAAATGTCCAAGGTTCCCTCCAATGATGGATTGGAGGGGTTTTTATAGTTGAAAGAGGACTGTTTTTGGAGCCAAATGGAGTCTCCAAGAAATCTTTCCCGGGCAAAATCATGTATAATGAGCAAGGGAGAGATTCTTGGGCAGAATCTGTAACTGACACACCCCAGAAGCGCGCGCATCCCACCTAGGCGGCGGAAGGCGCGCGACTCTAAAAGGAAAATTTTGACAGAATGGACTAGAAAGTTAGAACTGTTACTCATTTAGTCCCAGGACTTGACGGAGTCCGTCTGGAACTTAACCAAAGTAACAGGAACTAACAGAAAACACTTAAAAGAGGGAGAAACACAAAATCAAGTGTGCAATCGGGGTGAGCAGTCCAAGGCGGGGTGTCTACAGAGCCCCTCGGCAGCATGGATTACGAAGCAACGCGCCGACGAAAGACAGACATCTGCCTAGGACATCACCAAGAAAAAAGACTCGATAAAAGCAAGAATTTGAAATTGCAGGGGATAGAGGTGCGCTCCCTATGTGAGCGGCTTTGAGAGATAAGGGTGCGCTCCCTGTGTGAGCGGCTTTGCCAATAGCGGGATCCGTTTGCTGAAGGTGGGATCTGTTTGTTGGAAGCGGGACCTGTTTGCTAATAGCGAGATCCGTTTTGCTGGAAGCGGGACCTATTTGCTGATAGCGAGATCTGTTTGCTGGAAGCGGGACCTGGAGGACCGTTTGCTGAAGTGCGGGACCCGGAGGACCATTTGCTGAAGTGTGGGACCTAGAGGACCGTTTGCTTGAGTGCGTGTGACGCCTCAAGTAATCGATCAATATTTGATGTATATACTTACAATTTTATATGTGTGCACTAGAGGATAATTTGGATTTGCATTTTATAAATTATATTATTATTTTAAATATAGTAATTTAATAATTAGTGTAACTTATTTTGAGACGGAATGAGTAACTTTTGAATATAACATAATATAATAATTTAATAATTAGTGCAACTTATTTTGAGACGGAGTATTATATATTTTTCCTTTTTAAAAAAAAAGGAGTGCTTTCTAATGGAACAACAAAAAAATGATAAAAATGAGTACTTTGTTTTGAGACAGATTTGTTTTGAGACAGAGAAAGTGTAATAATAATCAAGTTAATTGAATACAAAAAAATAAAAATAACTCAGCTAGGTGGAGGTGGCCAGATTAGAACAAGGTTTTTTTGAAAATTAGTAGGTTGGTTTATGGGACCCACAAAGTTATATTACCTACTTAGAAATGTGACAGCAAATCAATTGTATCACATGGCCAAGGAGGACGTGGATATCAGTCTCTTTCTAATTGTGTGACACAACCATCCACCCTATTCATTTGATATACTCTAGCAAAAGCTATCATGCCTTCCCTCTTCTTCTCTGTATCTCGTTTTCTTAATATTAATAAGAGAAAGATGGTTGCGGATCGTGGTAAAGAAAGAAAGAACGGAAGCATAATAAACAAAATAATTTGAAATTGTAAGTATGTTTATGCTGGGTGTTTTTTTTGTATATGTGTGTGTGTTTTATATTTATGAATTTTGTGTTTATTTATATTAGGGTGTAAATGGCTTCCTATGTGTAGTACAAATTATTTAAAGAAATTAACCCATGAAACTAAGATGAAATTTGGTGGGTTATCCTTTTGAAATTACATAAGTTATGTAATGTTTGTAATATTTTATGGGTTATTCTGTTGTGTTTGTGTATAGTGTTGCATGTGTTTGTGCTACTATGTGAGTGTGTGTGTGTGTGTGTTAATTATTAATCAAAGAACGTGTCTTGTGATTTAATGTTTGATTATTTGGTTTCAATATTGAGACTTTATAAATACTAGTAGTATGATTGTTATTCATGTCGTCATGTGCACAGTTTGTTTAGTAAAGAAATAAATATATGAAATTAAGGTTGCTGGGTTTATGAAGATGAAGAAAGCTAATTTTAAAAATTGCAAATTAGTAACTGTGTTCATCCACTTAGGTCCCTAAAAATCTTAAAATTACAGTTTGGTCACTAATTTTGGGACACATGTTCAGATTGCTCCCTATGTTAACGAAATCAGTTAAACTCTATATCTCATAACTTCTTCGTTTTAGACCCGAATGGAATGATTTTCGATTCTAAATTTTATAAATTTTCTTGAGCTTTCTAAATATCAAACTCTTATATCAAGAATTTAATTGGATTGTTCTCAGAAAATCGGTTTTGTTACAATAGTGGCTTGTATATGAACTCAAAAGTTCGTTGCCTTAGGAAATTCATAACTAATTCACCTGGAATTCATAACTAATTCACCTGGACTCGGAATCCAGTGATTCTTGAGCCTAAGTTCATTAATTTTTCATGATATTTTCATTTGAATGATTGTATTGTATAAAAAATTCACATAAATATCCCAGATTTGTTAATTTTGGGGCTGCTATAAGTTGAGTAATCTTATAATTGATCAAACATAGACATTTGATAATAAAAGCATATGTATTCAGAATTTGATGTTTTTATGGTCTAAAGTGAGAGAGTACTATCCAACTTTGATAGTTAAGCATGCATTTTTGTAGTCATTTTCACAATAATGGTATAGTTGTTATAATGTTCTTATGATTTGTTTTGAATTATTAATATTTGAATGTATTTTAATGGGTTCTAACTCTTGTACCATTTATGTCCTTATTATGTTAGATTGAGACGTTTAAGCTACGTTGAGTACTTGTTTTGGATTAGCTCGGATTCGAGGTAAGGGTCTTGTCAACTTAGTACCCTTTCATTCTTTGGCATCGGAAATATTTGATCGACTTTGCTTTGTTTTTCGTGATCGTTTATTGGATCAACTCATTTGGATTCGGTTATTCGTTTTTGCTACTCTGCCATTTACACTTTGAGTATTTGATATTTGATTCCTCAACAAGAGATGGCTTTAACACCGGTTGTTATATTTGTGATTCCTAGTCATAGTGTCATTTGCGCAAGTGAAACTATGACGAAGAATAAACTTTGACTTTGGGCATTTGGCCAACTCAAGTGTTTAATGGAATTTGACTTCGAAACTTTGATTTGATGTTTGATTCGGTTTTACTCTTTCGGCTCCTCACTTATATACTGGGTGGCTGGGTTTCTTATTGCTATTCGTTCTTGGTTGGGTTTCTATACAGTGCCACACCTTTGTGTTGGCAAGTCTCTTACTGGGCAATTTGTGCTCACCCTTTCCGCTCCCTATTTCCCTTACAGGTGGAGTATAGCTGAGATCGTGATCCTTTCGCTGTAGAGTTGTGAAGCTAGAGTGATATGCTTTGTCTTTTAGATATTTGTATTTTGCTATTGGTAGATAACCAATGTAAAGGAATTACAGTTTTAGAATTTGTAAATATTTGAGATTGTTCAAGGGTTGTGTTTTTGGTCAGAGGATAGTTGCTCTGATGTACTCGACTTGAGTTTTTCTATTTTAAAATTTTGGTTTGTCTATGAGATGAGGAAAAATTTAGTTCTCATTTTGGACTTTCGATTGATATTCAGTTTTCGTTCATCACTTCTCGAGGTCCGTGCAATGTCGGATTTCGGGGCGTGACAGTGCGGGACCCGGAGGACCATCTGCTGAAGTGCGGGATGCGGAGGACTGTTTGCTTGAGTGCGGGACTTGGAGGACCGTCTGCTGAAGTGCGGGGCCCGGAGGACCGTTTGCTTGAGTGCGGGACGCGAAGGACCGTTTGCTTGAGTGCGGGACCCAGAGGACCGTTTGCTGAAGTGCGGGGCTCAGAGAACCGTTTGCTTGAGTGCGGGACCCGAAGGACCGTGTCGCGCCCCAGACCTGTGGTCCTACTTGGCCCCACGCTCGGGACACGAGTGGAAGACGTTATAAAACTCTTTATAAATTTATTTTTTTTCGAAATGTACTTTCATAAAGTTTAGCAAAAACTCACTTGAAGTTCAAAGACTTCACTTAACTTTAAACAAACTTTACAACCAACTTTCACAACGAAAGTACTTAGCCCGAAGGCTTACAAACTTTTAAACAAATGTACATACATCAACATGATCCAAAATAGGTGTGAGACAACAGAAAGTACGGGTACTCTACCCAAAAGGTTTCGCATTTACATAATGCAACCTTAACAAAACAAGTCCCAACTTTTACCACTCCAACGTCCTCCCGTGCCAAGTGTCCTATCCCCTGGACCCGCCATATCTAAAACAGTAAACAAATAAAGGGTGAGAATAAATCTCAGTAAGTTACTAAAATGTAACTACGTTACATGCTGATATGATAATCATAAAGGACAATATCAACAAGTAATCATATAGCATATAGCACATAACATCAACTCATATATCACAATTATCACATAGCCCACACTCCGGTGGATACCAAGCCAAGGTTTACCCAATAACCATAACCGATGAGAATACCATCTGAAAACCCATCAGAGAAAACCATCTGAGCAGCATAAATAGCTGAAGCCGGGATCCCGAAAACAAAACCATAACCAATAGAATCAAGTAACCAGAGAGGGAAATATGACACGAAGTCATAACCCAAATACTCACCAAAGGGAGCAATTCATCCCATCCAAGGCCAATCTGGACTGGGGAAACAAAGAAGGCACAGTGGACACCTTATAGTGAACTTGGCTTGTGTGCCACTATAATTCTTCCACCGCCTGACTCAAAAGCTCCAATGAAAAACCTTATAGTGGACTTACCTGTACCACTATAATTCTTCCATTGGCTGACTCCACAACAAGACCAGCTGGACTTTCACAAGAAGCACAGTAATGAATACTTGCTAAAAAAAACCCGGAGCATTTAATCCAAGAAGGAACTAAGCCAAATACATCACAAGATGCACACAAAAGATTTCTCATAAAGAGTCCATAACAAGGACATTTAGTCACAATCCAATCTTTTTCATCAACGACATAAAAGTCATACACATTCACGTTTGGGTCCTAAACAACCCCAAGAACTACACAAACAATTGTCCTCTTGTACCCAAGTTAAACAAACTATCAAACCTGGAAAACAGGGGGGGTGCGCACGCCTCACCCAATAGGGTGCGCGCGCTTCCAGTCATCAGATCCTCACAATTTTTGGTCACTTAAGGGTGCGCGCGCCCCACCCAAAAGGGTGCGCACGCCTCCCTTCATCAGACACTTTTGCCTAAATTGATCCATGGGGTGCGTGCGCCTCCTTATTTAGGGTGCGCGCGCCCCCTCCTATTTTGGGCCAAATCCCAGATTTCTTTTCTTAGTTCATTTTTACTCCTTCCGTCCCACAAGTATAACATATATACTACACAACATTAGTAACTTCAACAAAGTTACAATTGAGTTTCCAAACCATTCCAACACCCATCTAAACCAAGTCTATATACTCCCTTTGTCCCAAAATTACAAGTATAGCAAATATTACCCAAATCAGAAAATTAACAAGTAGAAGTATCAAATATAGCATATATGACTATTTTAACATTTAAAGGGGAATTAGTAACTTACCTAGTTCCGGAAAAAGTATCGCAGAAATATGTTTTGTTCGGGTAGAAATGACCTACTCAACGCCCTGATAGTATTTAAAACGGGTAAGTAAATAAAAAGAATTAAATCGAAATGGGTTGAACTTACTTTTTTCTCTTTAACCTAGGAAAGAACGAGGAAGAAAGTTGCAGAAACAAATGACACAGAGAAGGGAAAGAGAGAAGGAAAGTTTCCATAAATATCTTTACCCATTTTTACATTTTGGTCACTGGACTTTCAAAGTTAACACTTAAGCCCCTTAACTTATATTTTCAACAAGGACCCTAAAGTTTCAACTTAATCATTTAACTCCTTTAATCATTATTTTTACTAACTAAGTAAATAACACAAATTATCAAGTATGATATGCAAATCATAAAATATGATGCAACACATAAAATGCACATATAAGTCAAATAAAAATCCCCAAAAATATAAAATAAATAGGGACGGGTTTTGGGGTCGCTACAGACCATCTGCTGAAGTGCAGGACCCGGAGGACCGTTTGCTTGAGTGTGGGACCCGGAGGACCGTCTGCTTGAGTGTGGGACCCAGAGGATCGTCTGCTGAAGTGCGGGGCCTAGAGGACCGTTTGCTTTGAATGGATGTAGATTTTGCTTCATGAGTAGGCGGTGATTATATGGTTCTCCTGGACCAAGTTGTTGTCATGAGTCATACTTTGATGTTGACTGTTTGACTTTGACTTTTGATGGGGTGCGGGCACAGTTGACTGCGGAGTGCTTTGTGCTGGGGATGAATTGTAAAAAACTGATTTTTTTTTAGAAAATAACAGACACCCTACTTTGAGTGGGAGTTTTATCTTGTTTCAGTTTTTTAGACAAGCCTTAAGGGCGGACCAAATTAATGTGTGCCCAGCTGAGTGTTTGCTGTCGTCGTTTGAGCTTCTCTTATTGCTGGGATTGATCTTTTCTGCAGGTTGAAGGCTTTGGAACGGATGGGTTCTGTTCTGAACCGACAAAAGGCTATTTCTGGAGCATTTTCTACCTGGGACGCGGGCGCTTCCTCTCTTGGAAACGGGACGCGCGCGCCTTGTAGACTGGTGTCGGGAGGCGCGCGCCTTTGGGAGGCGAAATTCAGGGCCTGATATTTGCTGACCAAAAGATCCCCCAACATCTATAATATCAGCTTCTGGTCGTTAATTCGATTCCAACAACTTTCTTCTGCCATTTTAGAACACCATTTTATTGCCTAATTTTTCTTATAACCTTCTTTCCCATGGCCTCCAACCTTTTTAGCCTTGGTGCCGAGGTTGTCAAGAGTTACGAGAAGGATTTATCGAAATTCGTTTATTCTTTCAAAACCCATCCCAAAAATGCTTTCATCAAAGATTTTGGATTTCGAATTCTTTTCACTTTACGAACATTGAATCCGGATTAGGACCTGTTGAAGGCTGCTGCAGCCTTCTGGGATTGTGATAGCCATGCGTTCAACTTTTCAGCTAATGAAATGGTGCCGACTGTCGATGATTTTGGGGCCATTTTGGGTATGCCTTTGGCTGGTCGGATTGCCGTCCCTAAGTATCACCGCGGTGTTGTTGATTCTTGAGTTGACCTTCTGAATCTCCCTGTTGGAGAGGTGAAGAAGATGATGCACGGGACCGTTGTTGACATAACTGAGCTTCCGATGTTTTTCAGTTTGCATTCGGAAGATGTCGTAGTTCAGTCCTTTAAGAGAAATGCCATGGCTGTCTGCCTTTTCAGCAAGGTTTTGTTTGTCACTCCTCTGGGTACTGCGGATGCGCAGTTGGATGAAATCGTGTTGCAGGCGAAAGGATAGCGGTTTAGCATAATTCCGCTCATTGTAGGAGAGACCTTGCATGGTTTGGACGAATTGCACCGTACGGGCGAGATGCGACGAGGAAGCCCCTTGCTTTTGACCATATGGCTTCGGGAGCATTTCAGGCTTTATGCGTCAGATGGCGACCTTTCTCCTTTTGCTGTTTATAGGCGACAATTGCTGATTAGAGATTTGACTGAAGAGGGTTGGAGGAGATTTTTTGCTTCTCATCTTACAGCTGACGTTGAGTGGTGCCCTTGGGGTCTTCGACCTTTTGTGGAGTGGACCTCTGGTTTTCAGTATGTGGTTTTACCCGGGTTGAGAGATTCTTCGTTTTACCAACCAGAATGGGTTCTGAGGCAATTTGGCCGTCAACAGATAATTCTTTTTCCGAGGAACGGGAGGCTTCGTCCAGTTTCTTATATGGGTCCGGACTTCTCGAATGAGCTTCAATCGGCTTGGGGAGATGATCGTAACCGTTGGGCTTCCGCTCCATTGCACCGGGGTAGTATTTTTCTTCCCGAGAGTTACTTGGATCATTTGCTTGGTACCGTCTACCGCGGCATTACTTGGGTAGATACTCTTCGGGCTGAATTGCTAGGAAAGGACTTTGAGCCTAGCAGTGCTTTGAGGTACAAGGAGGCTGCTGCTGATGTGAACAACATTCTGACCGACCCTTTCGGTACCCCTTTGGATGACTTTTATGCTCGGAGGCGCTCTGTTGCGCAGAAGGTTTCGGTCCGTATCAGTGTTCCTAGACCTCCCAAGAATAGTAGGATTGATGGTCGTTCGGGTAGTCCTACAAAGGCCAAGAGAAAATTAGATTTTTCCTAGTATCCCCAAGAGATTGCTAGCAAAATAGACCACTTGTTTAGGATTTAATGTTTTGATGTCTTTTAATAGCTCAACATTTCCATTGTAGTGATCAAAATAATTCAATGAATGAATAAAAATTGCATCTCGTTAATTTGAAATGATTTGGGTATTTGTTTATATTTTAGACCGCACCCGAAGGTTGCCTACGTTCCTCCAGTGTAGAGGCTCAGGTCTCCGTAGTTCAAACAAATGAAGACCATTTTTTTTTTTGTGTGCACCCTGTTTTTTTCCTAGACCGTCCTTTCGGGTTTTCAATCTAGCGGGATTCTTTTTTGCACGTGCTCTAATTTTTGCCTAGGACGCCCTTGCGGGTTTTCAACCTAGCGAGCTCTTTTTTTTTTTTTTTTTTTTTTTTTTTATGGTCTTCGTTTATTAGACGTAAAATCTCTTCAGCTTGTCTAGGTTGACTTCCTTTGGTAGCTGATCTCCGTCTAAATCCACGAGTCAGACTGCACCGCCGCTTAGTATCTTCTTGACTACGTACGGACCGATCCATCGGGGTCCCCATTTTCCAAGGGGGTTCATGGCATTAGGAGGGTGTTGTCTTAGGACCAAATCTCCCACACTGATGTTTCGGGGCTTCACCTTTTTCTTGAAAGCCCTAGCCATTCTTTGTTGATAGGCCCTCGTACGTTCGATTGACCTTAGCCTTTTCTCGTCGAGTAGGGCTAGCTGTTCATATCGACTTTGCATCCAATCAACTTCATTGACTTGGTTCTCGAGGAGGACCCGTAGGGATGGGACCTCGAACTCTATTGAGAGTACAGCTTCGGAACCATATACCAGTGCGTAAGGAGTTTCTCCAGTCGCTGTCCGTATTGACGTGCGGTAGCCCCATAATGCTATAGGTAGCTTTTCAGGCCAATCCCTTCCGGTGGAGGCCATTTTCTTCACAATGGTCTCGATTGTCTTATTAGCCGCCTCGACCGCGCCGTTTGCTTGAGGGCGGTATGGAGATGACTTGTGCTTAGTAATCTTGTATTCTACCAGGAGCGTGTCCATCTATTTCTCAAAGTGAGAGCCGTTGTCTGAGATGATTTCATGAGGAACGCTGTACCGGCACATGATGTGGGTTTTTACGAATTCGGCCACTTTCTTGGCGTTGAGAACTCGGTAAGCTTGTGATTCGACCCATTTTGTAAAATAGTCCACGGCTACTAGGACAAAAGATTGTCCGTTCCTGCCAGTAGGGTGGACTTTGCCGATGATGTCTATGCCCCAACAAGAGAAAGGCTAAGGCGTGGTCATATTGTAAAGCTGTGAGGGTGGAGTGTGCTGTAGATTGGCATGGAATTGGCATTTGGCGCACCTTTTGACTTTCTCGATGCAGTCCCTTTCTATGGTACTCCTATAATAACCCATGCGGAGTATCTTTTTGGTCAACATAAACCCGTTCATATGGGGCCCACATTCACCTTCGTGGATCTCATGCATTATTTCTTGAGTTTCGGTCTCATTTGCGGATATGAGATTGATCCCTTCGTGGTGCCTTTTGTAGACTCGGTCCCCAATCAGTACATATTGGGAGGCTAGTCTTTGCAATGCCATTTGGGATTTCTTATTGCTATTCTCGAGATAAGTACCATCCTTGAGGAAATTCATGATATCCGTATACCATGGGGAGTTTGCTTGGACCTCGTTGATCTCGATACTCATGCAGTATGCGGGACTGTTCATTCGGGAGATTTTGAAGGGCTTCACCATTTTACCCTCAGGTATTTCGACCAGTGAAGCAATGGTGGCTAGTGTATCAGCAAAACGGTTCTTGTCCCTTGGCAGGTAGTTGAAGGTGATTTCTTGAAACTGTTCAACCAACTCCTCGAGGTGTTGGCCATACCATTGCAGAGTCGAGTCTTGAATCATCCACTTTCCAGATGTCTGGTTGATGATGAGCAAGGAATCACCAAATACCTCTAAAATTGTGACATTTCTCTCGAGGGCTGCTTCGAGCCCCGCTATGCATATTTCGTACTCGGCGGTGTTGTTGGTGGCTTCAAATTCGAGGCGGATAGCGATTGGAGTATACATGTCCTTTGGATCAACAAGTAACATCCCTATGCCATATCCATGCTTATTGGCTGCGCCATCGAAAAAAAGTTGCCACTTATTTTGTTCTGTTGTAGCGTAAATTAAATGCTCGTCGGGGAACTGTACATCTTGCCCCTTTACTTCGTCACACGGAAATTCAGCAAGCTGATCACTGAACACTTTCCCCCTGATGGATTTGAGTGTGACGTAAGTGATATCGTAGCCGGCGAGCATGAAATACCATTTGGCTATTCTTGTTGACATGAAAGGCTTCTCGAAGATGTAGCGGAGCGGGTCCACTTTTGCTACCAACTTGATTGGGAAGGCTTCCATGTAATGCTTGAGTTTTTGAGTAACCCAAACCAATGCAGCGCAAGACTTCTCTAAGACAGAGTAGTTCTTTTTAGCTCCTTGAAACCGGCGGCTGGCGAAGTAGATAGCATTCTCTTTTGTGGAGTCTCGCTGTTCTTGCTCTAACATAGCCCCTAGGGCTTCATCATTGACAGTGAGATAGAGCAAGAGAGGCTTCTCCTTGTGCGGTGGAACCAAAACGGGATGGCATGTCAAGTAATGCTTCACTTGGTCGAAGGCTTCTTGGCAAGCATCGGTCCATTCTAGAGCCACATTCTTTTTTAGTAGCTTGAAGATCGGCTCACACATGGAAGTGAGTTGGTGCACAAACCGACTGATGTATTGAAGTCTGCCCATGAAACCTTTGATTTCCTTCTGCGTCTTTGGAAGAGGCATGTCAATGATTGCCTTGATCTTGGAGGGATCGGCTTCTATTCCCCTCTCAGTGACCATGTAACCAAGAACCTTTCCTCTGACGACCACAAAAGTGCACTTTACGGGATTGAGTCTCATGTTGTGTTGTCGAAGTCTTTCAAAGAATTTGCGAAGATCGATCAAATGTTGACCGTTGGTTCCCTTCGAATGGATGATCATGTCATCTACATATACCTCAATCTCTTTATGAATCATTTCATGGAATAGGTCCGTAACAGCCCTTTGGTAGGTAGCCCCAGCGTTCCTTTGTCCGAACGGCATGACTGTGTAGCAGATAGTCCCCCACGGGGTTGTGAAAGCTGTCTTGTGTTGGTTCTCTTCGGACATGAGAATCTGATTGTAACCGGAAAAACCGTCCACAAATGAGCGGACTTCATAGTTTGCAGTCGAATCGACGAGCATGTCGATGTTTGGTAGTGGAAAATCATCTTTCGGAGAAGCTTTGTTCAAATCCCGGAAGTCCACACAAACTCGAACCTTTCCGTTTGCCTTTCTGACTGTCACAATGTTGGCTAGCCAAGTCGGATACTCAATGACTTTGATGAAACCCACACTGAGGAGCTTTTCAATTTCTTCTTTGACTTGTAGAGACCATTCTGTCTTTATCTTTCTGAGCATCTGCTTTACTGGCTTGGCGTCCTCTCTGATTGGAATTCTGTGCTCCATGACTTTTCTGTCTAAACCCGGCATGTCTCTGTACGACCATACGAATACATCCACAAACTCTTTGAGCAGTGCATTCAATCTATCTTTGTCTTCCCCCTTGAAGAAGCTGCCAATCTTCGTTTCTTTCGGCTCTTCATCGGTACCCAGATTAACAACATGCAATTCCTCATCAGCCCCTGGACCATTTTCACCACGACAACGAACCTGTTGAGCTAGTTCATTCAGGTATGTTATCTTTTCGTGGTCTATTTCATCATAATTTGAATCGTTATTAACTTGTTCATTAAGTTCGTTATTAGTTAATTCATCATTTATGATATTTGCAATCTCGGGGTACTCAGAAATATAATATTTTTCATTAGCAAAGAAAGGAAACACACGCTCGGCTATTGCCTCCATATCCTCTTGGGTGAGGGCATTAGAAACACTCTCGGACTCGAAAGTAAGTGTGAGCCGCTCTTCCTTTGTTGCTGTATGGGGTATGCAACCCATTTCTCGGATCAAGAAGTCCTCGGATACTATGTGTCACGACCCGAAATCTAGGCTCTATTTTATTAGTAATTAAATGATTATTATTTAATTATTTGCCTATCTATTTATTTAAATTATTATTTATTTAAATATTTATGTGGGCATTTTATGTGTTATAATAATTTATGCCAAGCATTTTATTCGAGTTACTTGGGCTAGTGTAGAAGTGTTGAGTCTTAATTGTTAGTAGGGAGAGTAAGCATTTGCGTTAGTTGAAGGGGAGGGGCCTAGATGTAACCTTTTGAATAATTTCCCCCTACTCCCCTCTCCTCCCTCACCTCCTCCCTCACTCTCTCCATCCCTCTCCCAGCCAACTCTCTCCCTCTCTCTTGTGTTTTGGGTAAGTTTTCTCCCTTTCCTTCTCTCTTAATTTTCTTCATCTTCTCCTTGTTATCTCTCATTTCTTAAAACATGAACCTTGTTTAGATCGTCGATAGGATCGCGTAGAACAAAAAAGAATTGAATTCCGTCAACTTTGAGATTTATCAAGTAAGTTACTTTTCCCCCATTTTTATGTTAAAATGCTCATAACATGTTTCTACAATGCTTTATTTGTTATATTTGAAGTTTGGTTGAGTTTTGAATTTGTTTGAAATTTATTTGAGTTTTGGTCAAAAATGGTGATTTTATGAAAATTGGGTTAATTTTGGTTTGAGGTTGATAAAGGATGTTATTTGTGTCTCCCTTAAGTTTAGTTGTTGTTTTGGTTCAGTTTTGAACTTGTGCTAAGAGTAAAATTTGGGGCATTTCGATTTGGGTAAGAAATTTGGTTGAAAATGGTGGATTTTGCCTTGAACCCAGCTGGGAATTCCTCCCAGCCCGTAGACCAAGCGCGCGCCCGACCCCCTCCAGGCGCCCGCCTACATGTCCTTTTCTGATGACCAGACCTTCTGGTCATTCAGGCGCCCGCCCGCCCCCTACCAGGCGCCCGCCCGCCCCCTGGTTCAGAATTTTCCCTTTTTGCTTGGTTTAGGACTTAGGGCCTAAATAGTTTAAGTTTATTTCTTCTAATTAACTTAAGATAACATCGTGGAATACCTTATTAATTGGATTTGATTCTTTTGTGAATAAATATGTTCTGGAATTTGATTAAGTATCATTTTGGGAATGTGGTTCATCTTTGATGTGCGGTTTATATTGGTTTACCTTTGTGGTGATTTATTTGGATTGGTTCCCTACTTTGGAACCTTAAGTTGTTTATTTAAGCTAGTATTTATTACTTAGCATTTATTTGAAAGTCCAGCTTGTATTTTGTGTGTGTTTGGGCGATGCGAAACATTACGATGGCACGGCCAAGTCCATTGTGATGTTGACCATTGTTTTGCCCCATTATTACCCTCCTCCAGATTGACCTTGGATGTGAGAAGAGCTAGCTCCTTTGTGTGCATTTTAGCTTTACTTGGAGCATGACTTTGTGGCATGTCTCCCGTCCCTTGTGACACTTCATTTGGTTATTGGTTCCGGTACCGGGGTTTTCTCTTCGGCTTTCATGCTATTATGAAGATGATGATTTGTTGATTATTGAAGCTGCGCAGCGATCCTTTATTTGGATGTATCGGTTTGGAAAACCTTGGCTATATCCTTTGTTATGTGTTTATTTCCGCTGCTATCTGTTATGTGATAAATGCTATGTGCTATGTGATATTTATTATTGCTTATCGCTTCGTGCATCATAGCATGTCATGTAGTTGCATTAGTAACTTATTGAGATTTATCTCACCCCCTTTTCTTTTTATCTTTGTTTTTCCTTAACCCCCCCCCCCAGGTGCTAAGGATTAGTCTCGCTGATCACGAGAAAGAGGACGTCGAGTGTCGATCCATTCTTTTGGGGAAAGTTGTTATAGGTTGGTTTACATTATGTAAATGTGTAACCTTTTTGGGATAGTTGTACCAAACAATGACGTCATTAAGAATTGTATATTTGTATTTTTTTGGGCATAAACTTGTGGAAGTTTATGATAGTTGTAATTGGTTTTTATCAAACTTGGTTTTGTAAAACTTTGGATCATCACCTTTTGGTATCAAATGGAATTTTTAACTTCGGTATTTCACAGTTTTGGTTTTAGAGTCAACGTCCAGATCGCGGTCTCGGACCCGCAGGGTCCGGGGTCGCGACACTATGGGCCCTTTCGTTGAATACCAGTTGTTGATTGGCTCGGAGCTTGGCGGGATCTCACTGATGGTTTCCTTTCTGACGACGGTGTCGTAGATGGCGTTGACTTGACAATCGTCCATGATGGCAAATTCTTCGAACATGGAGGCTAGATCGGATAGTTCTTCCCCCACGGTAATCTCTACTTCGGACTCTATAGTCACTTTCTTGCCCCACCACTCTCGGGGTGACATTGCAGTAGGATCCCTTTCTTGTGTCAGAATTTCGCAATCAGTGAAGATCTCGAGACCGGGCTTTCTGACGCCCTTGTTGTTAACCCATGGTTCGGGAAAGATCATGCTTCCAAATTCGATATTGAATTCTAGCATTCCCATGACTGTACGGGCAGTGCTATCGTGCCCTCTAATGACTTGGGCGGAGGGTTGTAAATCGGAACTTTTGAGCCCCAGTATGCCCATGACTCGGCTAGGCATTAAGTTGAGTGAAGAACCACCGTCTACTAGAACTCTTGAGATGGGTCTCCCCCTTGCCTTTACTTTGAGGTAGATGGCTTCATTGTGTTCGGAACCAAATGGCGGGAGGTCCATGTCGCAGAAAGTGAAGACATTGCCGAAGTGAATGTGACCTATCATTGCTGTGAGGTCCTCGGGAGTCGTGTCGGGAGAGACTGATGTGTCATCCAAGTTCTTGATGACGAGGTCTCGGTGATTCTTTGATGATGCAATAAGGTCCCAGATGGATATGTTGGCTTGCGTCTTCTTGAGTTGTGTTAACAAAGGATCTTCGGGTATGTCGCGTGCTTGCGATCTTTGAGAAGAGGTGTTGGTTGCTGCGGTATTGGGAGGGATTGTGCTCGTTGTTACTCGGCCACTGCGAGTGAGCACGTTCATGGTCCCGTGTAGCTTCTTCTTCGTATTCTCTAAGACTTCCCTCATAATCTCATCATAAGTCACAACGTAACAAGAATTATCAAGTTTATTCATATCATCGGAGCCCTCATTCACAATTAGGATCGAATGAGTGGTTCCTTCAAACTCTCCTACCTCTATTACATTGACACCACCCTCATTAGGGATTATGAATTCCTTCTTGTCTATGAGGTCTTGGATGGTGTTGCGGAAGGATAAGCAATCCTCGTTGAGGTGGCCGGTGCATTAATGGTAGTCACACCATTTGTGGTGGGCATGAATAGGACGGAGCGGTTGTGGTTGCTTGTACCCTTAAAGAGGAGTGATTTGTCCCTTGTCCTTTAGAGCTTCATAGGCCTCGGTGATGGTCATGCCATTGAGAGGAGTGTAGACGCGGTCGTTTTGGAACCGCTTACCTTGTGGTGGAGGGACCTTCTTGTAATTCCCCTTGTCGGTAGTAACGGCATTGACAGAAGCCTCTTTGTTTGAACTAGAGGCGGCCTTGTATTGGTAAGTAGGAGTGGTCTTCTTAATCTCCTTGAGAAAGTCATCCATGCGTACCCCCGCCTCATACATTTGGGAGAATTCGGAGTAGCAAGCCCCACTTAGGTGGGTGCGGAGATCAATCTTGAGACACTTGAGAAAGATGTCCATTTTCTCTTTTGTGTTTGGCCTCTCAACAATTTCAGAGAGCTTGTCATTCCATCTCCTTGTGAAGTCAATGAAGGACTCGTTGTCTCTTTGAGTGGTGTTCTCGAGCTCTTTCCTTGTGGGCCGGTGAGTGGTGTTGCCTTGATATTGATTTTCGAAGGCAAGCATAGCGGCATCCCAATCAAGACGGACAGTGAGCGGGAGAGTTGCATACCAATCCTTTGCCGCCCCCTCGAGGGTGAGAGGAAAGCATTGAGCCATAGCCCAAATGTATGTCTCGATGTGAGCCATCGGGCATGAGTTGCCCTTAAACTTGCTAATGTCGGGAATCTTGAATTTGTCGGGGACAGTGGCCATCGTGCTCATGAGGATGGATTACTGATAAAGGCTTGTGTTGGAGCCTTTTCCCATGTTGAGGCCATCAAATTTCTGATCAATGTAGGCCATGATGGAATCGACCATTTTGGGGTCGTTGTTGTCGGTGCTTGGTCCCCCCACTTTTTTGGTACGGGCACTGACATATGGGATTTCAAACAAACCCTCGGTCCACTCGGATTCCTCATTGTAATTAACCCCCTTGTTCTTGGAGAGCTTGATGAGCTTGGCTTTCAATTGGTCAACCTCGGCCTCGTGGGCCTCCCTTTGACTGTCGACATGAGCTTGCCACAAGGCTTCTTTGGTTTGAGCCTCTTGGTTAAGGGTAGAGACTTGTTGTTGGAGTGCTTGAACCATGGCAGAAAGTTGCTCGAGAGTCATGGCATTGTTGGTGCTGGAGTCGCCGGCCATTGATGATGTAGAAGCTGTTTGGAGTGATCGGTTCACGGACAAGCCTGTTGGATGAATCCCTGTAGACGCGGAGAGTACCAATCGGACCTGTAATTGGAGAAGTAGCCCTTGTCAGTCTCGGTTCACACTTTCGGTCCATGAAGAGGTTGAGAACACACAGTTGGGCACACGACTCGATCCACATAAGAAAAAAGACTCTTTTTTTTTTTCATTTTATAAGTCGGAGGGAATGGGTCCTTTTTGGGGTTTCTAAGAAGATAATGGAATCGTCACACTAGTATATAGACCATCTCGTGGTCCCATATACTCATCGGATTCTATCGCGTTTGTGAATCCTACATGTGTCGGGATTAAACTAAATTAATGTAGTAAAGCATACATGCGGGGACGGATTTTTTATTTTCGTCCAAAATAACCACTTTTGGGGACGGATTTTTATTGCGTCCGTTTCAACAAGTTGGCATGTATGATTTGAAAACATTAGTTTAGGGAAATCTCGGCACATGGAAACCGACTTGGTCACGGAGTGTTAGACCCTAACTAGAATTGTGTGGTTTGTGCTCGGCTAAAGAGAGGCTTAAGGTCACCCCCGGCATGTAGTCATGAACTATGCCACGGGCTGAGGTTTACCGCTTCGAAAGAGCCAAGGTCGAGTGGAGCTTGAACTTTCTAGGACGGGCCTCGACGGGTTTGGGGTTGGACTTGTGCGACTCGATAATGAGCAGTTTATAGGAGTAATGTGCATGTAGTGTGAGGTCTATCACGTGACAATTTTTTTTTTTTTTTTTTTTTAAAGAAAAGATAAAAAAAAAAAAAAAAAAAAACACATAAGCACGTAAATTACAACTCCCGAATCACCCGTGTGACCGGTAAATAAAACACAAAATTAAACAGTTATGGGTTCAATTCTGTTCCGATGCAGGCAACTGTGCCCACACCCCGCTGTTCTGTTCAGTCACTGAAACCTGTTCTTGCCCTGGAAATTGGCCCAGAAGCGCGCGCCCGGGCTGGTGTTGTGGGAAGCGCGCGCCTGGCGCATTGTATCTGGGAGGCGCCCGCTTCTGGGCTAACTTGTCAGATTATCAGAAACTTATGGACTCAGGGGATTGCCCTTGTCCTGATTATGTGATGGAACCCCTGCAATGTTTGTTAGCACGAAATAATAGGAAGAATAGGAAGAACACATGGAAGGCGGGCGATTCTGGAATTTGACGCGGGACGCAAGCGCTTTAGACCATGAAGGTCTGAGGCGCGCGCTTCCCATGTAAATTTCCAGAATGCCCAGAAAAGTGAATTATGAACGGAAACACAAGTTTAACCCTTAAGCAGTCCCCAGCAGAGTCGCCACTGTAGATACCCCGGGGGAACCACGGCTTGGCTAGAGCGCGTGAATTACCTAGGATGTCTAATTGATTTTAGAGTCGCCACCCACATTTTTGAGGAACGTAAGAAAACCTAATGTTTATGAGCCAAAGTTTGATTTACGAAAACAGAGATTCTTTGGGATGAGAGGTTCGGGGGTTAGGTTACGAAATGGGAAGTACTTAAACACCCATTTCGCCCGAGCAAAGTCGGTCTTGTTTGTTCATAATTCACTCTTTAAGATAAATGTGTTCTTCCTATTTGAATGATGATAAAAGAGGGGTTTTAAAGTTTAGAATGTAGGAGATGACTCCTAGGCCAATTCAATGTAATGAAAAGACCATTGGTGTCATGTCCCAAATGGTTTTGGGGTGATTGCACATTTGATTGGAGAAGAAGAAGAAGGAGATTTAAGACATTTACCTATAGTAACCTTCAAAGAGAACCTCTTGAAAAGCCTTGAAGAAGAGGTTGAGTACTTAGTTGACAAAGGTTTAAAGGAAAAGTCTAGAAAAGAAGTGAGTAAAAGATTGAGGAAAATGTCCAAGGTTCCCTCCAATGATGGATTGGAGGGGTTTTTATAGTTGAAAGAGGACTGTTTTTGGAGCCAAATGGAGTCTCCAAGAAATCTTTCCCGGGCAAAATCATGTATAATGAGCAAGGGAGAGATTCTTGGACAAAATCTGTAACTGACACGCCCCAGAAGCGCGCGCATCCCACCTAGACGGCGGAAGGCGCACGCGTCTGGACTCAAGGGGCGGAGGCGCGCGACTCTGAAAGGCAAATTTTCACAGAATGGACTAGAAAGTTAGAACTGTTACTCAGTTTAATCCCGAGACTTGACGGAGTCCGTCTGGAACTTAACTAAAGTAACAGGAACTAACAGAAAACACTTAAAAGAGGGAGAAACACAAAATCAAGTGTGCAATCGGGGTGAGCGGTCCAACGTGGGGTGTCTACACACATCCATTTGATATAAATTGAATCTTTTGTAAGAGGCATAAGCTATGAATATCCTTATAGCTTCGAGTCATGCAACGGGGGAAAATGTTTCATCATAATCAATGCCTTCTTCTTGTCTATATCCTTATGCAACCAACCTAGCTTTGTTTCTTGTGATACTTCCATTCTCATCCATTTTATTTCTAAACACCCACTTTGTACCAATCACTCCTTGATCTTGTGGTCTTGGAACCAAGGTCCAAACTTTACATCTTTCAAATTGGTTGAGCTCTTCTTGCATAGCAACAACCCAACTTGGGTCTTGGAGTGCTTCATCAACTTTCTTGGGTTTAACTTGAGATATGAATGCGGTAAGTGTATCATAGTTTGATCTTCTTGTTCGAACACCAGAATGTAAGTCACCAATGATATTCTGAATTGGGTGATCTCTGACCTCACGAACTTCTTGAGGTATATATGGTTGAGCTGATGGTGGTTGTGTCACGACCCGAAATCTAGGCTCTATTTTATTAGTAATAAATAATTATTATTTATTTATTTGCTTGTTTATTTATTTAAATTATCATTTATTTAAATATTTATGTGTGCAATTTATGTGTTATAATAATTTATGCCTAGCATTTTAATTGAGTCATTTGGGTTAATGTGGTATTGTTGGGTCTTAATTGTTAGTAGGGAGTAGTATTTGTGTGTAGTGTCAGAGAGGGGGCCTAAGTGTAAGTTTTTGAATAATTTCCCTACTCCCCCTCACCTCCCTCACCTTCTCCCTCACTCTCTCCATCCCATTTCCCAGTCATCTCTCTCCATCTCTCTTGGTTTTGGGTAAGTTTCTCATTCTCTTTCCTTCTCTCTTAATTTTCTTCATCTTCTCCTTGTTATCTCTCATTTCTTAAAACATGAACCTTGTTTAGATCGTCGATAGGATCGCGTAGAACCAAAAAGAATTGAATTCCGTCAACTTTGAGATTTATCAAGTAAGTTACTTTTCCCCCATTTTTATGCTAAAATGTTCATACCATGTTTATATGATGCTTGATGTATTATATTTGAAGTTTGGTTGAGATTGGAATTTATGGGGAATTTATTTTGAGTTTTGATTGAAAATGGTGATTTGATGAAAGTTGGGATTAAACCTTGATCTTGGTTGATAAATGATGTTATCTAAGTCCTCATCCTAGTTATAAGTTGTTGTGGTTCATATTTATGCTTGGTGGAAGATTGATGGTGTTTGATTTTGAGTATTTGGTGTTTTGGGTCGAAATTTGGTAATGTCCAGCTTTGTTTTCCGACCTTGAACCCAGACCAGGCGCCCGCCTGCGTGGTGCCAGGCGCCCGCCTGCACCCCCTTTTCTGAAGGCCAAACCTTCTGGCCAAACAAGCGCCCGCCTGCCCATACCCAGGCGCCCGCCCGCCCTTCTGCTTAGGATTTTTGCCTTTTTGCTTGGTCTAAGGCTTGGGACTTAATTAGTTTAGATTTATTTCTTCTATTAGGATAACATCGTGGAACACTTTAGTAATTGGATTTGATTCTTTTGTGAATAAATGTGTTATGAAATTTATTTAAGTACCGTTTTGGGAATGTTGGGCATCTTTGATGTGCTGTTTGGAGTGGTTTACCTTTGCGGTAATTTAATTGGAATGGTTCCCTACTTTGGAACCTTAAGTTGTTTATTTAAGCTAGTATTTATTACTTAGCATTTATTTGAAAGTCCAGCTGGTATTTTGTGTGTGTTTGGGCGATGCGAAACATTATGATGGCACGGCCAAGTCCATTGTGATGTTGACCATTGTTTTGCCCCATTATTACCCTCCTCCAGATTGGCCTTGGATATGAGAAGAGCTAGCTCCTTTGTGTGCATTTTAGCTTTACTTGGAGCATGACTTTGTGGCATGTCTCCCGTCCCTTGTGACACTTCATTGGTTATTGGTTCTGGTACCGGGGTTTTCTCTTCGGCTTTCATGCTATTATGAAGATGATGATTTGTTGATTATTGAAGCTGCGCAGCGATCCTTTATTTGGATGTTCCGGTTTGGAAAACCTTGGCTATATCCTTTGTTATGTGTTTATATCCGCTGCTATCTGTTATGTGATAAATGTTATGTGTTATGTGATATTTATTATTGCTTATTGCTTCTTGCATCATAGCATGTCATGTAGTTGCATTAGTAACTTATTGAGATTTATCTCACCCCCTTTTCCTTTATCTTTGTTTTTTCTTAACCCCCCCAGGTGCTAAGGAATAGTCTCGCTGATCACGAGAAAGAGGACGTCGAGTGTGGATACATTCTTTTGGGGAAGGTTGTTATAGGTTGGTTTACATTATGTAAATGTGTAACCATTTTGGGATAGTTGTACCAAGTAATGACATCATTAAGAATTGTATATTTTGTATTTTGTTGGGCATAAACTTGTGGAAGTTTATGATAGTTGTAATTGGTTTTTATCAAACTTGGTTTTGTAAAACTTTGGATCATCACCTTTTGGTATGAAATGGAATTTTTTTTTAACTTCAGTATTTCTCAGTTTTGGTTTTAGAGTCGACGTCCAGATCGCGGTCTCGGGCCCGCGGGGTCTGGGGTCGCGACAGGTTGTAAATCTTCTAGTGGAACATCATTTGTGCCATCCCAATTATAAGTGATTTGAGGGATTGGTTCTTCCATTTTTATGGGTGTTTCAACTTCAACTCCATTTGAGGTAGCAGCAGATGTGGTAGCTTCTGGTGCTTCAGGTATGGTAGATGGAGGTGGTGTTGAAGTAGATGGATTTCCTTGAGTAGATTGATTTTGTGGTTGAGTTGTACCTGTCTCATTAAGCTCAACAAAATCATCAGCAACATTTTGAGTCAATTGTAGCTCAAGGAGAGAATGTTCCTCAAAAGTAACATGGACAGATTCTACTATCTTAAGAGTGGTTTTATTAAATACACGAAAAGCTTTTGAGTGTTTAGCATACCCAATAAATATACCTTAATCGGCCTTAGGAGAAAATTTACCTCGATGTTTTTTACCGTTGTAGAGAATGAAGCATTTGCATCCAATCATCATTTTTCCTGCCTCTATCAACGTTCTATTCTTCCTTCCCATAACACCGTTTTGTTGAGGAACTCCAACAGCAGAAAAGTTGTGGTCAATACCATGGTCGTCACAGTATTGAGAGACACTGTTGTTCTTGAATTCTGTTCCATAATCAGATCAAACACTAACGAGGTCGCCTTCTTTTTGAGTTTGGAGCTGTCTAAAGAGCACGGTCAAAATGTCATAACAATCATCTTTGGAGATCATCATTTCGACCCACGTATATCTTGAATAATCGTCTACCATAACTAGTGTATATCTATTTCCTCCAATACTTGAGGTAGTGACAGGACCAAACAAATCCATATGAAGTAGCTGCAAACATCTAGAAGTTGAAGGAGTCGTCTTGCTGGAGAAAGACGCTTTTGGTTGTTTGCCTATTTGGCATGCTGAGCACTTTTCATCATCGTGATCAGCTACCTTGGGTAGACCACGAACCAGATTTTCTCTACCAATCTTGGAGAGATACTTGAAGTTCAAGTGACTTAGTCGTTTATGCGAAAGCCAACTATTTTCGCTAACATTATTTGCTATAAAACAGAGATTAGAAGAAATACAAGAATAATTGAAATCAACAATGTAAACATTTTTCTTACGAATCCCTTTGAGCAAAGTGACGCCGGAGTTGGCATCCTTGATAAGACAATGAGTTGAAGTGAAGTGGAATTTCAATCCTTTGTCGCAAAATTGTGAGATTGAGAGATGATTGTGTTTCAGAACAGTGACTAGAGAAACATCTTGGATTGTTACTTTTCCTTTTCTGATAACTCCATATCCAATGGTCTTTCCTTTGCTGTTCTCTCTAAAAGTAACTGCTGGACCTTTTTCATCACGGACACTTTCCAATAGATGGATATATCCAGTTATATGCCTTGAGCATCCACTGTCTAGATACCATAAACTTGTAGCTTTATTGGAGTGACCATCCATGAGGCAGAGGACCTAGAAAATAAATATTTAAGATCGAGGTCCCCTTTATTATTTTGGGTCCTAAAGATTAGCAGCTTTTGACAACCCACACTTGCCTCATAGAAGGGGGTTTAAGCCTTCTGGGATTGGGTGTGAATCTTAAAAGACATTTAGCAGCCTTGTGACCATAATCATCACACACAGAACAATGGTGGAAGCCACCCAACTGAGGGTTAACAAACTTCATTGAAGTCTTGAGCACAACATCATTTACTGGTATGGATGAGATCTCCCTTACAAAGTTCATCCTCTTAAACTTTGTTACCTTGCCACCACCTGCGGTCGCCAGCTTCCTTGGTGTGGTCGCCTGACCTCGCGGCAAGTTTATGTGGTAGGAAGATTCAGGTACCTTGCTGGTGCTTGCCGTAGCAGCAGGTTCATCCATGGCAATACCTTTTAACTTTTGTGCCTTGCCAGTTTGTTTCTTAGGGTAGACATAGTTGAACACTAGTTTCTTCTTTGGTTCTTGTCCTTCACCCTTTAAAACATGATGTTTAGCCTTTGACCCTTCCAAAGTTTGCTGGGTAAATTTCTCATCTCTTTCACAACAAGATGCACATTTAAAGTTGTCACTAGTTTGGAATCCCAAGCCTTCCTTATCACCACTAGAATTTTGGGATTCTAATATTTGTTCCATAGTGACACGAGAATTGGTTCACTTATTAGTGATCCGTTTAAGGTCATTTATCTCTGCAACCAATTCTTCGTTTTAACTTTAAATATGGCATTTTGTTCTTCTAAGAAACAGTTTCGATTAGTAAAAGGAGTCATGCTCTTGATCTGCTCCTTAAGGATAGTGAGTTCAGATCTTAGTAGAGATTTCTCCGTCTTAAGCTCGGAAATTTCTTTAGTTGAAAGTGCTAAAGCTTCCTTCATGCCAGTAAACTTACTAATTACCTGTTCAGCTTTCATAAACATCTTTTCTTGCTCGTTTGGGGAAATGTCAAACTTGATTTGAGGAGTTGTAGGTAGAGCTTCCTTCGCTTTGGGATTGTGTAGAGCCTTCTTTGCTGCACTTACATCACATCTAGAAAATAGAAGATCGCCATTCTTTTGAACTAGAGTTAGGAATCCCTTTTCAGCAAGTTCATCAGCTATATAACTTATCCGTTTAGGTTTTGTATTTGGTGAGAAATGATTTTCATGATCATTCTCATCATCGGAATGAACGACCAAACAAATGTGACTTTCTTCAGAATCCTCACCGCTTTCATCAGAATCTGACTCTATCCATGTAGCTAACTCTTTTGTGGTGGAGTCCTCTTCAGTGACCATTCCCTTTTGCTTTGAATATCTCGGAGTGAAGTTTCTTTTCTTCTTCATGTACTCGAATTTGGGAATTGGGCATTTTGATGCGAAATGACCAGGTTTCATGCAACTAAAACATACAAGATCTTCTTTCTTCTTTGAGAAGTTAAAGTTATCTTTCTTCTTTGTAGAGCCGATCCTTGAAAACCTTGCTAGAGCTTTGCTTGACGATCCAGGTCTTGCTGATTTTTGAATTTTTGGAATCTTTTCACGAGCATAGCAAAATCATCATCGTCTATATCAAGTAATTCTGATGTGGAGATTTTGGATCTTCTTCCTCGATCACTTCTTCCTTTTGAGCGACCAACGATAAGTTCTTTGTTTTTCCTTCCATCTCTTCAATGTTATGGAGCTTGATATCAAAGACTTTGAGGTTGGCATAGAGGCTTCTGAGTGACATATCATCTAGTAGCTTGGTATTTTCAAGAGTGTATCCTTTGTGAATATATGGAGATCCAAGAGTGGCTAGGAAATTCACATTGATTTCTTTCTTGGTAAGCTTCTTTCCAAGTGCGGTGTAGGTACTCACTATTTCACAGTAGCGGTCATACGTGGCTCTAAGTGATTCACCGGGGATCTCAGCAAAGTTGTTGAATCTTCTTTGAATAGAAAACTTTTGCTCTCTTTGAAAGCTTGATCTCCTTCGATGTAATCTTCAATTGCATCCCAAACATCGTTTGTGTTAGCACATTCCATAATCTGTCAAAGCTGAGACGTACTCAAAGTACTTAAGAGTATACTTTTTGCTTTCACATCCATTCCAACCAATCTCTTTTCTTCATAGGTCCATTCACCTTTTGGTTTCTTGATTGACGGTGTGTCGGCATTGGTTTCTGGATTCGGATTAGCTTTCATTGAGAAGTATGGTCCAATGGTAAGACAATCACCGAGTTGCTCATCCAAGGAGTAGAAGTGTGTTAGAATGCTGTGTTTCCATATGTTAAAGTTGTCTTCGTCAAACATTGGAACGTGAGTGTAGTTAACCGTTGCCATAGCTTTCTGACTTGCCATGTTGTATCAGCACCCAAGCTGTTAAGCTTGAAAAACGAAAGTTTTATGAAGGTGTTTGCTCTGATACCACTTGTTGGTCCCAAAGACACAACAAGGGTATGAAAAGGAGGCTAGAAGGGGGGTGAATAGCCTACTTAAAATTATCAACCCTTTTTCAAAATTCAACCTTTTGCTTACACTGTGAATTTTGCGGTCAATAAAAACCACGTGGTCAAGTGTAATATGCACAGCAGAAGTTTTCGATGGAAGTTAGATAGAGTTGGTTTCGACAAAGAATCTCTAAGTGAAATAGGGACACTTCACGATCAACCAGATGCGATCGATGGAAGCGCTGTCAATATAAAAGCGGTCACGAGAGATACGGTCAAGATGGTTGAGAGTTTGAAAGTATGTGTCTTGGAGATTTTGGCAAATGATAAGTTAGTCATATTTTAGCTTAGGCAATGACGAGAACATACAAACACAATTCATAATAAGTTTGAATATTTGTAAGATCAAACACTAAATGACAAACAAGATTAATATGAACAATGAAGAACAATAATGAACAAAACTTGAAGTAAATTTGCAGAATGTAAGAGCAGTAAGTAAATGACACAAGTATTTGGAAAGGTTCGATCTGTTAAAAGATCTACGTCCTTTAACAAGATGGTCAGTCTTGGATTTTGAATGGAGGTATATATTGATTCTTCCTTGAGTACAGATTACAGAGATGAAGTATTGAATCAACACCTATTTTCTATGAAGATCAAATCCTAGACTTAGACCAGTGTATCCCTAATGATTCAATCTATGTGATTGATCAATCGGGGTGAGTGTGTGTTAAGAATCAAGAGCTCTTTGAAATCTAAATGATTTAGAGCCTAATGAATCTTGTGTGTTACAAGGTTTGAGATGATTGAATGTTGCTGGAGATCTTTGAAGGTTTGAGGGCGAAAGCTTGAAGATTCAAAAGATTCTGGAAATCTTGAGTATGATCTTCAATCACCAAGTATTTCATGTAACGACCCCAAAACCCGTCCCTATTTATTTTATATTTTTGGGGATTTTTATTTGACTTATATGTGCATTTTATGTGTTGCATCATATTTTATGATTTGCACATCTTACTTGATTATTTGTGTTATTTAGTTAGTTTGTAATAATAATGATTAAGGGAGTTAATGATTAAGTTGAAACTTTAGGGTCCTTGTTGAAAATATAAGTTAAGGGGCTTAATTGTTGGAAATAAAACTTGAGTGACTAAACAGGAAAAATGGGAAAAAATTTCTTATAACTTATCCCTTCTCCCTCCTTCTCTGTGTAAAAACTTTTCTGCAACTTTCAACTTCTCGTTCTTTCCTTAGGTTAAGAGAGAAAAAGGTAAGTTCAACCCATTTCGATTTAATTCTTTTTATTTCTTACCCGTTTTAAAAACTAATTATATAAAAATGATCAGGGCGTCGAATAGGTCATTTCTAGCCGAACAAAACTTATTTCAGCGATACTTTTTCTGGAAATAGGTAAGTTACTAATTCCCCTTTAAATGTTAAAGTGGTCATATATGTTATATCTGATACTTGTAATTGTTATTTTGTGATTTGGGTAATATTTGTTATACTTGTAATTTTGGGACAAAGGGAGTATTTAGTATGTTGGTTTGGTTGGGTTCAAAGTAGTATTAAAGTTGTTTTGAGACTAATTTTGTAGTCTTAATAAAGTTATAAGCGTTAGTGTTGTACTTTTGGGACGGTGAAACGGAAGGAGTATAATCATTTTGGGTTTTACCTGTCGAGTGTGTTGGGCGGCCGCCCAAAAGGGGCGTGCAGCCGCACACTTATCTGGAAGATTTTGTTCTTGAGAAATCAGAATGTGTGCGACCGCACACCCTGTTTTGGGCAGCCGCACACTTTCCCCTGAATCTTATAGTTTGGTTAAGGTAAGATATAGAAGGATATCTTTGGTTTAATCCTTGGGGTATTATTTAGGACCAATGTATGAGTGTCCTGGGATATTATCATGGTTAATGAGAAGGGTGTTCAAGTGTATGCAAGAATGTATTGTGACCTTGAATCATGTTGTTGTAGACTCTTTGTGAGTGATTCTTTATGTGCATCTTTTATGTGTTTGGCTTGGTCCATTATTTTAGAATCATTGCCCCAGTTGTTGTTGTTTAGCAAGTATTCATTACTGTGCTTCTTGTGAAAATTCCAGCTGGTCTTGTTGTGGAGTCAGGCAATGGGAGAATTATAGTGGTATAAGTATGTTCACTATAAGGTTTTCCATTGGTACCTCGTGTCAGGCGGTGGGAGAATTATAGTGGCACACCAGCCAAGTTCACTATAAGGTGTCCACTGTGCCTTCTCTGTTTCCCCAGTCCAGATTGGCTTTGGATGGGATGAATTGCATCCTTTGGTGAGCATTTGGGTTATGACTTTGTGTCATATTTCCCACTCTGGTTACTTTGGTTCTATTGGTTATGGTTTGGTTTTCGGGATCCCGGCTTCAGCTATTTATGCTGCTCAGATGGTTTTCTCAGTTGGTTATCTCATATGGTATTCTCAAACAGTTATGTTATTGGGTAAACCTTGGCTTGGTATCCACCGGAGTGTGGCCTATGTGGTATTTGTGGTATATGAGTTGATTTTATCTCTCATACTATGTGCTATGTGATTGCTATGATACTATTCTTTATGATTATCATTTTAGCATGAAACGTAGTTGGATTTTAGTAGCTTACTGAGATTTATGCTGCTCAGATGGTTTTCTCGATTGGTTTTCTCAGATGGTATTCTCAGACAGTTATGTTATTGGGTAAACCTTGGCTTGGTATCCACCGGAGTGTGGCCTATGTGGTATTTGTGGTATATGAGTTGATTTTATCTCTCATACTATGTGCTATGTGATTGCTATGATTTATTCTCTCTTTGAATCTCAAAAATGTTCAATGAAGAACTCAAGGACTATTTATAGCCTTGAATGAGAGACTAGCCGTTTGAAATACTTGGGGTCCAAGATGAAGGACAATGAGCTGTTGAATTCTGATTGGAGCTCAGTCTGAGTTGTCCTTTTGTTGCAGAGTAGTGGTGGTCCCACTGACAGTTGTATTCAAATTTAAAATTTGAATTCTGCAATGTTCTAAACTAACCATAGTTTTTGACACAAGTGAGACCATGGTTAAGCTTGAACAAAATTTGATTGCTTGGACATCTTCACCTGCGGTCGAGACCTTACGGTTGAGTGGCTCGCGGTCAAGAGATCAAATGTGTCCTACGGTCAAAAAATGCCACGAGGCTCACGGTTAAGGACATGCGGTCAGGTGATTTACGGTCAAGACATTGACCACTAAATTTCCAAACATAGAAACTTTTAAGACCTATCCATCTAAAGCCTATACTACTAAGGTGGATTATTCTAAAAATGAAGTTTTAACACTTCTTACAATATAACCTAAAGTCCATAAAAAAGTAAAATTAGGTTATGTGATCAATTAAATTTAGGTAATAGGAGTGGTTTATGCAATCCCCAGCGGAGTCGCCACTAAAGATACCCCGGGAAAACCATAACTTGGCTAGAGAGTGAATTATCCTAGGATGTCTATTTGGTTTTAGAGATTAGAGTCGCCACCTATGTTTTTAAAGGAACATAAGAAAAACCTAAGAAATAGCCTAATGTTTGTTATGAAAACTAGAGATTCGGGAAGAGACGGGTTCTTAGGTTACGGAGTTGGAAGTACATAAACACCCACTCCGCCCTGCTAAAGCTGGTCTTGCTACTAAAGGTGTTCCATACTAAAAATGTCATTCTTTTATTAATATAAACTTGTGCTAACAATTACATTAAAAGTTAAAGGGGAATTACAAAGTAAAAGAAAATTATTTTATTTATTAATATGTGCTAACAATTACATTTAAGAGAAATAAAAGAGATTTAAAAGGTTGTTTGAAATGTAGGGAGATAACATTTAACCAACTTCAATGTAATGAAGCGATCATTTGGTCATGTCCCAATTGATGGGGATTGCATACATTAAAAGACACAAAATGAATAAGAAATAAAAGAGTTGTACCTTGTTATTGGGAAGAAGATGAAGACTCCAAACTTGGTGAGAAATAGAGTGTTTTTAGAGAGGAGAGTGTGTAGAGATTTTAGTAGAGTTTTTGTGTAGGAAGTGGTGTCCTTGAAAATGAACCAAGAAGGTCCTTTATATAGGTGAAGAGGGGAGGAAAATGTGTGATTTTACCCAGTCAAATGCGATCAATCCTTGTTAAAATAGTTTTGGCCAATAGGAAAATAGAGAAAATAAAATAATAAAAGAAAACAAAATAAATGAAAAGGCTAGAATAATGGGATTGAGAATTATAAATAAAAGGCTTTAATGTTTTTGATCAAGAAAGGGATTTTGAATCAAGAAGAGATGTTGCAAATAAGAAAAAAATGAGGGAAAGTTGGTGGGAACCCATAACAGCTATGTGGGTAGCGCTCGGGTTCGGTCTGTTGGACCAAAGGCGCGCGCGGTACATGACTATTACGGGAGGCGCCTGTCACGACCCGAAAACTAGGCTCTATTTTATTAGTAATAAATAATTATTATTTATTTATTTGCTTATTTATTTATTTAAATTATTATTTATTTAAATATTTAAGTGTGCATTTTATGTGTTATAATACTTATGCCTAGCATTTTATTCGAGTTATTTGGGCTAGTGTGGAAGTGTTGAGTCTTAATTGTTAGTCGGGAGTGTAAGTAATCGTGTTAGTAGTTGGGGAAGGGGCCAGAGTGTAACATTTTGAATAATTCTTCATCTACTCCCTCCCTACTCCCCTCTCCTCCCTCACTCCTCACCATCACTTTCCAGCCATCTCCCTCTCTCTCTAGCAATTGGGTTAAAAATGGAAGAACCCAGTTAGTTCTTCCCGAATTCCGGCAGACCAGAGTATTGGGCGACCGCCCAAAAATGTCTGGGCGACCGCACACCTATCTGAAAGGTTTTGTTCTTGTTTGATGGCTTTTTGGGCGACCGCACAGTTGTGTTTGGGCGGCCGCACAGTCCTCTGAAAGTTTTCATTTTGTTGGTTTGTGTGATTGAAGAATGCGTTTTGGTCCAAATCTTGGGTGTCCTTCTAGTTGACCTTAGTGAACATTGTAGTACACTCTAGTGATAGAATTGGGTCCTTTGTGATCAAGTTTGTGTTTGAAATTAATTAAGTGTTAATTGGGATTTGGAACATCTTATTGAGATATTGTTGGTTTGACTTATCTTTGTGATGATCATTTGGTATATGTTTGGGCATCTTATGATGTGTTCGTGATTGTTCCAATCGAATTGATTTTCGAGTGAGCCTTGGTTTAGGTTTTAGGCGATGTCCTATAGTACCTAGAGGGTGGTTATTGAACACCAAAGTGTAGGGTTTAGTCCGGTCGTGATCATGTTCTAATAAGGGTAACCTTTTAGATTCATTTGGGGTGTTTAGAATTGGTTCGTTATGGACGGAGGTAAAGCGTGAATTGGCAATTGGGTACCACGGTTTGATTAACCTTAAAGTGTATTCATTCTGATTTCCTACTTTGGAATTCCAGGTGTGATGAGATGGTTGAGTTCATAGTCCTAGTATATCTTTATGAGTAAGTGTTTAGGGTCATTTTGGTAATAGTCATTGTGTCACTTGCGGGCGACCGTTTGGGTTGTGCTCTTTATGAGTAACTTGTGGGTATCATCTTTGGAATGTATCTGATATGGTTCCTCTTTATGGAATTATCGTATTCTAATAATCATTGTTGTTTTGCTCTTTATGAGAAATTCCGTTTATCGTTGTTGTGCTCTTCATGAGAAACTCTTGTTATCGTTGTTGTTAAACTCTTCATGAGTAACCGTTGCATCTTTATGGTGATTATTTGGTATGGTTCCCTACTTTGGAACCCTAAGTTGTTTAATTAAGCTAGTATTTATTACTTAGCATTTATTTGGAAGCCCAGCTCGCATATTTGTTGCATCGGACGATGGGAAATATTATAATGGCAAAGCCAAATCCATTATAATGTTGACCATTGTTTTGCCCCCTTCTATACCCCTTTTCCAGAATGGCCTTGGAAAGGATAAGTTAGCGTTCCTCTGTGAATGTATCTAGCTAACGGGCATGACTTTGTGTCATGGTCCTTGTCCTTTGTGACACTCTTATGGTTATTGGTTCCGGTACCGGGGTTTTCTCTTCGAGCTTTCATGCTGCTATGAAGATGTTGATGGTTGATTATTGAAGCTGTGCAGCGACCTTTATTTGGTTCTTTCAGTTGGGTGAAACCTTGGCTATGTATCCACTTATGAGTGTTTATTTCAGCTTTATGTGTTGCATGATGAGCTGGTCGTTATTTCCAACCGGTATGGGACGGTTGGCGATAGGGAGCCTCTCATTTGTTGTTATATGTTGATTTATATGATTGATTATTGGATGTTACCGTTCTTCAGCATGTCACTTATTATTCCGCTGCTATCTGTCTTATGTTAATTGCTATGGGTCATTGCATATTAGCATGTCATGTAGTTGCATTAGTAACTTACTGAGATTTTATCTCACCCCGTTTATTTCCATCTTTGTTTTTCCTTAACCCCCCCAGGAGGAAAAGGATTAGGATTCGCGGTTCAAGGAGGACGTCGAGAGGATTGAGATTTTGGGGCAGGTTGTTATGGATCGGTTTACATTATTTAAATGTATAACCTTTTGGGGATAGTTTTACCATTATTGACGTCATTAAGAATTGTATATTTTATTCTTTTGGGTTTAAGCTGTGGAGTTTATGTTGGATGTCCATTGTTGATTTAATCTTGGATTTGTAAAACCTTGTGTTATCATCTTTTGGTTCAAAATGGAATTTTTAACTTCGGTATTTCATAGTTTTGGTTTTAAGTCGACGTCCAGCTCGCGGTCTCGGGCCCGCGGGGTTCGGGGCCGCGACAGTTGGTATCAGAGCCATGGTTTGGCTCTAAGTATAAGTCTAGGTGGACTAGTATGACCTAGGAGGGTAGTTGTGTTCGGAGTGAGTAACGGTTGATGTTTTATGCAGGTAATTGTTCTCAATGGCTAGAAGAGCTGGTGAAGACATCAGTGGGACTCAGAATCTTAATGGTCTAAGGGATGAAAACCGTGCAATGTTTCAAGGGAGGTTTGAAGCGGCCGTGAAATCAACTCATGACCAAGGGCCGAGAGAGGAACATGTAGCACCTCCGCGATATGGGTTAGAGCAGTTCTTAAAGTTGAAACCAAGTGAGTACGATGGTGAGCCGGATGTGAAGAAAGCCGAGCTATGGATAGAATCGAAAGAGAAAATCTACGATGTCTTTGGTTGCACTGATGAGAATAGGGTTCTGTTTGCAGCTTATAAGCTCGTGGGGGCTGCGGAACATTAGTGGAAGGCACTGAAGACCAGTTGGGATGCGACTCTTGTACCATATCCTTGGGAGTGGTTCGTGAGGAAATTCAAGGATCATTTTATCTCTCTAGTGGATCAAAACCGGAAAGAGATCGAGTTCCTCAGCTTGGAGCAAGGCATGATGTCAGTAGCACAGTACTCGGCTAAGTTCGCAGAATTAGCCAGGTGTTGTGACTACCTTGTGCGGACCGAGGAGCAGAAAGCGATGAGATTGATCAGGGGTTTGAAGACAGCTATTAGGACTCAACTTTTAGCCCAAAGAATTCAACCTTTTCAGGATGCGGTGGATCGAGCCTACTTTATTGAGCAGGACATTGTGTCGCGACCCCAAACCCCGCGGCCCGAGATCGCGAGCTGGACGTCGACTTAAAACCAAAACTATGAAATACCGAAGTTAAAAATTCCATTTTGAACCAAAAGATGATAACACAAAGGTTTTACAAATCCAAGATTAAATCACAATGGACATCCAAACATAAGCTCCACATCTTATACGCCAAACGAATAAAAATATACAATTCTTAATGACGTCAATAATGGTTAAAACTATCCCAAAAGGTTATACATTTAAATAATGTAAACCGATCCATAACAACCTGCCCCAAAATCTCAATCCTCTCGACGTCCTCCTTGAACCGCGAATCCTAATCCTTTTCCTCCTGGGGGGGGGGGGTTAAGGAAAAACAAAGATGGAAATAAACAGGGTGAGATAAAATCTCAGTAAGTTACTAATGAAACTACATGACATGCTAATATGCAAAGACCGATAGCAATTAACATAAGATAGATAGCAGCGGAATAATAAGTGACATGCTGACGAACGGTAACATCCAATAATCAATCATATAAATCAACATATAACAACAAATGAGAGGCTCCCTATCGCCAACCGTCCCATACCGGTTGGAAATAACGACCAGCTCATCATGAAACACATAAAGCTGAAATAAACACTCATAAGTGGATACATAGCCAAGGTTTCACCCAACTGAAAGAACCAAATAAAGGTCGCTGTGCAGCTTCAATAATCAACAATCAACATCTTCATAGCAGCATGAAAGCTCGAAGAGAAAACCCCGGTACCGGAACCAATAACCATAAAAGTGTCACAAAGGACAAGGACCATGACACAAAGTCATGCCCGTTAGCTAGATACATTCACAAAGGAACGCTAACTTATCCTTTCCAAGGCCAATCTGGAGAAGGGGTATAGTAAGGGCAAAACAATGGTCAACATTATAATGGACTTGGCTTTGCCATTATAATCCTTCCCATCGCCCGATGCAACAAATATGCCAGCTGGGCTTCCAAATAAATGCTAAGTAATAAATACTAGCTTAATTAAACAACTTAGGGTTCCAAAGTAGGGAACCATACCAAATAATCACCATAAAGATGCAACGGTTACTCATGAAGAGTTTAACAACAACGATAACAAGAGTTTCTCATGAAGAGCACAACAACGATAAACGGAATTTTCTCATAAAGAGCACCACCAACAATGGATTATGAGAATACGATAATTCCATAAAGAGGAACCATATCAGATACATTCCAAAGATGATACCCACAAGTTACTCATAAAGAGCACAACAACAATGATTATTAGAATACGATAATTCCATAAAGAGGAACCATATCAGATACATTCCAAAGATGATACCACAAGTTACTCATAAAGAGCACAACCCAAACGGTCGCCCGCAAGTGACACAATGATTATTACCAAAATGACCCTAAACCATTACTCATAAAGATATACTAGGACTATGAACTCAACCATCTCATCACACCTGGAATTCCAAAGTAGGAAATCAGAATGAATACACTTTAAGGTTAATCAAACCGTTGGTACCCAATTGCCAATTCACGCTTTTACCTCCGTCCATAACGAACCAATTCTAAACACCCCAAATGAATCTAAAAGGTTACCCTTATTAGAACATGATCACGACCGGACTAAACACTACACTTTGGTGTTCAATAACCACCCTCTAGGTACTATAGGACATCGCCTAAAACCTAGACCAAGGCTCACTCGAAAATCAATTTGATTGGAACAATCACGAACACATCATAAGATGCCCAAACATATACCAAATGATCATCACAAAGATAAGTCAAACCAACAATATCTCAATAAGATGTTCCAAATCCCAATTAACACTTAATTAATTTCAAACACAAACTTGATCACAAAGGACCCAATTCTATCACTAGAGTGTACTACAATGTTCACTAAGGTCAACTAGAAGGACACCCAAGATTTGGACCAAAACGCATTCTTCAATCACACAAACCAACAAAATGAAAACTTTCAGAGGACTGTGCGGCCGCCCAAACTCAACTGTGCGGGTCGCCCAAAAAGCCATCAAACAAGAACAAAACCTTTCAGATAGGTGTGCGGTCGCCCAGACATTTTTGGGGCGGTCGCCCCCAATACTCTGGTCTGCCGGAGGAATTCGGGAAGAACTAACTGGGTTCTTCCATTTTTAACCCAAAACAACACTAAACCAAAATCCAACACTCTTAACTAGCATACTAAGGTACTAGAGCAACTTAGGGTCTAAGAGAACTCATATAACACATTTAACAACCAAAATCAAAAATCAAACCCAACATTCATAAATCACCATTTTTGACCCAAAATCCAAATAAATTCCAAATAAATTGCAAACCTCATCCAAACTTCAAATATAACAACAAAAAAGCATTATATGAACATGATATGAACATTTTAACATCAAAATGGGGGAAAAGTAACTTACCCGGATTTTCTCAAAGGTGACGGAACTCGACATTTATTGGCTTCCTACGATCCTATCAACGATCTAAACATGATTCATGTTTTAAGAAATGATAAATAAAGAGAGGAAGATGATGGAAATGTAGAGAGAAGGTAGAGAGAAAACTTACCTTTTTTTTCACCCATGGAAGAGAGAGAGAGGGAGATGGCTGGGAATGGGAGTGAGGTAGGGGAGAGAGAGGGAGGTGAGGGGAAAAGAGGGAGTAAGTAGGAAAATTAGAGAATTTACACATAGACCCCCTCCCCTACACACTAACACAATTACTTGCACTCCCTACTAACAATTAAGACCCAACACTTCTACACTAGCACAAAAGACCCAAATAAAATGCTAGGCATAATTATTATGAAACATAAAATGCACACATATATATTTAAATAAATAATAATTTAAATAAATAAATAAGCAAATAAATAAATAATAATTATTTATTACAAATAAAATAGAGCCTAGATTTCGGGTCGTGACATTCACTCCCCTTAAAGAAAATTCGACCCGAATTTTAACGAGACTTACCCGAAAGACCAAATAGCTACGGATACGATAGTTCCACCATTTCTCAAATTTCTCAATTGTCCAATCTACCCCACTACAAGGTAACCTTAAATAATGCTTACGATAACACCACCTCTCGAACCGAATCATTACATCATTAACTTCATTACTAATCAAATCCGTACTCAAAATCGAAGAATTCAAATTATTTCCACACATAATTCTCGAGGTATATCAAGCTTGCCTTATTCATAACCTTAACTACACCGCAAAGGTACTTTCATTTGTAAATCGCATACTTAGTATTATTCCCCAAAAATTCAAAACATTACCATCTCGAGCTTAATTAGCTTTTTAAAATATGAAAACCTAAAGAAATTTTCCATCCTCATAATATTCACCAAAGGATATATCTCTAAGGATTCCCATTATAGTGCTCTCGTTCTAGATAGCACCTTAAACTAGGGGTGTAATATAAACCCAAAATTTTAATACAAAATGTTCACTTAAATCCATGACATAGTACCATCACCCCATTACTTCAATCTTTGAAAGCTTAAAACAATTACGAATACGCAATAGTCCGAAAATGATCTAAATTTAATCTTCAAGGGATTTCCTCTAACTCCCTTTTTAGTTAATAATCTGTGCTCATATACCCAAGGAAATCTACAAATCTCAAATCCTCAATAACTAACCCAAGTTAGTCTTTCACGCATACATTTATTAACCTAATGATACTTAGGTTCAATAGTGCTACTGTCATAATAAACCAATTAGCTAGCAACGTTCCAACTGACCCAATACCAATTCATGATATTCCTTAATTATGCCCAAGTATTGATAATCAACTTCCTTCACATACCCTTGATCCAATTCGGGAAACGCCACCAAGAAGGGATTTAGAACATAGAACCACTATCTAACCAAAATTTCAAAATGCCTTTAACATAAATCGAGAAATTATTACTCTCCCAAAATGTACTTAGTCCTTTCTAACTTAACACGCTTACCACCATTAATGATCATAACTCCTACAACAAACTCATCATCCATAACATATCGTACACCTCTCCATACTAATCCATTCCGATACATTCACGGGGATGTACTAAAAGTAAACAAAAATCTCCTATCCAGAAATCCTCAATTTGAATCCTCAACTCTTATAACCCAACCGATGCCATAAGGACATTGATCTAAATATTAGCACTCCAACCTTGTACCATAACAACTCAATTTAACCCAAGCTTCTCCTCAAACACTGGGTACTATTCGGGAAGAAAACGAAAATCTTACGAATGATATATACACCCAACAAATTGACCGAAACTAAATACTCGGATTTCAATTAAGAAAAGATAGGTATAACTCTACCCAAAGGAACGGTCTCAAACAGTTTTAAGAAACTAGGAATGGAGAATATAACAATCCCCTACAACAATAGATTAAAGCAATAGTGACATCAAAATCTTGCAATAGCAACATGGCTAATTTAGCAGGTGAGACATAACCATACTTAAGCACATCATAAGCACATAAGACTTCATCAGATACCCTAAACTCCTCCATAGGAGTAGACACCTACAACACATAAGTCAAAGACTCAGAAGAAATAAATGCAACTAAATGCACAGAACACATAAATGCGATGATCCTAAAATGCACGCGCTCGCTCTCACGACGCAAAATAATACCTCCTGAAATTTATCCGTTACCTGGTGAGTGCTGATTGGTCGCAAATACCCTACCCTGAACTTTTAGGGTTTCCCGAAGCATCCCTCTTCTGACCCTGTGGTATTCCAGTTCCTGCCCCCGATGATTGAACTCTAAACCTCGGACAATCTTTGATGAAGTGTCCCAACTGACCACACTTCACACATTTTCCTTGCTTCTTCCAACACTTGTCTTCTGAGTGTCCTTTCCTCTGACAGTAGCTGCAGACTTTCCCATTTCGTGTCCCCTTATTAGAACCTCGATTTCCTACTGTTGGTTGCCCTTGAAGTTGCCTTCTGAATCGAGTTTGCACTCCAGAATTACCTCTGTTATCCGAATGTTGCTGTTGTGACTCACTCTGCCCTCCTTGCTTACCCGGGTTAACCCTCTCAGTCTTCCTTTTGTGTTCCCCAATATCCTGCTCAATCAAGTAGGCTCGATCCACCGCATCCTGATAAGTCTGAATCCGCTGCGCTATAAACTGAGTCCGGATGGATGTCTTCAAACCCCTGATTAATCTCATCGCTTTCTGCTCCTCGGTCCGCACAAGGTATTCACAACACCTGACTAATTCTGTGAACTTAGCTGAGTACTGTGCTACTGACATCATGCCTTGCTCCAAGCTGAGGAACTCGATCTCTTTCCGGTTTTGATTCACTAGAGAGATAAAATGATCCTTGAATTTCCTCACGAAACCACTCCAAGGATATGGTACAAGAGTCGCATCCCAACTGGTCTTCAGTGCCTTCCACCAATGTTCCGCAGCCCCCACGAGCTTATAAGCTGAAAACAGAACCCTATCCTCATCAGTGCAACCAAAGATCTCGTAGATTTTCTCCATTGATTCTATCCATAGCTCGGCCTTCTTCACATCAGGCTCACCGTCGTACTCACTTGGTTTCAACTTCAAGAACTGCTCCAACCCATATCGCGGAGGTGCTACATGTTCCTCTCTCGGCCCTTGGTCATGAATTGCTTTCACGGCCGCTTCAAACCTGCCCTGAAAATTACACGGTTTTCTTCCCGTAGACCATTCTGATTCTGAGTCCCACTGATGCCTTCACCAGCTCTTCTTCTAGCCATCACAAACAAATACCTGCATAAAATACTCATCGTTACTCACTCCGAACCCATCTACCCTCCTAGGTCATTCTAGTCCACCTATACTTATACATAGAGCTAAACCATAGCTCTGATACCAACTGTCGCGACCCCAAACCCCGCGGCCCGAGATCGCGAGCTGGACGTCGACTTAAAACCAAAACTATGAAATACCGAAGTTAAAAATTCCATTTTGAACCAAAAGATGATAACACAAGGTTTTACAAATCCAAGATTAAATCAACAATGGACATCCAACATAAGCTCCACAGCTTATACCTAAAAGAATAAAATATACAATTCTTAATGACGTCAATAATGGTAAAACTATCCCCAAAAGGTTATACATTTAAATAATGTAAACCGATCCATAACAACCTGCCCCAAAATCTCAATCCTCTCGACGTCCTCCTTGAACCGCGAATCCTAATCCTTTTCCTCCTGGGGGGGGTTAAGTAAAAACAAAGATGGAAATAAACGGGGTGAGATAAAATCTCAGTAAGTTACTAATGCAACTACATGACATGCTAATATGCAAAGACCGATAGCAATTAACATAAGATAGATAGCAGCGGAATAATAAGTGACATGCTGACGAACGGTAACATCCAATAATCAATCATATAAATCAACATATAACAACAAATGAGAGGCTCCCTATCGCCAACCGTCCCATACCGGTTGGAAATAACGACCAGCTCATCATGAAACACATAAAGCTGAAATAAACACTCATAAGTGGATACATAGCCAAGGTTTCACCAACTGAAAGAACCAAATAAAGGTCGCTGTGCAGCTTCAATAATCAACAATCAACATCTTCATAGCAGCATGAAAGCTCGAAGAGAAAACCCCGGTACCGGAACCAATAACCATAAAAGTGTCACAAAGGACAAGGACCATGACACAAAGTCATGCCCGTTAGCTAGATACATTCACAAAGGAACGCTAACTTATCCTTTCCAAGGCCAATCTGGAGAAGGGGTATAGTAAGGGCAAAACAATGGTCAACATTATAATGGACTTGGCTTTGCCATTATAATCCTTCCCATCGCCCGATGCAACAAATATGCCAGCTGGGCTTCCAAATAAATGCTAAGTAATAAATACTAGCTTAATTAAACAACTTAGGGTTCCAAAGTAGGGAACCATACCAAATAATCACCATAAAGATGCAAAGGTTACTCATGAAGAGTTTAACAACACGATAACAAGAGTTTCTCATGAAGAGCACAACAACGATAAACGGAATTTCTCATAAAGAGCACAAAAACAATGATATTAGAATACTATAATTCCATAAAGAGGAACCATATCAGATACATTCCAAAGATGATACCCACAAGTTACTCATAAAGAGCACAACAACAATGATTATTAGAATACGATAATTCCATAAAGAGGAACCATATCAGATACATTCCAAAGATGATACCCACAAGTTACTCATAAAGAGCACAACCCAAACGGTCGCCCGCAAGTGACACAATGATTATTACCAAAATGACCCTAAACACTTACTCATAAAGATATACTAGGACTATGAACTCAACCATCTCATCACACCTGGAATTCCAAAGTAGGAAATCAGAATGAATACACTTTAAGGTTAATCAAACCGTGGTACCCAATTGCCAATTCACGCTTTACTCCGTCCATAACGAACCAATTCTAAACACCCCAAATGAATCTAAAAGGTTACCCTTATTAGAACATGATCATGACGGACTAAACCCTACACTTTGGTGTTCAATAACCACCCTCTAGGTACCATAGGACATCGCCTAAAACCTAGACCAAGGCTCACTCGAAAATCAATTCGATTGGAACAATCACGAACACATCATAAGATGCCCAAACATATACCAAATGATCATCACAAAGATAAGTCAAACAACAATATCTCAATAAGATGTTCCAATCCCAATTAACACTTAATTAATTTCAAACACAAACTCGATCACAAAGGACCCAATTCTATCACTAGAGTGTACTACAATGTTCACTAAGGTCAACTAGAAGGGTTTATCAACACCAAGTGTAGAGGAGTGCGGCGTGATCAACTGTGCTAAAAGGGTAACCTTTCAGATTCATTTGGGGTGTTTAGAATTGGTTCGTTATGGACGGAGGTAAAGCGTGAATTGGCAATTGGGTACCACGGTTTGATTAACCTTAAACTGTATTCATTCTGATTTCCTACTAATTCAGGTGTGATGAGATGGTTGAGTTCATAGTCCTAGTATATCTTTATGAGTAAGTGTAGCGTCATTTTGATAATAGTCATTATGTCACTTGCGGGCGACCGTTTGGGTTGTGCTCTTATGAGTAACTTGTGGGTATCATCTTGAAATGTATCTGATATGGGAAAGATTATAATGGCAAAGCCAAGTCCATTATAATGTTGACCATTGTTTTGCCCCCTTCTATACCCCTTTTCCAGATTGGCCTTGGAAAGGATAAGTTAGCGTTCCTCTGTGAATGTATCTAGCTAACGGGCATGACTTTGTGTCATGGTCCTTGTCCTTTGTGACACTCTTATGGTTATTGGTTCCGGTACCGGGGTTTTCTCTTTGAGCTTTCATGCTGCTATGAAGATGTTGATGGTTGATTATTAAAGCTGCGCAGCGACCTTTATTTGGTTCTTTCAGTTGGGTGAAACCTTGGCTATGTATCCACTTATGAGTGTTTATTTCAGCTTTATGTGTTGCATGATGAGCTGGTCGTTATTTCCAACCGGTATGGGAGGGTTGGCGATAGGGAGCCTCTCATTTGTTGTTATATGTTGATTTATATGATTGATTATTGGATGTTACCGTTCGTTAGCATGTCACTTATTATTCCGCTGCTATCTGTCTTATGTTAATTGCTATGGGTCATTGCATATTAGCATGTCATGTTGTTGCATTAGTAACTTACTGAGATTTTATCTCACCCCGTTTATTTCCATCTTTGTTTTTCCTTAACCCCCCCCAGGAGGAAAAGGATTAGGATTCGCGGTTCAAGGAGGACGTCGAGAGGATTGAGATTTTGGGGCAGGTTGTTATGGATCGGTTTACATTATTTAAATGTATAACCTTTTGGGGATAGTTTTACCATTATTGACGTCATTAAGAATTGTATATTTTATTCTTTTGGGTATAAGCTGTGGAGCTTATGTTGGATGTCCATTGTTGATTTAATCTTGGATTTGTAAAACCTTGTGTTATCATCTTTTGGTTCAAAATGGAATTTTTAACTTCGGTATTTCATAGTTTTGGTTTTAAGTCGACGTCCAGCTCGCGGTCTCGGGCCCGCGGGGTTCGGGGCCGCGACAGCGCCCGCCTTTAAAAATGACAGAAAGACACTAAAAAGTTAATTCTGTTACTCAGTTTAGTCCAAAACTAATAGAATCAGTTAAGAACTTAACGGAAGTAACAGAAATTAACAAAAACAAGTTAAATAAAAATAGTATGTATGCAATTGAGGTGAGAGGTCTAAGGCGGGGTGTCTACAACGTGCAGTTCTTATATTTATTGCTCTAAAATTTACTATTAGAGATACTAGTACTTCAACATAGGTATCAAAATTTGCATTTCACCCTTACCATTGGAGTTGCCCTTAGGGACAGACTCACATGAAGTCAAGTTGACTTGTCCTTTGGGTAGCTTCCCAACAGTCTCAAGAATGTTGCAAACTCCTGCCAAAATTTTAAAGTTGAAATATAAAACCAACTTTGAAAAAGTACAAAGGAAATAATGTTGTATGAACTTTTCGAGTAATATACCTTTATATGATTAAGGGAATTTTGAGGATTCGTGTCCACTATTGATGCTTCAAAATCACAATAGAACAGGTAATCAAAGTCCTGCCAACCAAAGGTTTATTGATGGTTCCCTCCCCCTTAGGTTTCTACGAATCACAATGACCTTCCAAATATTTGGATGATAGGCCAGAGCAACCCCAAGACTTAACGGTGTGTTAGTTAAATATTTTGATTTAAAACTATCAAAATTGTATTTCACTAACATCATTAAGTTTTGGGGTCACGCCGCGCATTGTCCAAACGTTTGGGAGGGCACATTGATTTGGCAAAACCTCAGGGGAGGGCACCATAATTAACACCCCCAAACAAAATACTTGATGGTTAAAGACTAATAAGTATAAATACATATCCCTACAACCCATCAGTACCGTAAGCCTCCATTGTGTTTGAGAAACATATTATTGTTCTTAGATTCCTAATCAAAGATCAAGAACCTTTAAACTCATAGAGCAAAAGAATTAAAAATTTGATTTCTATTTATTGGATCTAGCAATGATCAAGAAGGTTTTCTTGATATTCGTTCGCGTGTGGATATCCATAGAGGCTGATTCTTTTATCATCTTCAAGTTCGTATTCCTACGATCGTGATTCAAGAAAGCTTTTAGGGAGATTCAAATATTAAAGCACAAAGATTTGAAGAACCAAATTTTAAAAGCATCACAACGGTTAGTATTTTAAATTCATCTAGTATTTAATTTAATCATCTTTAACGGATCCGGTGCCAAGCCCCAAAAAATAAGCTCTCAATTTACAACTTATTTGGGATTGAACGATGTCCATCTGACATTGTAAAGTTTCCTATTGTAGATACCCCGGGGGACCACGGCTTGGCTAGAGCGCGTGAATTACCTAGGATGTCTACTTGATTGTAAGAGTCGCCACCTATGTTTTAGAGGAACATAAGAAAAACCTAAGAAAAGCCAATTTTTTATGTACGAAAACCAGAGATTCGGGAAGAGAAGGGTTCGGGGGTTAGGTGACGGAGTGGGAAGTACTTAAACACCCACTCCGCCCCTCTTACGCGGGTCTTGCTACTTTTGGTGTTCTAATGCTAAAATGTCCTTCAAGTTATTGATATAAAGAATGTGCTAACAATTGAGATGAGAAGAAAAGGGAAAATAAAAAGAATGATTTTATTAATTAATTTATGCTAAAAGATTACATGTTGAATATGCTAAACAATTACATAAGAAATGAAATGGAATTTAATTAGTTGTTTGGAATGTTGGAATGTAACCTTGACCAAACTTCAATAGTGAAGTGGCCTTTTGGTTGTATTCCTTTTTATGGAGATTGCATACATTGACTAGACATGAATAAAATAAGAAGAAGAAAAAGGGAAGTTGTACCTTAAGAAAAATGACTATAAACCTTGACTTGAAGATGGTGTTGTTGTAGGAAAATTGTTGTAGAACAATTTGTGTAGAGTCTTGTCACGAAGAACTCTTGTAGGGAGAATTTGTGTATAGTTTGTGTAAAGAGAAAGTGTTCAAGGTCAAAAAATGAGGTCCTTTTTCTAGAGAGAAAATGTTAAGGTCCAAGGTTTTGTGTATAGTTTTTGTAGAGAAGATGAAGTTCCTCCTTTTCTAAGGTAGAAGGAGGGGTTTTTATAGGTAAAAAGAGGAGGGAAGACTTGGAGGGAAATTGGTCAATCCATGTGAGATAGAGTTGACCAATCACAAATAAGATAAATAAAAATAATAAATAAATAATAAAGAGAAAATCAAATATTAATAAAAAGAAATATTTTTGTTTTAATGAAAGGGCTAGAATAATGGGATTGGGAGGTTACAAAACTAGGGGGGATGAATGTGGATGTAAAAAGATGGTTTTTGTGATCAAGAAGAGATGTTTGTAAATAAGAAAAGGGAGGGAAATAAGGTGCAATCCGTTACTGCCGAAATAGGAACCGCGCGAGTCCCGATTTAGGGGCGAGACGCGCGCGGGGCCGGTTGATAGTGTCGGAATCGCCCGCGGGTAAAAATGACAGAATGACAGAAAGACTCTAAAAGTTAATTCTGTTATGCAGTTTAGTCCAAAACTGACGGAATCAGTTAGGAACTTAACTGAAGTAACAGAAATTAACAAAAATAAGTTAAATAAAAATACTATGTATGCAATCGGGGTGAGAGGTCCAAAGCGAGGTGTCTACAGAGCCCCTCGGCGACGTGGATTGCGAAGCAAAACGCGTCGACGAAAGAAAGACAACCGCCGAGGACATCGACAAGAGAAAACAAAGACTCGATAAAACATTAATTTGAAATTTGCGAAGGATAGGGGTGCGCTCCCTGTGTGAGCGGCTTTATTAATATAGAAAAGATATGGCGGGATCCGTTTTGCTGAAGCGGGATCCGTTTTGCTGAAGCGGGATCCGTTTGCTGAAGCGGGATCCGTTGGCTGAAGCGGGATCTGTTTGCTAGAGGCGGGATCCGTTTGCTAAGGCGGGATCCGTTTGCTGATGGCGGGATCCGTTTGCTAATTGCGGGATCCGTTTGCTGGTGCGGGATCCGTTTGCTGAAGCGGGATTCGTTTGCCGAATGCGGGATCCGTTTGCTGAGGCGGGATCCGTCTGCTAAATGCGGGATCCGTTTGCTGAAGCGGGATCCGTTTGCTGATGCGGGATCGGTTTGCTGAAGCGGGATCCGTTTGCTGATTGCGGGATCCGTTTGCTGATTGCGGGATCCATTTGCTGGTGCGGGATCCGTTTGCTGGAATGCGAGATCACCGTGGACCAAATTGCTGTTACAGCTACTGTTGACTTTATCGTGGGGATGTGGGCATGGTTGACTGTGGACCATTTTCTGCTGGGGATGAAGTGCTTTGAGTAGCGGATGCTGTTGACTTCGTGGTGGTACCTGCTATGTGTGTCCTTGGCAGGTATATGTGTTTGTGCAAGAAGATGCATGAAGTGTGAAATGAAGAGAGAAATTGTGCTCATGGTGCAATGTGATTTGAAAGCAGTTTTGCATGAGAGAGAAGTAAAGTGATTCTGTGTGTGAAGTGATTTCTAAAAGCAGAGATTGATTTAGATGAATGATGTTCATACCTTCACTTACCATTGTCGCTTGATTGGGGATGGATTGCTGAAGGATGTTGATGCTTTTGATGAAGAATGTCCATGCTTTGGATGGAGAATGATGATGTTGATGATGATGAATTGTTCTTGCCTTTGAAGGAGTGTCGGTGAGATGGTATTCTGGGTAATGGGTTGGTCGTTCCAAAAGGCTGCCTACGTATCCCTTGAAAGGAATCAGACCAGCGTAGTTCAAGGATGATGGAGAATACTGGGAGAGGAATGCTAGGAGCAAGGCAAAATAAAACACATATTTTGCACATAGAAAAAGAAAAAGAAAAAGTTTTTTTTTTTTTTTTTTAGATTAGAAGGGAAAGAATATGCACACACATGAGAAAAAGATTTTTTTTTTAGTTCGTGGGTGAACCATTTTAACCATTGTGTGTTTGCAAAGCCAGCCCAAGATCAACTCATGTTCAATCGAAGTCCGGATTGCCTTGCTTGAATTCTGTCGTCGTTGCCGTTGTGTCCAACGAAAAGTGATTTCTAGCCCCAAGAGATTTGTCGATTATGGGGCTCCAAAAGGCATTTGATGCCGAGATAAGGGGTTGCTGATTGTAAAGCCCCTCGAATGCTGAACTTTGAGTGGCTTATGAAGCCCCAAAATGAATCAACTCTTAGCCCATTCAAATAAACTGTCTTTTGTTGTCGACGTGGGCAAGCCCCAAGAGAAGATCATTAATACCAAGCTTCGGGAGATCGCTAAGCCCCAAATGTCATGTGGGCTTTGAGATGGCGGGATATGAAGACCTTTTGATGTGAAGTCCCAAATCGTCTTGGTTTTGTATTGAGAGCGGATGCCACATCGGGTAGGGCTTTTGAAGGCGATCTCCTTCTTTCTCTTGCTTGGAGATGGATAGCCCTTTTTGTGGTTGATACCCGAATGTCGGAAGGTCCATGTTGAAAATGTAGTACGGTCTTCGGGAGACGTCTCGTAGGAGATGGTGATGTTGTTGCAGATGATAAGGTCTTGGTGTGATAAAGTCTCAAATGGTATGTTTGCTCGAGTCTTCTTGAGTTGAACCGACGGCGGATCTTCGGATGCAGCTTGTGCTTTTGATCTTGGAGAAGGGGGTGTTGTATTGCAGAAACATTGGGATTGACCGTAACTCTGTCTCTAGAGTTAACATATTGGCATTGCCCGCCATAACTCAGCCGGGTGAGTCTAGCATATTGAATCTTTTTCCTTTTCTCTAAGACTTCCTTCAGAATCTCGCTGTGAGTTCTAACAAGAATCATCAAATTCATTCATATCATCGGAGCCTTCATTTAAAACCAAGAGGCCTTTTGACTGGAAGTGTTGAGGGACCATTGAAGTTTGATCCTTTTCATGGAGCCATAAGACTACTCCCAAATTTCATTGCTCGGGTACCACTGCCCAAAAGCTTGTTAATTGCGAAGCCCCAATATTGCCCTTTGCTTGTATCACTGTAATGCCGTAGCCCAAAAGATTGTAGATTGCGAAGCCTCTTGAGACCTTTCGGTATAGAGCTTCAAATGTTGCTGGGGACATTGAAGTGAATTGCTTCTTGCCGAGGGAGCCTTTAAGACTTGACTGTAGCCCCTAGAGTGCCATCATTGATTGCGAGAAAGGTCCATCCTTGATTGGGGGAACGAGTACGGGCACACATGACAAGAGGGCTTTTTGACATCTCTTTTGAGAGACTTTGAGGATAGTCTCACACATCTTTCTCGAGCATAGCCCCTAGGGCTTATTGATTGTCAAATGAAGCAAAAGAAGCCCTTGTTCTTGAGTCATATAGCCCCTAGGGCGTCACCATTTGTTGAGCAAAGCAAGAGTGACTCATCCTCGTGCGAGGGAACAAACATTAGAGAACATGGCAAGAGATGAGCCTTTCGGCGTACTTTAGAAGCACATACTTGAAGAAGCTTTGAAAACTGAGACACATGTTGTTGCTATTTGCTGCCCAAGCCAATTGACTAGCTAGGGATTATTTGTGCAACCTCGTGCCTTTTTATGATGGGCTCGTTCTCGGATGGGTCTTGGTTACCACGGGCCTTCTTTTCATGAACCCAAAAACGCATACTGCTGGAGAATGATGCCAATAACCCAAGACAACCATTGATGGTGCCATATCTTGTCGAGCCTTTTGCAATCCCAAAGTTGACTCGGTGGGGAATTGATTTGTTGAGGAGATCCAATGTAGAGCTTGTGCAGTTGTCTTCCTTAGAGGCCGGAGATCTCCATTTCTCTTTCCCTTCTCTCTCTCACTCTCTCATGTTTTTTTTTTATGACGCACCCTGATTTTTGCCTAGACCATCCTTTCGGGTTTTCAATCTTGCGGGCATCTCTTTTGCGTCTTTTTTTATGACTCGATTAATGAGGAAGTGTGCAATGACTCTGGCTAAGGAGATAAGACATGTGATTTTGCGGTGAAGACCTCTTGTCACTAAAGATGAGTGACATTGACTCGACTAGGGAAGTGTCCCTAGTATTGACTTTGCATATATTTGTTGAATGACTCACGAAGGCAAGTAAGTCATTAAGAGAGAAGAGAAAGGAAGCCCCAGTTTGATTGCAAGAAACTGGGAGTATGCAGAAAGAATAGAAGCCCTAGACTCAACAAGGAACGGAAAGTGATTCCAAATCTAGGAAAGTTGTTCAATCTTGAGGTGATTAATTCATTGGCAAATGAATCGTACAAAGACGTCTTGACAAGTTCTAGATGAAGGCCGATCACCATAATGCGCTAGGGCTAAACATATCTTCTTTCTTGCATGAGACCGGACCCGAAGGTTGCCTACGTTCCTCCAGTGTAGAGGCTCAGGTCACCGTAGTTCTTGTTGATGCTCCATTTGCAGTGCTGGAATTGTTGCTTCGTCGTGATGATTGTTGATGTCGCTTCGTCCTTCGTTGGTGGAATGATATTTTTGTTGTGAACTTCTTTGAATGAAGGGGTATTTTTTTATTTTTTTTATTTTTTTGTGCTCTAACTTTTGCCTAGGTTGATTTGAAGAGTTCAACCTAGCAAGCTTTTTTTTTTTTTAATCCCCCTTTGAAACATTTTTCTTCATGATCGTTGCTCCACCTTTCTTTGTCTTGATTTTGTCGTTGTTGATGTCTTCGTTGTTGATGCCGTCGTCGATGTTTAGCCCCTAGGCGTTCAAGCGATGGCCTTCATTCCAAAACTTGTTTAGACATCTTTTCATCATTTTGCCAAGAATTAAATTGAACAACTTGGAAGAGTGTATGAGGACAAGAACGACTTTAATTTGATAATTGACTCGAACATTCACACAAGGGGGACGAAAGAAAACTTAAATGCACACTTAAGAGGACTTTTGACTCTTTCTTTTTTTTTTTTTTTACATCCTATTTCTAGGTAGAGAAAGAGAAACGGAGATTATTGTTGTCATCCCCCATGTCGTTGTAGTCCTCATTGTCATTGTAGTCTTCCATGTCACTACATTCTTCCATGTCATTGCTTGGGAACCCTTTGTCGTTGAAGCTTGTGTCATAGGAGGACTCGGCCACTTCTCGGAGCAAATTGTCAATTCTAACCCCCGCATCATACATGCTTGAAGAATCGGAGTGAAAAGCCCCACTAAGATGAGTTCGGTAGTCCATTTTCAAACACTTAAAGAAGATGTCCATTTGTTCCTTCTTGGAAGGCCTATCAACCATCTCGGCTAGCTTGTCATTCCAATGGCGATAGAAGTCCCCAAATGATTCATCACCCATTTGCACGGTGCTCTCCAATTCCTTCTTGGTGGGGCGGAATATGGAGTTGCCTTGATATTGTGACTTGAAGGCAAGCATAGCGGCATCCCAATTGTGGCGGGTGGAAACTTGAAGACCCATATACCAATCTTTTGCGACCCCCTCGAGAGTAAGCGGGAAGCATTGTTCCATTATTTGAGTAGACACTTTCTTTTGTAGCATGGCCCAAATGTAGGAGTCAACATGAGCGTCGGAGCAAGAATTGCCGTTGAACTTTCCAATATCGGGCATCTTGAACTTTTCGGGAAGAGCCTCCATTGTGTTCATGAGGAGAGAAGCTTGATGAAGATCGGTGCTTGGGCCCTTGTGGAAATTTAGCCCACTAAGCCTTTGGTCAATGTAGGACATGAGAGTGTTGACCAAACCGGTATCAATGCTTTGGACCTTTCTTTCACTCGTGAGCCCTTTCAATTGATTCTTGAGTTGAGGAACTTCTTTCTTGTGGGCCGTTTTCACATGCTCGTAACGGGCTCGCCATAAATCATCCTTGCGGCGGACATTCTCGGCTAGTGTATCAACTTTCCCTTTCAATACTTTCACCATGTTGAGTAACCCTTCGTTGGACACGGGAATGTTCTCACCCTTGTTGTTGTTGCTGTTGGAAGCCATTGGACCTATTGAGAGAACACGGTTGATCTTAGGTTGTCCCCACAAATTCCTTTTGAGTAAATAAATTCACCCACAAACAAAGGAAAAAGACTCAACCACATAAGAAAAATGACTCTTTTTTATTTATTTATTTACAAAGTCGGAAGGACATAGTCCTTTTTGGGGTTTCTAGAAAAATAGTGGAATCGTCACACTAGTATATAGACCTTCTCGCGGTCCCATATACTCATCGGATTCCACCACGCTTGTGAATCCTACATGTGTCGGGATTAAACTAAATTAATGTAGTAAAGCATACATGCGGGGACGGATTTTTATTTTCGTCCATAATAACCACTTGGGGACGGAGTTTTATTTCGTCCAAAACAACGAGTGGCATGTATGATTTGAAGACATTAGTTTAGGGAAATCTCGGCACATGGAAACCGACTTGAGTCACGGAGTGTTAGATCCTAACTAGAATTGTGTGTTTTGTGCTCGGCTAAAGAGAGGCTTAAAGGTCACCCCCGGCATGTAGTCATGAACTACGCCACGGGCTGAGGTTGACCGCTTCGAAAGAGTCAAGATCGAGTGGAGCTTGAAACTTCCTAGGACGGGCCTCGACGGGTTTGGGGTTGGACTTGTGCGACTCGATAGTGAGCAGTTAATAGGAATTATGTGCGCGTAGTGTGAGGTCTAACAAGTGACAAAATATTTTATTTTTTTTTCAAAGAAAGAAAAAAAACAAATGAGCAAGTATTTACAACTTTCGAATCACCCGTGTGACTGATAAAAATGAAACAGAAAATAAAAAGCAATTATGTGCAGGCCCGGTGTCCACACACTGTCAAGACTGTCCATTATGTTCATTGTTTCTGTTTCTGGGAAATTCCCAGAAGCGCGCGCATTCAGATGCCTACTCGGGAGGCGCGCGCGTTCGACTGAGAGAAGTGGAGGCGCCCGCTTCTGGGCAGTACCTGCAAATCAGTGGGTTCAAGGGATTGCCTTGACCCTAAATTATAGAGCGCGTGAATTACCTAGGATGTCTACTTGATTTTAAGAGTCGCCACCTATGTTTTAGAGGAACATAAGAAAAACCTAAGAAAAGCCAATTTTTTATGTACGAAAACCAGAGATTCGGGAAGAGAAGGGTTTGGGGGTTAGGTGACGGAGTGGGAAGTACTTAAACACCCACTCCGCCCCGCTTACGCGGGTCTTGCTACTTTTGGTGTTCTAATGCTAAAATTGTTGGGTTTCGATCAAACATGCGCAGCGGAATTTAGCATTTAAAATTATGAAACCCAAAGCCATGGATCCGTTCATATGATTAAATCAAATACAACATAAGAATAAGGAATAAACTAACCCTTGATGGCTATCAAATTCTCTTGGTCTTTTGTGGAGAAACTTGAAGACTTGATCACGATCACAAGGCTTGAACACGAACTATGAAGATGATGACTTTCACCCTCTAGCGGTATCCACACTTCGAACGAATATCAAAGGAGCTTCTTTGATCTTGGTTGCTAGACCAAATTGTGAAACACTTTTCACAATCAAAAGAACTATATGGAATTTATTTTGTGTATTATTTTGTTCCTCAACCAAGAATGTCTTGGAACAAAATAAACCCTCTCTCAAACTCTTTGAGACTCACAAAATCATTGCCTTTGAGTGCTGGCCGAATTTGATCTTTTATACACAAGTATGACCTATTCCAAATAGGAAACTTGTGTCAAAATCCGTCCAAAATTCGTTTCCTAATCAAATTAGGAATCTGCCACCCGACATCACTGTGCGGCCGCCCAAAACCATCTGTGCGGTCGCACAATATTCTGAAACAAAACTGGTACAAAAACTGAGATGAGTGTGCGGCCGCCCAATCCATTATGTGCGGCCGCCCACTTCTCAGAAAGTCCAGAATTTCCAAAATTCCAATGTAGTCCTTTTAAAGATTCGTTCTATTGTGTATGACCCTCTAGGATTATACTAAGTTGGCAATGAGCTCTAACATGATCCCATAAGATATGATTAGGTTCTAGCAAACCGTCATACCTACCTAAATAGTATAACTAGATACAAGTTCGCATTCCTTTAGAATATGTCACAATCCCTTTGTCCACGATGTCATTGAACACAAGTCATGGTCAAACAGTCAACTTGTTTTGTTCAATACTTTCTCGATTCCGAATATGTTGATAATCCAAATGACATTGATCCAATCAATTCATTTGAGTCCGGCTGAACATTTCATCAGCATCATTCCTACGAGAGGCCCAAGCTTGACATCTCTCCGAGGAGGGACAAATTCATTTAGCTTATTATTCTTCCCAACGGGAATCCGATTATGCCAATCATACCCTTTATAACTACCGTGTTAAGGTAGCGTTTGAATATGTCAAACACAATGTTCATCAAGTGGAAGACTATAATAACTTCATGTCTAAGGATTCAAATGACATAACTAATATGAGATATATGTACGACATAGACCATGACATAAATCTCATAGAGCGGGTCATGTCCAGTACCTTGTTCCAAACAAGTACCCATAAATCTAACATGATCATCTCATGATCATTTAGCCTTTATACTAGTGCTTAATAAGTACTAGGGACGGGGATTATTATAAGTAAACATGAACAACAATAATAATCAAAACATCTCTTTATTGATATGAAATAAATGATAACAATTACAACGTTTATTAAACGTGCCTAGGGCACCACTACCAACAATCTCCCACTTGCCCTAGGCCCAATCTCCCATGTATCTAATACCCATGGACCTAACATGACCATCATGTTTAGCTTGTGGAAGTCCCTTTGTTAGCGGGTCAGCAACATTGTCATCAGTAGGTACTCTGTATATATTTACGTCTCCCCTATCAACGATCTCTCGAATGATATGAAAACGCCTAAGTATGTGTTTGGATTTCTGATGTGCTCTTGGTTCCTTTGCTTGAGCAATAGCACCATTATTATCGCAATAAAGGTCTATTGGATTAGCAATACTAGGAACCACTTCAAGTTCAGTTATGAACTTCTTAATCCAAACAGCTTCCTTTGCAGCATCCGATGCAGCAATATACTCAGCTTCTGTTGTAGAATCAGCGGTTGTACTTTGCTTGGAACTCTTCCAGCTTACAGCTCCACCATTTAACATAAACACAAAACCCGATTGCGATCGGCTATCATCTTTGTCGGTTTGGAAGCTTGCATCTGTGTAAGCATTTACAACGAGATCATCTTCCATTCCTCCATAGACCAAAAACGAGTCTTTAGTTCTTCTTAAGTACTTAAGAATCGCTTTTACAGCTATCCAGTGATTTTCGCCAGGGTCGGATTGGTATCTACTTGTCATGCTCAAAGCATAAGATACATCCGGCCTAGTACAAATCATGGCATACATGATGGACCCAATTGCCGAAGCATATGGAACATCATTCATTTTCTCACGCTCATCTTTTGTCTTAGGACATTGAGTCTTGCTTAGAGAAACTCCATGTAACACGGGCAAGGTGCCTCTCTTAGAATTTTCCATACGGAATCTTCTAATGACCTTGTCAATGTATGTACTTTGGCTTAAACCAAGTAGCCTCCTTGATCTATCTCTATAGATCTTAATGCCAAGAATATATGCGGCTTCACCCATATCTTTCATTGCGAAGCACTTTCTTAACCAAGTCTTTACAGACTGAAGTGTAGGAATGTCGTTTCCAATGAGCAATATGTCATCCACGTATAAAATAAGGAATAGCACTATGCTCCCACTAATCTTCTTGTATACACAAGGCTCATCTTCGTTCTTGATGAAACCAAACTCTTTGACCGATTCATCAAAACGGAGATTCCAACTCCTTGAAGCTTGCTTCAATCCATAGATGGATCTTTGCAATTTGCATACCTTAGAATCTTGTTCAAAACCTTCTGGTTGTGTCATATACACATCCTCTTGGAGTTTTCCATTCAGGAAAGCGGTTTTGACGTCCATCTGCCATATTTCATAGTCATGATATGCGGCAATGGCAAGCAAAATTCTTATAGACTTGATCATTGCTACGGGTGAAAAGGTCTCATCATAGTCAATACCATGAACTTGCCTATAACCCTTCGCTACAAGCCTAGCTTTGTAAGTATGCACCTTCCCATCCATGTCAGTCTTCTTCTTGAAGATCCATTTGCATCCTATGGTTTTTACACCTTCGGGCGCATCAATCAAATTCCAAACTTGATTGTCTTGCATGGATTGCAATTCGGATTCCATGGCTCCAAGCCACTTGTCCGAATCAGGAGAAGACATCGCCTCTTGGTAGGTTGATGGTTCATCATTCTCAATGATTTCTACCTCATTACTATCCGTTACGAGAAATCCATATCTCTCGGGCTCGGATCGTAACCTACTAGATCTGCGAGATGCTTGTGTATTTTGAACAGGTTCCACAACTCCTTGTGGTTCTTGTTCTTGTTCCACTATTGGTTCAATGTTATTTTCTGGGTCTCGAATTTCTTCAAGATTTATTTTACTCCCACTGATTTCTTTGGAGAGAAATTCTTTCTCTAGAAAGACACCAGTTCGGGCAACAAACACTTTGTTGTCCTCTCGGTTGTAAAAGTAATATCCTTTAGTTTCCTTAGGATATCCCACGAAAATACATTTATCAGATTTGTGTGCTAGTTTGTCAGAGATAAGTCTCTTGACATAAACTTCGCAACCCCAAATCCTCATGAAAGATAAACTAGGTTTCTTTCCACTCCACATCTCATATGGAGTCTTTGGAACCGATTTAGTTGGAACTTGATTTAGTGTGAAAGCAGCGGTTTCTAGGGCGTAACCCCAAAAGGATATTGGAAGATCAACTTGACTCATCATTGATCGAACCATGTCTAACAAAGTCCGATTTCTCCTCTCAGACACACCATTCCATTGTGGTATTCCGGGCGGAGTCAATTGTGAAACTATTCCACAATTCTTTAGATGATCGTCAAATTCTTGACTTAAGTATTCACCACCTCGATCTGATCGAAGTGTCTTTATACTTTTGCCAAGTTGTTTTTCTACTTCATTTTGAAATATTCTAAATATCTCAAATGCTTCACTTTTATGTTTCATTAGGTAAACATACCCAAATCTACTATAATCATCAGTGAAGGTTATGAAGTATTGAAATCCTCCCCTAGCATTGCTACTTAATGGTCCGCATACATCGGAATGTATCAACCCCAATAAGTCGCTTGCACTTTCACCCAACTTGGTAAAAGGTGTCTTAGTCATTTTTCCAAGAAGACACGACTCACAAGTGTCATATGACTCTAAGTCACATGAACCCAAAAGTCCGTCCCCATGGAGTTTTGAGATACGCTTCTCATTAATATGACCAAGACGGCAACGCCACAAATAAGTATGATTTACATCATTAGGTTTAGATTTCTTATTTACATGATAGACATTATTTTCATTCTTGACATCCAAGATATAAAGGCCATTAAATGAATTAGCAATACCATAAAGCACATCATTTAAATAAATAGAAAATTTCTTATTCTCAATAAGAAACTTAAAACCTTCATTATCCAAACAAGAAATTGAAATAATATTTCTGCTTAAATCCGGAACATAATAACAATTGTTCAAAACAAGAATTAATCCGGAAGGTAAAGTGACTTCATAAGTCCCTACGGCTAATGCAGCAACTCTTGCTCCATTCCCCACACGTAGATCTACTTCACCTTCTTTAAGCAGTCTCCTATTCTTTAGTCCCTGCACATTTAGACAAATGTGAGAACCACATCCGGTATCCAATACCCAAGAATCAGTGGTAGAAAGGAGAATATCTATCATATAGATACCTGAAGTCGACGCAGCCTTGCTGCTCTTCTTCTTTTGCTCTTCCAAGAAAGCCTTGCAATTACGTTTCCAATGACCAATTTCTTGACAATGGAAACAGATTGCATCCTTTTGTGAATCAGGTTTTGCCTCAGAAGCCTTGGCAGCCCTTGCCTTGCTTATCTTGGGTTTGACAACTCTTGCCTTACCCTTTCCTTTGGCACTAGCCTTCTTCCCGTCATGAACCAAGAGCACGGGAGAACCTTTCTCCACAAATTTCATCTCTGCAGTTTTGAGCATCCCATGCAACTCAGAGAGATTCTTATCCATTCCATGCATGTTATAATTCATCACAAACTGATTATAACTTTTAGGCAATGAATTAAGAATGAGATCCGTGGCTAGCTCCAATGGGATTGGATATCCAAGTTTCTCAAGGTGCTCTACATAACCTTTCATTTTAAGAAAGTGAGGACTCACTTGTTGCCCTTCATTCATTTTACTAGTAGTGAATGCAACAATGGTCTTGTACCTCTCTTGCCTAGCTTGCTCTTGAAACATGGTTCTCAACTCCATGCCTATCTCATAGGCTTCCAAATGTTCCAAACTTTGTTGGAGTTTTGAACACATAGCAGCAAGCATGAGACAACTTACATCTCTAGAATCATTACGATGTTTCTTGTAATTGTCTCTTTCTACCCTAGGGGCAGTAGGCGGTGGTTCAGCGGGGAGAGGCCCATCGAGAATGTACAACTTATCTTCTTGCCTAAGAACGATTCTTATGCTACGGATCCAATCCATAAAGTTGGTACCATTCTCTTCGAGCTTATCCTTCTCAAGGATCGATCGCAACGACATTGATTGAGTGTTATTAGTCATTATCTACAAATATGCAAAAAATTTCCAAAATTTAATAAGTACCGGTTTTCATTAAAGAGATAAATAATGTATTTTTCAAACAAAATACTCCCACTAAATTATATAACCTTCATATACATCCTATGTATAATATAATTCAAATGGGTTAAGATCCAACTTTAATTTAATTTTAAGTCCGCTAAGGCGGATTACACAAAATCAAATTAATTAGGTAGACAACTCTTGTCAATCATATCTCATATGACTCTTAGTTCCTTTTATGAGATTCTTTAAGAAATCCAATTTCAAAAAGCATGTTAAACCTCATCTTTGCCTAGGCCCAAAACTGTTTTGACGCCCAATTAAGTCTAACCATTTTAAACGCACAGTTAATGTGTCCCGCTAGGGCGTGCCCACACTATCTATCTTGCTCATACATAAACAAATTTAATGCACCTCGCTAGGGCGAGTCTACATTAAAATCACTCATGTACTAACAAGTGTTTTAATCATGGCATGGCAATAAGAGACTTAAAACTTTCTTTGAAGGTTCATCACATATAGCATATAACACATTTATGAGCACATGATATAAACATGTTACACATCAAGTTTAGCCACTAAATTAATCTCCATTAATTTAAGCATGGTATTTATGTGTCATTAGTTTCTCTATAATTATGAGGATGAGACTATTTCAACTTTGGTTATTATTTCCAAATCAAGACAACAAGAAGTGCGGTCGAACTAAGCCATTAGGCAACCACAATCCCGCACTAATTCAAGAAACCAAGAAAGTAGTCCATGTGGCCGAAACTAAGCAATAGATGGTCTCGATGAACGTAGGCCAATTGCATTCACAATTCCACATGGATCTCCAATCATTGAATCAAGAACTTTGTTTCTCAATTTTAGCAATTATGAACTCTTCATAATTCTAACTTCGTTTTATCTTTGAAACTTTGATTGCGATCAAGTTTGGGAAACACAATCTCGATGAACGCAGATTAGCCATCCAAACCTTGAACCAATCTAGGAATCACAAGACTAAAACAAATAGGAAGATCAAACCCCAGGATCCACACACAAACCAACTACCCAAAACCCATTCCAGATCAGCAAGTCTGGTCTGGTTCTGTTACTGGTTTTGTTGAACCTCTCGAAAATTCCAAATTCTGATTTTTAACCAAAATCAGACAATCTGATCCTTATGTGCGGCCGCCCAAAACTCACTGTGCGGTCGCCCAAACATGTGTGGTCGCCCAAGTGATTTTGTGCGGTCGCCCAAGATGATCAGAATGTACAGAATTTTGAAGTTCGAAAATTTTGTCTCAAAATCGTTTTTCCCCGATTATTAAAACTTTGATCCAATCAAAAATTAATAATCAACAATTCTGAATCCACCATAATTTATTTATTGCGATTGAATCGTGCGATTAAAGTTGCAAAACAATAAACCACATAAAATCACATAACACATAAACATCACATATTCCAATATTCAAATCATGCAAGGCACATAAACAATTTATATACACATAACATGATCTAGGTATTGAAATAATCAACATGAACGGGGCTCTGATACCACTGTTGGGTTTCGATCAAACATGCGCAGCGGAATTTAGCATTTAAAATTTTGAAACCCAAAGCCATGGATCCGTTCATATGATTAAATCAAATACAACATAAGAATAAGGAATAAACTAACCCTTGATGGCTATCAAATTCTCTTGGTCTTTTGTGGAGAAACTTGAAGACTTGATCACGATCACAAGGCTTGAACACGAACTTTGAAGATGATGACTTTCACCCTCTAGCGGTATCCACACTTCGAACGAATATCAAAGGAGCTTCTTTGATCTTGGTTGCTAGACCAAATTGTGAAACACTTTTCACAATCAAAAGAACTATATGGAATTTATTTTGTGTATTATTTTGTTCCTCAACCAAGAATGTCTTGGAACAAAATAAACCCTCTCTCAAACTCTTTGAGACTCACAAAATCATTGCCTTTGAGTGCTGGCCGAATTTGATCTTTTATACACAAGTATGACCTATTCCAAATAGGAAACTTGTGTCAAAATCCGTCCAAAATTCGTTTCCTAATCAAATTAGGAATCTGCCACCCGACATCACTGTGCGGCCGCCCAAAACCATCTGTGCGGTCGCACAATATTCTGAAACAAAACTGGTACAAAAACTGAGATGAGTGTGCGGCCGCCCAATCCATTATGTGCGGCCGCCCACTTCTCAGAAAGTCCAGAATTTCCAAAATTCCAATGTAGTCCTTTTAAAGATTCGTTCTATTGTGTATGACCCTCTAGGATTATACTAAGTTGGCAATGAGCTCAAACATGATCCCATAAGATATGATTAGGTTCTAGCAAACCGTCATACCTACCCAAATAGTATAACTAGATACAAGTTCGCATTCCTTTAGAATATGTCACAATCCCTTTGTCCACGATGTCATTGAACACAAGTCATGGTCAAACAGTCAACTTGTTTTGTTCAATACTTTCTCGATTCCGAATATGTTGATAATCCAAATGACATTGATCCAATCAATTCATTTGAGTCCGGCCGAACATTTCATCAACATCATTCCTACGAGAGGCCCAAGCTTGACATCTCTCCGAGGAGGGACAAATTCATTTAGCTTATTATTCTTCCCAACGGGAATCCGATTATGCCAATCATACCCTTTATAACTACCGTGTTAAGGTAGCGTTTGAATATGTCAAACACAATGTTCATCAAGTGGAAGACTATAATAACTTCATGTCTAAGGATTCAAATGACATAACTAATATGAAATATATGTACGACATAGACCATGACATAAATCTCATAGAGCGGGTCATGTCCAGTACCTTGTTCCAAACAAGTACCCATAAATCTAACATGATCATCTCATGATCATTTAGCCTTTATACTAGTGCTTAATAAGTACTAGGGACGGGGATTATTATAAGTAAACATGAACAACAATAATAATCAAAACATCTCTTTATTGATATGAAATAAATGATAACAATTACAACGTTTATTAAACGTGCCTAGGGCACCACTACCAACAAAAATGTCCTTCAACTTATTGATATAAAGAATGTGCTAACAATTGAGATGAGAAGAAAAGGGAAAATAAAAAGAATGATTTTATTAATTAATTTATGCTAAAAGATTACATGTTGAATATGCTAATCAATTACATAAGAAATGAAATGGAATTTAATTAGTTGTTTGGAATGTTGGAATGTAACCTTGACCAAACTTCAATAGTGAAGTGGCCTTTTGGTTGCATTCTTTTTTATGGAGATTGCATACATTGACTAGACATGAATAAAATAAGAAGAAGAAAAAGGGAAGTTGTACCTGTTGGAGTAGAGGACCTACCGGGAACTAGGATTCGGAGCAAAAGAGAAAATCACGTCGGAGAGGACTGTCGACGTGGGCGACCGCCCAGGGTGATGGTGGGAGACCGCCCACTTAATCAGAAGGTCCATCGGCAGGAAGTGTTTTTTGGGCGACCGCCCAAAGGCAAAGTGGGCGACCGCCCAGGTGTCGGGCCAGTTCCGTGTTTTAGCCGATTTTGTCCAGATTTTCGGGTATTATTGTCCTCCTAGGGTTAGGTCTTTATTCTAGGTTGCCTATATAAGCAATGTTCCGCCCCCATACTCATTGTAACTCAGAGTTAACATATTATAGTGCAAGATCCTGGCTTGGTAGTGCCCCCAGACGTAGTCAAACATATTGACGAACTGGGTAAACAATTTCTGTGTCTTTTCTTGCTTTGATTTCTTGTGCTTTGTTTGTGTGCCTTTATTGTTCTTGTGGGTTTGCTTGGTTAGTGGAGGGCCATATCCACAACAACTGGTATCAAGAGCTCTGGTTGGAGATCAGGGTTAATCGACCGATTGGTTTATCGAGCGATTGGGTGTTGTCAAGCAATCAAGAATGGGCAAGGACAAACAAGCGGTGGAGAAATTTGATGGTTCTGACTACGGGTTTTGGAGGATGCAAATAGAGGATCTTTTGTACAACAAAGATCTCTATAAGCCTCTAAAGGGTGTCAAACCGGAAGGAGAAAAACAAGAAGATTGGGATCTCATGGATCGGAAAGCCTTAGGGGTGGTTCGATCTACTTTGTCGAAGTGGATCGCGAAGACAACCAGGAAGGCGAAAAGCACCAAGGAGCTATTGGATTATCTTACTGAGAGATTTGAAACTCCATCTGCTGCAAATAAGGTTGATTTGATACGCAAGATGGGTAGTCTCAAGATGCAAGAGGGAGGATCCATAGCTAAACACATCGATGAGTTTATGGATATTATAGACTCATTGACTGCGTTGAAGATTACTTTCGGTGACGAGGTTCATGCGTGTTTATTGCTAGCGTCCTTACCAAGGAGTTGGAGCGGAACGGTGACAGCGTTGAATGCTTCAGCAGGTAAGAACAAATTGAAGTATGATGATGTTAAGGACTTCCTCTTGGGCGAGGAAAATCGCATAAAGAAGTTGGGGACACCGTCTACTTCGGAATCGGTCTTGACTACAACTAGTAGGGGAAGACCGGGTTCTAGCAATAAAGGGAGAACAGGGTCAAGGGAAAGTGTAATCGGGGGTGGGGATAAGTATGAGGAGAACAAAGAAAAACCAAGGGTAGCAAGAGGATCGGTAGAGTGCTATCATTGTAAGGAGTTAGGACACTACAAGAGGGATTGTCCTATGCGAGGGGATAAATCGGCGAATGTGATAATCGAAGGTGACGATGTACTGATTCTGAGCGATAGTAGTGCGCTAGAATCATGGGTGTTGGATTCGGGGGCATCATTCCACTCATGCGGGCATGCAGGAGCGATGGAAAATTACACTTCCGGTGATTTCGGTAAGGTCTATCTGGCGGATGGCGAGCCTTTGGAAATCAAGGGGAAGGGGGATGTCAGAATAGGAGCATCGGACGGGAACGTCTTACATCTACACGGGGTCAGTCACATTCCAGGTTTAAAAAAGAACCTGATTTCAGTTGGGCAGCTGGGTGAAGAAGGTTACACGGTAACTTTTAGTTGCAGGAAATGGGTTATTACCAAGGAGGATTGTGAGATCGCTCGGGGTAATAGGGAAGGAAGATTGTATTTGACAAACACCAAGGATAGTATCGCGGTGGCGTCAGCCAAGGGTGATACGGATTTGTGGCACTATCGATTGGGTCACATGGGTGAGAAGGGGGTATCCCCGGTAACTTCTCGGGGTGGTGTGTCATATTACATGACCTTCATTGATGATTCGACAAGGAAGGTCCAGGATTACTTCTTAGAAGGGAAAGATGAATCTTTCAGGATGTATAAGAAGTGGAAGGCCTTGGTGAAGAATCGGAAGGGACTCAAGGTTAAAAACTTGATGTCGGACAATGGTGGGGAGTATGAGCTCAAAGAGTTTAAGGAATACGGTGATGCGAGGCAAATTCGCATGGATATTCCAGACTCGGGTGGGAGCGGCACAGTTCATGATGACCAAGGTAAAGGGGTCACTGAAGATGGACCAAATACTCCAGGACCGGATATTCCGCTGCGTAGATCTAACGGAGAGTGTAGATCGAATGCAAAGGCTCCAGGTTTCTCAAGCAAGGTGAAGTTGAAGCTGGGTATAGCTTCAATGGGGCTTGGAGAATAGGGGAGGAGGAAGGTACTACCATGATCGAGGTGAGCACTAGGAAGACACCAAGGATGAGTTGAAGAACGGATACGGGGCTTGTATACGCGGTTGATCTCTAGGTGGGAGATTGTTGGAGTAGAGGACCAACCGGGAACTAGGATTCGGAGCAAAAGAGAAAATCACGTCGGAGAGGACTGTCGACGTGGGCGACCGCCCAGGGTGATGGTGGGAGACCGCCCACTTAATCAGAAGGTCCATCGGCAGGAAGTGTTTTTTGGGCGACCGCCCAAAGGCAAAGTAGACGACCGCCCAGGTGTCGTGCCAGTTCCGTGTTTTAGCCGATTTTGTCCAGATTTTCGGGTATTATTGTCCTCCTAGGGTTAGGTCTTTATTCTAGGTTGCCTATATAAGCAATGTTCCGCCCCCATACTCATTGTAACTCAGAGTTAACATATTATAGTGCAAGATCCTGGCTTGGTAGTGCCCCCAGACGTAGTCAAACATATTGACGAACTGGGTAAACAATTTTTGTGTCTTTTCTTGCTTTGATTTCTTGTGCTTTGTTTGTGTGCCTTTATTGTTCTTGTGGGTTTTCTTGGGTAGTGGAGGGCCATATCCACAATAGTACCTTAAGAAGAAGGACTATAAACCTTGACTTGAAGATGGTGTTGTTGTAGGAAAATTGTTGTAGAACAATTTGTGTAGAGTCTTGTCACGAAGAACTCTTGTAGGGAGAATTTGTGTATAGTTTGTGTAAAGAGAAAGTGTTCAAGGTCAAAAAATGAGGTCCTTTTGCTAGAGAGAAAATGTTGAGGTCCAAGGTTTTGTGTATAGTTTTTGTAGAGAAGATGAAGTTCCTCCTTTTCTAAGGTAGAAGGAGGGGTTTTTATAGGTAAAAAGAGGAGGGAAGACTTGGAGGGAAATTGGTCAATGTCACGACCCGAAAACTAGGCTCTATTTTATTGGTAATAAATAATTATTATTTATTTATTTTCTTATTTATTTATTTAAATTATTATTTATTTAAATATTTATGTGTGCATTTTATGTGTTATATTAATTTATGCCTAGCATTTTATTTGGGCCATTTGTGTTATTGTAGAAGAGTTGAGTCTTATTTGTTAGTGGGGAGTTTATTAGTAAAGGGTAGTAGTAAGGGAGGGGTCTAAGTGTAAGATTTCAAATAATCATCTTCTCCCTACTCCCTCCCTCACCTCCCTCACCCTATCACCCTCACTCACACTCCACCCCCATCTCTCCCAGCACAAACTCTCTCTCTCTCTCTCCATTGGGTAAGTTTTTCTTCTCTATCTTCTCTCTTCATTTTCTTCCTCTTCCTCTTCCTCTCATTATTTCTCATTTCTTAAAACGTGAAACATGTTTAGATCGTCGATAGGATCGTTGGAAGCCAAAAATATTTGAAATCCATCAACTTTGAGAAAATCCAGGTAAGTTGCTTTTCCCCCATTTTTATGCTAAAATGTTCATATCATGTTTATATTATGCTTGATGTGTTATATTTGAAGTTTGGTTGAGTTTGGAATTTATTTGGAATTTATTTTGAGTTTTGGTCAAAAATGGTGATTTTAGGAATGTTGGGTTTGAATCTTGATCTTGGTTGTTGAATGGTATTATTTGAGTCCCCATTCTAGTTATAAGTTGTTTTGGGTTCATCTTTATGCTTGGTGGAAGGTTGATTATGTTTGATTTTGATTGTTATAAGAAATGGGTAAGAAAAATGGTAGAAACCCAGATTTTTGGCCGGAATTTGCCTTTCCGGGCAAGGAGGCGCGCGCACCCTCCCATAGGAGGCGCGCGCACCCTTAGGCCCTTCTTGAACAAAAATGCTTCTGTTTCTTGGAGGCGCGCGCACCCTCTCCTCCTCCAAAACTTGATTTCCCTTCTGATCTAGGAGGCGCGCGCACTCTCCCATAGGAGGCGCGCGCACCCTCTCCCCTGTTGTGACATTTATTTCCCTTTTTGTCCAATCATTCGAGGGCCAAATCATGTTCATCCGGACTCCGTTTTAGGCGTATAAATTATAGTTTTAAAGCTCTTCGAGATGAGTGAGTAAATTTGTTTGAGTGCTCGAATTAACTGGATCCTTTGTGGTCAAATGTGATATGGGGATTGTGTTATCATTGTTAAGATTGTTGGAACACGTTAATTGTGTGTTGTTGGTTCATTTCACTTTCTTGGTGACTTCTTGGTATGGTTCCCTACTTTGGAACCCTAAGTGTTTAATTAAGCTAGTATTTATTACTTAGCATTTATTTGGAAGCCCAGCTGGCATATTTGTTGCATCGGGCGATGGGAAAGATTATAATGGCAAAGCCAAGTCCATTATAATGTTGACCATTGTTTTGCCCTTACTATACCCTTTTCCAGATTGGCCTTGGAAGAGATAAGTTAGCTTCCTTTGTGAATGTATCTAGCTACCGAGCATGACTTTGTGGCATGGCTCTTGTCCTTAGTGACACTCTTATGGTTATTGTTCCGGTACCGGGGATTTCTCTTAAGCTTTCATGCTATTATGAATATGTAAATTGTTGATTATTGAAGCTGCGCAGCGATCCTTTATTTGGATGTATCGGTTTGGAAACCTTGGCTAATATCCTTTGTTATGTGTTTATTTCCGCTGCTATTTATTATCTGATAATTGCTATGTTATATGGGATATTGATGTTGTTATTACTTATTGTACCATAACATGTCATGTAGTTGCATTAGTAACTTATTGAGATTTATCTCACCCCCTTTCGTTTATCTTTGTTTTTCCTTAACCCCCCCCCCCCCAGGTGCTAAGGATTAGTCTCGCTGATCACGAGAAAGAGGACGTCGAGTGTGGATACATTCTTTTGGGGATAGTTGTTATAGGTTGGTTTACATTATATAAATGTGTAACCTTTTTGGGATAGTTGTACCAAACAATGACGTCATTAAGAATCGTACATTTATATTCTGTAGGGCATAAACTTATGGAAGTTTATGATAGTTGTATTTGGTTATTATCAAAACTTGGATTTGTAAAACCTTGTGTTATCCTCTTTTGGTATAAAAGGAAATTTTTATCTCCATTATTTTAGAGTTTATTGTTTAAGTCGACGTCCAGCTCGCGATCTCGGGCCCGCGGGGTTTGGGGTCGCGACAGTCAATCCATGTGAGATGGAGTTGACCAATCACAAATAAGATAAATAAAAATAATAAATAAATAATAAAGAGAAAATCAAATATTAATAAAAAGAAATATTTTTGTTTTAATGAAAGGGCTAGTATAATGGGATTGGGAGGTGTAGATACCCCGGGAAACCACAGCTTGGCTAGAGCGGTGAATTATCCTAGGATGTCTAACTTGTTTTTAGAGTCGCCACCTATGTTTTGAGGAACATAAGAAAAACCTATAGATTGTAGCCTAAGTTTGATTACGAAAACAGAGATTCTTTGTTTTGAGGTTCGGGGGTTAGATTACGAGATGGGAAGTACCGAAACACCCATCTCCCCCAACTAAAGTTGGTCTTGCTTGATCAAAATCTACATGAATGAAAATGTTCTTCTTCTTCTTCTTTAAGTCATGAAAAGGGGGATTTAAAATAGGATTTGGAATGTAGGAGATAACTCCTTAACCAACCTCAATGAGATGAGGTGATCATTAGAGTCATGTCCCAAAATGATTTGGGTGATTGCACATTTGATTAAAGTAAAAAGAGAGAGGAGATGAAGTAGAAAAGAAGGGAAAAGATGGACTTTTACCTACAATTTGAAGAACTTCAAATGTTGCTTAATGAGATCCTTGGAGAACCTTTTGAAAGTGATTTTTTTTTTGTCTAGTTTTCCATCCTTGAAAATGGAGGTAAAGAGAGGTTTTTATAGGTGAAAGAGGGGTGTTTTGTGCCAAAACTCAGTCACCAAGAAATCCTTCCCGGAAAAAATCCTGTAAATTGAGCAAGGGAGGGAATCCTGGCCAGAAATCTGTAACTGACGCCCAGAGGCGCGCGCTTCCTGCTTTGGGGGCGGGAGGCGTGCGCGCCTGGCTCCTCCTGTCGGAGGCGCGCGACTCAGAGAAGGCAATTTTGACAGAATGGACTAGAAAGTCAGCCCTGTCATTCAGTTTAGTCCCTGGACTTAACGAAGTCAGTCAGGAACTTAACGGAAGTGACAGAAACTAACGAGAAACACTTAGAATGGGGAGAAACACAAAATCAAATGTGCAAGCGGGGTGAGCGGTCCAAGGCGGGGTGTCTACAGAGCCCCTCGGCGACGTGGACTGCAAAGCAGAATGCGTCGACGAAAGTTAAAAACACCCGCCGAGGACATCGCCAAGAAAAGGCAAAGACTCGATGAAAGCAGGAATTTGAAATTGCGAGAGATAGTGGTGCGCTCCTTGTGTGAGCGGCTTTTGCTGGAGTGTTGTATTGGAGCTCATGGGAGCTTGTCTCGATATGGACCGAGTTTGTTGAGTTGGGGCTCATGGGAGCTTGTCTCGATATGGACCGAGTTGCCGACTTGGAGCTCATGGGAGCTTGTCTCGATATGGACCGAGTTGGTTGACTTGGAGCTCATGGGAGCTTGTCTCGATATGGACCGAGTTGCCGACTTGGAGCTCATGGGAGCTTGTCTCGATATAGACCGAGTTGGGGGTTTGGAGCTCATGGGAGCTTGTCTCGATATGGACCGAGTTGCCGACCTGGAGCTCATGGGAGCTTGTCTCGATATGGACCGAGTTGGGGGTTTGGAGCTCATGGGAGCTTGTCTCGATATGGACCGAGTTGCCGACCTGGAGCTCATGGGAGCTTGTCTCGATATGGACCGAGTTGGGGGTTTAGAGCTCATGGGAGCTTGTCTCGATATGGACCGAGTTGCCGACTTGGAGCTCATGGGAGCTTGTCTCGATATGGACCGAGTTGCCGACCTGGAGCTCATGGGAGCTTGTCTCGATATGGACCGAGTTGCCGACCTGGAGCTCATGGGAGCTTGTCTCGATATGGACCGAGTCGTTTGACTTTGTGGGGTGCGGGCACGGTTGAATGTTTTGAATGAGGTCGTTAGCGAACCCTTGTTGACAAATCCGTTAGTGAATCCGTTCGATGAAATATTGTTTTGAAGCCTCGTGCCATTTGGAGTCACACTTGACTTTTTTGAATTGTGGGGTACGGGCACAGCTGACCGCGACCAGAAAAATGTTCCTGCTGGGGATGAAATGTTGAGATTGACTCTTGAGGGGGGTGTGGCACCCGTGACAGAACTTAGGGAGTTCGGAATTTTGAAGAGGACAGCCTACTTTTTGAGTGGGAGTTTCTATCCTACTTTCGATTTTTGACATGCCTTAAGGGCGGACCAGAAAAAGGTGTGCCCAACTGGGTGTCTGAGGATCGGGACAGTGTCTTGATATAGGCTGGAGATCTCTGACAAGGCCCTTTTCTTGAAGCGATTTAGACCTGGGAGGCGCGCGCCTTTATATGTAGGCTTGGGACGTGCGCGCACTTCAGACCGCTGGCGGGTGGCGCGCGCGTCTGGGAGGCGGAATTCCGGGCTTGACATTTGCTGACCAAAAGAGCCCCCAACAGCTATAATATCATCTTCTGTTCGACCACTTGATCCTCACAGCTCCTTTCTGCCATTTTTGAACATCATATTATTGCTTAACTTTGCTTGTGATCAACATTTTCCATGGCTTCCAATTCTTTTGCCCTTGATGCCAAGGTTGTTAGTGAGTATGAAAAGGACTTGGGTACTTTTGTGTATTCTTTTAAGACCCATCCCAAGAAGGCCTTCATTAAAGACTTCGGGTTCCGAATTCTTTTCACTTTGCGGACGTTGAAGCCGGATTGGGATTTGTTGAGAGCTGCCGCGGCTTTCTGGGATTGCGACAGCCATACCTTCAACCTTTCAGCTAATGAAATGGTGCCGACTGTTGACGATTTCGGGGCCATCCTTAGCATGCCTTTGGCCGGTCGGATTGCCGTCCCTAAATATCACCGTGGTGCCGTCGACTCTTGGGTTGAGTTACTGAATCTCCCTGTTGAGGACATGAGGAAGATGTTGCATGGTACCGTGATTGACATAACTGAGTTGCCGATGTTCTTCAGTTTACACTCGGAGGACCCGGTGGTTCAATCTTTCAAAAGGAATGCCATGGCCGTTTGTCTCTTCAGCGAAGTACTGTTTGTTACACCCTTCGGGACTGCGGACGCGCAGTTGGCTGAGATTATTTTGCAAGCTAAGGAGCAGCGATTTAGTGTAATCCCTCTTATTGTAGGGGAGACGTTGCACGGCCTTGATGAGTTACATAGGACGGGCAAGATGTGTCGGGGAATCCCTTTGCTCTTGACCATTTGGCTCCGAGAACACTTCAGAATTTATTCTCCGGATGGTGATTTGTCTCCTTTTGCTGTTCATAGGAGGAAGTTGTCGATCCGGGATTTATCTGAAGATGATTGGAAGAAATTCCTTGCCTCTCGGGTGACCGCCGATATTGAGTGGTGTCCTCCTTCTTGGGGTCTTCATCCTTTTGTGGAATGGACTCTTGGTTTTCAGCCCGTGGTTGTACCCGGTTTGAGAGATTCTTCATTTTACCAGCCAGAGCGGGTTCTGCGGCAGTTCGGTCGCCAACAGACAATTCCTTTTCCGAGGGATGGAATGCTTCGTCTAGTTGCTTACATGGGTCCTGACTTCTCGAGTGAGCTTCAGTCGGCTTGGGGAGATGACCGCAATCGTTGGGCTTTCGCTCCTCTGCATCGGGGGAGTGTCTTCCTTCCCGAGAGCTACTTGGACTATTTATTTGGCACCCTTTACCGTGGCATCAATTGGGTTGATGTGCTTCGTGCCGAGTTGTTGGGACAGGGTTTTGAGCCTAGCAGCACTTTGAGATATAGGGAGGCTGCTACTGATTCGAGTAACATTCTCGCTGACCCTTTCGGTACTCCTTTGGATGACTTTTATTCTAGGAGACGTGTTGCATCACAGAAGGTTTCGGTGCGTATTAGTGCTCCTTTGTTACCCAAGAAGAAAAGGATTGAGAGACGATCGGGTGGTCCTTCGAAAGCTAAGAGAAAATTGGATTTTTCTTAGTACCCTAAGAGATTGCAATTAGACCACTTTGTTTTAGGATTTAACATTTTGATGTCTTTTGTTGCTCAATAAATCCGTTTAATGGTTTGAATAATTCATTGGATGAATAAAAATTGCATTTTGTTATTTGAAGTGAATTGGGTATTTTTGATATGTTTTAGACTGTACCCGAAGGTTGCCTACGTTCCTCCAGTTGGGTGGCTCAGGTCTTCGTAGTTCAAACAAACAAAGACCATTTTTTTTTTTTTTTTTTTTTGTGCACCCTGTTTTTTGCCTAGACCGCCCTTGCGGCTTTCAATCTAGCAGGCTTCTTTTTTGCACGTGCTCTAATTTTTGCCTAGGCCGCCCTTGCGGGTTTTCAACCTAGCGAGTGATTTTTTTTTTTTTTTTTTTTTAATGGTCTTTGTTTATTAAGCGTAGAACCTCTTGAGCTTGTCGAGGTTGACCTCCTTTGGCAGCTAGTCACCATCTAGATCCACGAGCCGGAATGCACCACCGCTTAGTATCTTTTTGACCACGTACGGACCGATCCATCGGGGTCCCCATTTCCCCAGGGGATTCATGGCATTAGGAGGATGTTGTCTTAAGACCAGATCTCCCACATTGATGTTTCGAGGCCTCACTTTTTTGTTGAAATCTCTTGCCATCCTTTGCTGATATGCCCTCGTGCGTTCGAGTGCTCTTAACCTTTTCTCGTCGAGTAAGGCTAGCTGTTCGTATCGACTTTGCATCCAGTTGACCTCGTTGACTTGATTCTCGAGGAGGACTCGTAGAGATGGGACTTCAAGTTCGATAGGGAGTACGGCTTCAGAACCATAGACCAATGCATAAGGAGTTTCTCCTGTTGCGGATCGTATTGATGTGCGGTAGCCCCACAATGCTAATGGTAGCTTTTCGGGCCAATCCCTTCCTGTTGAGGCCATTTTCTTGACGATGGTCTCGATGGTCTTATTTGCTGCTTCGACTGCGCCATTTGCTTGGGGCCGGTAAGGAGATGACTTGTGCTTGGTGATCTTGTATTCTACCAAAAGTGCATCCATTTCCTTCTCAAAGTGAGAGCCGTTGTCGGAAATGATTTCATGAGGCACGCCGTATCGGCACATGATATTGATCTTTACAAATTCGGCCACTTTCTTAGCGTTGAGGGTCCGATAGGCTTGTGCTTCGACCCACTTTGTGAAGTAGTCGACTGCCACTAGGACGAATGACTGCCCATTGCTTCCGGCAGGATGAACTTTACCGATGATGTCTATCCCCCAACAAGAGAAAGGCCAAGGTGTGACCATGTTGTAAAGTTGTGAGGGTGGAGCATGTTGCAGATTAGCGTGGAATTGGCACTTGTCACACCTTTTGACTTTCTCGATACAGTCTCGTTCCATAGTGCTCCAATAGTAACCAATGCGAAGTATCTTCTTGACTAGCATAAACCCGTTCATGTGGGGTCCACATTCTCCTTCGTGCACTTCACACATTATCTCTTGAGCTTCGGTCTCATTGGCGCATAAGAGATTGATCCCGTCGTGGTGCCTTTTATAGACTCGGTCCCTAATCAGTACGTACCGAGAGGCTAACCTTTGCAGAGCTGCTTGAGACTTCTTATTGATGTTCTCGGGATAAGTTCCGTCTTTGAGGAAGTTCATGATATCTGAATACCACGGAGAGTTTGTTTGAACCTCGTTGATCTCGATGCTCATGCAATATGCCGGACTGTTCCTTCGAGCAATTTTGAAAGGCTTCACCATTTTCCCTTTGGGCATTTCAACTAATGAAGCTATAGTGGCCAGTGCATCGGCGAAGCGATTCTTATCCCTTGGCAGGTAGTTGAAAGTGATCTCTTGGAATTGTTCAACCAGTTCTTCAAGGTGCTGACCATACTGTTGGAGAGTCGGGTCTTGGGTTCGCCATTTACCCGATTGCTGATTGATAAGGAGCAAAGAGTCACCGAACACTTCTAGTTCCGTGATGTTTCTTTTGAGAGCTGCTTCGAGCCCTGCTATGCATGCTTCGTACTCGGCAATGTTGTTGGTAGCTTCGAATTCCAGGCGTATGGCAATGGGAGTGTAGATGTCTTTTGGATCGACAAGCAATACCCCTATACCAAAACCGTGTTTATTGGCGGCGCCATCGAAAAAAAGTTGCCACTTGTCTTCCTCGGTTGTGGTACAAATTAAATGCTCGTCGGGGAACTGTACATCTTCCCCCTTCACTTCGTCACATGGGAATTCGGCAAGCTGGTCACTGAACACTTTCCCCCTGACGGATTTTAGTGTGACGTAAGTGATATCATAGCCGGCGAGCATGAAGTACCATTTGGCTATTCTTGTTGACATGAAAGGCTTCTCGAAGATGTAGCGGAGCGGGTCCACCTTTGCTACTAGCTTGATCGGAAAAGCTTCCATATAGTGTTTGAGCTTTTGAGTGACCCAAACCAATGCTGCACATGACTTCTCTAAGACAGAGTAGTTCTTTTCGCCTCCTTGGAATCGGCGATTGACAAAATAAATGGCGTTCTCCTTTGTGGACTCTCGTTGCTCTTGTGCTAACATAGCCCCTAGGGCTTCATCATTGACAGTGAGATAAAGCAACAGAGGTTTCTCCTTGTGCGGCGGAACTAGAACAGGAGGGCACGTCAAGTAATGCTTTACTTGATCGAAGGATTCTTGGCACGCGTCGGTCCATTCTAGAGCCACATTCTTCTTGAGTAGCTTGAAGATTGGCTCGCACATGGAAGTGAGTTGGTGCACAAACCGACTGATGTATTGTAGTCTTCCCATGAAACCTTTAATCTCTTTCTGCGTCTTTGGAAGAGGCATGTCAATGATTGCCTTGATTTTGGAGGGGTCTACTTCGATTCCCCTTTCAGTGACCATATAACCAAGAACTTTGCCTCGGATAACCCCGAATGTGCACTTTGCAGGGTTGAGCCTCATCTTGTGTTGACGAAGCCTTTCGAAGAACTTGCGGAGATCGATTAGGTGTTGACCATCGGTTCCTTTGGAGTGAATGATCATGTCGTCCACATTGACCTTGATTTCTTTGTGAATCATATCGTGGAACAAGTCTGTCACGGCTCTTTGGTAGGAAGCCCCAGCATTTCTTAACCCAAACGGCATGACTGTGTAGCAAAAGGTACCCCACGGTGTTGTGAAGGCTGTCTTATGTTGATCTTCCTCGGCCATGAGAATCTGATTGTACCCAGCGAACCCATCCACGAATGATCGGACCTCGTAGGCAGCAGTGGAGTCGACTAGCATGTCGATATTAGGGAGTGGAAAATCATCCTTTGGGGAAGCTTTGTTTAAATCCCGGAAGTCTACACAAACTCGAACCTTGCCGTTTGCCTTCCTGACTGTCACAATGTTGGCTAACCATGTCGGATACTCGATAACCTTGATGAAACCCACACTGAGGAGCTTCTCAATCTCTTCTTTGACCTGCAGAGACCATTCTGGCTTGATCTTTCGGAGCTTCTGTTTTACTGGCCTGGCATCTTCTCTGATCGGAATCCTGTGCTCCGCTACCTTTCTGTCTAAACCCGGCATGTATTTGTATGACCATGCGAACACATCCACGAACTCCCGTAGTAATGCAGTCAATCTGTCTCTGCGTCTCCCTTGAAGAAGCTTCCAATCTTGGTTTCTTTTGGCTCTTCTTCGGTACCCAGATTAACAACCTGCAATTCTTCGTCAGCCTTTGGACCATTCTCGCCACGACTACGGACTTGTTGAGCAAGTTCATTTAAGTATGTTGTGTTTTCGTGGTCTATTTCATCATAATTTGAATCGTTATTAACTTGTTCGTTAAGTTTATTATTAGTTAATTCATCATTTATGATGTTTCCAATCTCAGGGTACTCAGAAATATCAAATTTTTCATTAGCAAAGAAAGGAAACACACGCTCGGCTACGGCCTCCAAATCCTCTTGGGTGAGGGTATTAGAGACACTCTCGGACTCGAAAGTAAGTGTGAGCTGCTCTTCCTTTGTTGATGTGCGGGGTATGCAACCCATTTTTTGGACTAAGAATTCCTCGGATACCACGGGCCCTTTTGTTGAATACCAATTGTTGATCGACTCGGGGCTTGGCGGGATCTCACTGATAGTCTCGTTCATGATGACGGTGTAATGGATGCGTTGACTTGGCATTCATTCATTACGGCAAGCTCTTCGAACATGGAGGCTAAATCTGTCAGTTCTTCCCCCACGGTGATTTCTGTCTCGGACTCTATAGTCACCTTCCTTCCCCACCATTCACGGGGCGACATGGGAGTTGGTTCCCTTTCGGATATCTGGATCTCACAATCGGAGAAGATTTCGAGGCCAGGCTTTTTGACACCTTTATTGTTAACCCACGGCTTGGGAAAGATCATGTATGGAACGTCTTCCCCTTGGCGGACAAAATAGCCATTCAACATCTTGCGGTAAGGCCTTAGGTTAGGGACTTCATACCGACAGCCTTCTTTACGAGCTCGGGCCTTTTCGTTCTTGATCGCTTGTCCTTTCTTCAAGTCTTCTTCGGAAGGCTCGTACCCCAAACCGAATGTGTTTTTGACAAATGGGACTTGCACGGGATGTAGGATTCCTTGCTGATATTTCCCTAAGCCTAAACCAGGGAAGTAGTCCATATTCCTCATCATGCGGAGTACTTTGTGATTGCTGGGGGTCCATGATCCATTTCCCCCTTCTTTATCAATGGCGTTGATTGAGACGCCGGAGAGAGTGGAGTCTGGTAGACCATGCTGAACTTGGTGGACGGGCTCACCTTTTTTGTGGATAGTGATGTTTCCAGCCATTACGGTCACTATTTCATCACCATTTCGGATCTTGACACATTGGTGGAGAGTTGACGGTACGGCATTAGCACTGTGAATCCATGGTCGACCCAACAGTAAGTTGAACGAGGCCGGGATATCAAGCACTTGGAATGGAACGGGCATGACCATGCTCCTAAACTCAATGTCTATTTCGATCATACCCATGACTGTACGGGCGGTGCTGTCATAACCTCGGATTACTTGAGTAGAAGGCTTCAAATCAGAATCCTTAAGCCCCAGTATGCCCATGATTCTACCAGGCATGAGATTGAGTGCGGAACCACCGTCCACTAAGACTCTTGAGACGGGCCTCCCCCTTGCTCGTACCTTGAGGTAAATAGCTTCGTTGTGGTCGGAACCAAACGGTGGAAGGTCCATATCAGCAAAGGTGATGACGTTGCCAAAGTGAATGTGACCAATCATTGCCGTGAGGTCCTCGGGAGAAACTGATGTATCATCGAGATTGCGAATGACAAGATCTCGGTGTTTCTTTGAGGATGCAATGAGGTCCCAAATAGAGATGTTGGCTTGAGTTTTCTTGAGTTGGACAAGTAGAGGATCTTCGGGAGCGTTGTGAGCTTGCGGCTTTTGAGAAGAGGAGCTCGGTGCGGAAGTGGAAGGGTTGCTTGCTATGACTCGGCCGGATCGAGTTAGCATGTTGACGTTCCCATCTTGCTTCTTTTTCCTATTATCTAGTACTCCCCTCATTACCTCATCGTAAGTCACTACATAACAAGAATTGTCAAGTTTATTCATAATATTGGGGCCCCCATTCACAATTGGGATTGAATGGGTGGTCCCCTCAAATTCTCCTATCTCTATTACATTGACATGCTCGTCATTAGTCACTACAAATTCTTTCTTATCTATGAGATCTTGAATGACATTGCGGAGAATGAAGCAATCCTCGGTGGTGTGGCCACTATATTGGTGGTAGCCACAATATTTGTGGTGAGCATGATTGGAGTTGATCGTCTTGGGTTGGTACCCTTGCACGGGTGTGATTTGACCCTTTGCCTTGAGGCCTCGAACACTTCGGTTTGAGTCATGCCTTGGAGAGGCGTGTAGACACGGTCACTTCGGGGCCTTTTCCCTTGAGGTGGAGGAACCTTTTTGTAATTCCCCTTGTCAATAGTGACGGCGTTGACCGAGGCCTCTTTTATGGAGTTGGAAGCGGCCTTGTAGCGGTAAGTAGGAGTGGTCTTCTTAATCTCCTTAAGCAAGTCATCCATGCGTACCCCCGCCTCATACATTTGGGAGAAGTCGGAGTAGCAAGCCCCACTTAGGTGGGTGCGGAGATCAATCTTGAGACACTTGAGAAATATGTCCATTTGCTCCTTTGTGTTTGGCCTCTCAACAATTTCAGAGAGTTTGTCATTCCATCTCCTTGTGAAGTCGATGAAGGGCTCATTGTCTCATTGAGTAGTGTTCTCTAGCTCTTTCCTTGTGAGCCGGTGAGTGGTGTTGCCTTGGTATTGGTTCTTGAAGGCAAGCATGGCGGAGTCCCAATCAAGACGGACAGTGAGCGGGAGAGTAGCATACCAATCTTTTGCCGCCCCCTCGAGAGTGAGAGGAAAGCATTGAGCCATCACCTTGGGGGAGACCTTCTTTGGAACCATTGCCCAAATATAAGTCTCAATGTGAGCCATAGGACAAGAGTTGCCCTTGAATTTGCTTATGTCGGGCATCTTGAACTTATCGGGAAGAGCGGCCATAGTACTCATGAGGATGGATGATTGATAAAGGCTTGTGTCGGAGCCTTTCCCCATGTTGAGCCCATTGAACTTTTGGTCGATGTAGGCCATGATAGAATCCACCATTTTGGGCTCATTGTTCTCGGAACTTGGTTCCCCCATTTTCTTGGTGCGGGTGTTGACATAAGGACTCTTGAAAAAACCCTCGGTCCATTTGGATTCATCATCATTGTTCTTGTTCTTTCCCTTGGCAAGGTTGGTGAGCTTTTCTTTCATTAGCTCCATTTCGGCCTCGTGGGCCTCCCTTTGGCTGTCGAGGTGGGATTGCCAAATGTCGTCCTTGCTTTGTACCTCCTTGTTAAGGGTGGAGACTTGCTCTTGGAGGAGTTGGACCATAGTTGAGAGCTGTTCGAGAGACATGGTGTTGCTGCTGCCGGTCATGGTTGATGTCGGAGCTGTTGGAGTGATCTCTTCACGGACTAACCGATTTGCTGAATCCCGGTAGACTTTGTAAGTACCAATTGAACCTATATTGCAGAAGAGGCCCTTGTCAGTCTTGAGTAACACTTGCGGTCCATGAAGAGGCTTAGAACACACAGTTGGGCACACGACTCGAACCACATAAGAAAAGACTCTTTTTTTTTTTTTTTTTTTTGTAAGTCGGAGGGCATGAATCCCTTTTGGGGTTTCTAAGAAAATAATGGAATCGTCACACTAGTATATAGACCATCTCGCGGTCCCATATACTCATCGGATTCCATCGCGCTTGTGAATCCTACATGTATCGGGATTAAACTAAATTAATTTAGTAAAGCATACATGCGGGGACGGATTTTTATTTTCGTCCAAAATAACCACTTTTGGGGACGGATTTTTATTGCGTCAATTTCAACAAGTTGGCATGTATGATTTGAAGACATTAGTTTAGGGAAATCTCGGTACATGGAAACCGACTTGAGTCACGGAGTGTTAGACCCTAACTAGAATTGTGTGGTTTGTGCTCGGCTTGAATATGAGGCTCAAAGGTCACCCCCGGCATGTAGTCTTGAACTACGCCAGTGGCTGAGGTTTACCGCTTCGAAAGAGCCAAGGTCTGGTGGAGCTTGAAACTTTCTAGGACGGGCCTCGACGGGTTTAGGGTTGGACTTGTGCGACTCGATAGTGAGCAGTTCATAGGAATATGTGCATGTAGTGTGAGGTCAAACAAGTGACAAAATTTTCTCTTTTTTTTTTTTTTTTTTTTGAAAAGAAAGAAAAACACACAAAACACATAAGCACATAAAATTACAACTCCCGAATCACCCGTGTGACCGGTAAATAAAACAAAAAATTAAAACAGTCCGAGGGTTCAATTCTGTTCTGATGCAGGCAACTGTGCCCACACCCCACTGTTCTGCTCAGTCACTGAAACCTGTTTCTGTTCTGGAAACCAACCCAGAAGCGTGCGCCTCTGAGTGCTGATGTGGGACGCGCGCTCATGGCGCAATGCTTATGGGAGGCGCGCGCTTCTGGGGCACACCTGTCAGAATGTTAGACTTTGGACTCAGGGGATCGCCCTGGTCCCATGTTCATATTGTAACCCCTGCAGAAGTGATTAGTGCAGAATAACAGAAGAAGAAGATGAAGAACATGAAGAAGTGGGCGATTCTGGTTCTTGATGCGGGATGCGCGCGCCTTAGGATTAAAAGGCCAGACGCGCGCGCCTCCCCCATCAGGAAACAGAATGCCCAGAAAAGATGTAGATTTCGATCAGAATGCAAGTTTAACCCTCAAATACATCCCCAGCGGAGTCGCCACTGTAGATACCCCGGGAAACCACAGCTTGGCTAGAGCGGTGAATTATCCTAGGATGTCTAACTTGTTTTTAGAGTCGCCACCTATGTTTTGAGGAACATAAAAAAAACCTATAGATTGTAGCCTAAGTTTGATTACGAAAACAAAGATTCTTTGTTTTGAGGTTCGGGGGTTAGATTACGAGATGGGAAGTACCGAAACACCCATCTCGCCCAACTAAAGTTGGTCTTGCTTGATCAAAATCTACATGAATGAAAATGTTCTTCTTCTTCTTCTTTAAGTCATGAAAAGGGGGATTTAAAATAGGATTTGGAATGTAGGAGATAACTCCTTAACCAACCTCAATGAGATGAGGTGATCATTAGAGTCATGTCCCAAAATGATTTGGGTGATTGCACATTTGATTAAAGTAAAAAGAGAGAGGAGATGAAGTAGAAAAGAAGGGAAAAGATGGACTTTTACCTACAATTTGAAGAACTTCAAATGTTGCTTAATGAGATCCTTGGAGAACCTTTTGAAAGTGGTTTTTTTTGTCTAGTTTTCCATCCTTGAAAATGGAGGTAAAGAGAGGTTTTTATAGGTGAAAGAGGGGTGTTTTTGGTGCCAAAACTCAGTCACCAAGAAATCCTTCCCGGGCAAAATCCTGTAAATTGAGCAAGGGAGGGAATCCTGGCCAGAAATCTGTAACTGACGCCCAGAGGCGCGCGCTTCCTGCTTTAGGGGCGGGAGGCGCGCGCGCCTGGCTCCTCCTGTCGGAGGCGCGCGACTCAGAGAAGGCAATTTTGACAGAATGGACTAGAAAGTCAGCCCTGTCATTCAGTTTAGTCCCTGGACTTAACGAAGTCAGTCAGGAACTTAACGGAAGTGACAGAAACTAACGAGAAACACTTAGAATGGGGAGAAACACAAAATCAAATGTGCAATCGGGGTGAGCGGTCCAAGGCGGGGTGTCTACAGGAGGTTACAAAACTAGGGGGGATGAATGTGGATGTAAACAAATGGTTTTTGTGATCAAGAAGAGATGTTTGTAAATAAGAAAAGGGAGGGAAATAAGGTGCAATCCGTTACTGCTGAAATGGGAAGCGCGCGAGTCCCGATTTAGGGGCGAGACGCGCGCGCGGCCCGTTGACAGTGTCGGAGGCGCCCGCGGGTAAAAATGACAGAATGAAAGAAAGACTCTAAAAGTTAATTCTGTTATGCAGTTTAGTCCAAAACTGACGGAATCAGTTAGGAACTTAACCGAAGTAACAGAAATTAACAAAAATAAGTTAAATAAAAATACTATGTATGCAATCGGGGTGAGAGGTCCAAAGCGGGGTGTCTACACCTATATATTACTGTAATTATTTGAAGTATATTCACGTTAAGAAATAGAGAAAACTCTTTCCACCATTCTGATTCCTTTGCCCCTTTATTGTTCATCATGGTATCAGTCGCTCCTAACGATGACACGGACGACTCATCTAGTACCTTAAATAAATCTATTCTTGATTCTTCTTCTTCCACAACCAAGACTCTTCCTCTTGGATTCAATATCCATTCCATCTTGGTAATTCTCACCTCACCAACGAAAATTATCTTAATTGGCGTTCGTTTCTTTTCACCGTCCTTACCACATTCAAACTTACTGATCCAATCACCACCACTGTCCCTCCTCCGGCTAAGTTATCTAATGGTTCGGACAACCCCGATCTTGAGTACTTCAATCAAGCATCAAGTTTCGTTCTCGGGTGGATTAAAGCTACTATTTCCCCTAAAATTATTTCCCGTCTTCACTCTTGTCAAACAGCTCCTGCGGCGTGGATACTTCTTGAAAAACGATTTGGCGGTACGTCCCGAGTGTTGGATATTATGCCCTAGACCCTTGAGAAACTGTAGACACCCCGCCTTGGAACGCTCACCCCGATTGCACATTTGATTTTATGTTTCTACTTGTTTTTGTAGACACCTCGCCTTGGACCGCTCACCCCGATTGCACACTTGATTTTGTGTTTCTCCCTCTTGTAAGTGTTTTCTGTTAGTTTTTGTTACTTTGGTTAAGTTCCAGACGGATTCCGTTAAGTCCTGGGACTAAACTGAATAACAGTTCTAACTTTCTAGCCCATTCTGTCAAAAATTGCTTTTCAGAGTCGCGCGCCTCCGCCTCTTGAGGCCAGACGCGCGCGCCTTCCGCCTCTTGAGGCCAGACGCGCGTGCCTTCCGCCGCCTAGGTGGGATGCGCGCGCTTCTGGGGTGTGTCAGTTATAGATTCTGCCCAAGAATCTCTCCCTTGCTCATTATACATGATTTTGCCCGGGAAAGATTTCTTGGAGACTCCGTTTGGCTCCAAAAACTCCCCTCTTTCAACTATAAAAACCCCTCCAATCCATCATTGGAGGGGACCTTTTTCCTCACTTCTTTTCTAGACTTTTCCTTGGGACTTCTTTTAGACCTTTTTCAACTAAAAAAATTTGGACCTTAAGAAGTGTTCTCTCCAAGTATTCAACCTCTTCTTCAAGGCTTTTCAAGAGGTTCTCTTTGAAGGATACTATAGGTAAATGTCTTAAACTTTCTTCTTCTTCTTCTTCTTTTTCTTCTTCTTCTTCTTCTTCTTCTTCTTCTTCTTCTTCTTCTTCTTCTTCTTCTCTTCTTCTTCTTCTTCTTCTTCTTCTTCTTCAATCAAATGTGCAATCACCCCAAAACCACATGGGACATGACACCAGTGGTCCTTTCATTACATTGAATTGGCCTAGGAGTCATCTCCCTACATTTTAAACTTTAAAACCTTTTTTTTTATCATCACTCAAATAGGACGAGCACATTTATCTTTAAAGTGAATTATGAACAAACAAGACCGACTTTGCTCGGGCGAAATGGGTGTTTAAGTACTTCCCATTTCGTAACCTAACCCCCGAACCCCTCATCCCAAAGAATCTCTGTTTTCGTAAATCAAACTTAGGCTCATAAACATTAGGTTTTCTTACGTTCCTCAAAAACGTGGGTGCCGACTCTAAAACACAATTAGACATCCTAGGACGAGCTCGCGCACTCTGGCCTAAAGCCGCGGTCTCCGCCCCGGGGTATCTACAATGGCGACTCTGCTGGGAATTGCTTGAGGGTTAAACTTGTGTTTCTGTTCATAATTTACTTTTCTGGGCTTTCTAGAAATTGATATGGGAAGCGTGCGCCTCGGACCTTCATGGTACAAAGCGCGCGCGTCCCGCGTCAAATTCCAGAATCGCCCGCCTTCCATGTGTTCTTCCTATTCTTCCTATTATTTCGTGCTAACAAACATTGCAGGGGTTTCATCACACAATCAGGACCAGGGCAATCCCCTGAGTCCATAAGTTTCTGATAATCTGACAGGTTAGCCCAGAAGCGAGCGCCTCCCATATATAATGCGCCAGGCGCACGCTTCCCACACCACCAGCCCGAGGCGCGCGGTTCTGGGCCAATTTCCAGGGCAAGAACAGGTTTCAGTGACTGAACAGAACAGGGGGATGTGGGCACAGTTGCCTGCATCTGTAGATACCCCGGGGAACCACGGCTTTAGGCTGGAGCGGTGAATTATCCTAGGGTGTCTAACTTGTTTTTAGAGTCGCCACCTATGTTTTGAGGAACATAAGAAAAACCTAGAAATAGCCTAATTTATGTACAAAACCAGAGATTCGGGAGAGAAGGGTTCGGGGGTTAGGTGACGAAGTGGGAAGTACTTAAACACCCACTCCGCCCCGCTTACGCGGGTCTTGCTACTATTGGTGTTCTAATATTTACATGTCCTTCAATTAATTAAGTAGAAATGTGCTAACAATTATGATGAGAAGAAAAGGGGAAATAAAGGGGAAATAAAATAGAATTGTTTTATTTATTTAATGATAAAGATTACATCTAACAAGTAATGCTAAAGAATTACATTAAGAGATGAAATATAAATTAAATGAAGTTTGGAATGTCGGGATGTAACCTTGGCCAAACTTCAATAGTGAAGTGGCCTTTTGGTTGTATCCCTTTTTATGGAGATTGCATACTAGTAAGACTAGACAAATAAAATAAGAGAAGAAAAGAGATGTTGAACCTTAGGAAAGAGGACTTCAAACTTGGACTTGAAAATGGTGTTGTTGTAGAGAAAATGTTGTGCAAACACTTTGTGTAGTGTTTTGTAGAGAAGGATTGTTGAGATGATTTGTGTAGAGTTTTTGTTCAAGTCTCAAATATTCGGTCCCTTTCCAAGGTAGGAGATGATGGTTTTTATAGGTAAAAAAGAGAGGGAAATGATGGAGGGAAAGATGATCATCCATGTGAAATGGAATTGACCAATCAAAAATAAGATAAATAAAATAATAAATAAAAGAAATAAAAGAAAATCAAATAAAATAAAAAGGAAATATTTTGTTTTAATGAAAAGGCTAGAAGTGTGGGATTGGGAGTTAATGAGAAAAGGGGGGATGAATGTGGATGAGAAAAGAGGTCTTGTGTGATCAAGAAAGAGATGTTGCAAATAAGAAAAGGGAGAGAAATAAGGTGCAATCCGTTACTGCCAAAATGGGAAGCGCGCGAGTCCGGCTTTTGGGGCGGGACGCGCGCACGGCTCACTGACAGTTCCGGAAGCGCCCGCGGGTGAAAATGACAGAATGACAGAAATGACTCTAAAGTTATTTCTGTTATGCAGTTTAGTCCAAAACTAACGGAATCAGTTAGGAACTTAACCGAAGTAACAGAAATTAATGAAAATAAGTTAAATAAAAATACTTTGTATGCAATCGGGGTGAGAGGTCCAAGGCGGGGTGTCTACAGAGCCCCTCGGCGACGTGGATTGCAAAGCAAAACGCGTCGACGAAAGTAAAAACACCCGCCGAGGACATCGACAAAGAAAAAGAAAGAAAAGAAAGCAAAGACTCGATGAAAGCAGGAATTTGAAATTACAAAGGATAGGAATGTGCTCCCTGTATGAGCGACTTTTGCTGATGGAAGAGGTATGGTGATTTGAGCGGTCCACCATGGACTAAAATTGGTGCGCGGTGCGGCATATTCTGATGCGCTGTGCGGCGGTATGGTGATTTGAGCGGTCCACCATGGACCAAAATTGGTGCGCGGTGCGGCATATTCTGATGCGCTGTGCGGCGGTATGGTGATTTGAGCGGTCCACCATGGACCAAAATTGGTGCGCGGTGCGGCATATTCTGATGCGCTGTGCGGCGCTTGTTGAATCTGGTGCGCGGTGCGGCATATTCTGATGCGCTGTGCGGCACTTGTTGATTCTGGTGCTCTGTGCGGCATATTCTGATGCGCTGTGCGGCACTTGTTGATTCTGGTGCGCGGTGCGGCATATTCTGATGCGCTGTGCGGCACCTGGTGCTCTGTGCGGCACCTGTTATGTGTATGCTTTGCAGATATATGTGCTTGTGCAGTGACATGCATGAAATATGATGATTGAGAGAAATTGTGCCCGTGGTGTGACATGTGATTTGAAAGCACCTTTGTAATGAGAGAGAAGTAAGAATGTAGAAAGTGATCTTGTGTGCGGTGTGATTTTGAGGAAAGCATTGGATGTATTCATACCTTCACTTACCATTGCCGCTTGAGTGGAGATGGATTCCTGATGTCCGCGGAGGATGCTTTGATGGAGAATGTCCATTCTTTAGATGTTGATGAGAGAATGCCCTTGATGTTGGGTTGGCGAGATGGTACTCTGGATGATGGGTCGGTCGTGCCAAAAGGCTGCCTCGAAGTCTGGATTGCCTCGCTTGAATTCTGTTGTCGCTGGTGTGCCCAACGAAGATTGATGTCTAGCCCCAAGTGATTTGTCGGTTATGGGGCTTCAAAAAGGCTTTTGATGCCGAGATGAGGGGTTGCTGATTGTAAAGCCCCTAGGATGCCTTTGATGCCAAATTTTGAGGGACTTGCATAGCTCCAAGATAAATCAGCTCTTGGCTCATTCGAGTAAATCGCCCTTTGTTGTTGTAGTTAGCAAGCCCCAAGAGGAGATCGTTGATGCCAAGCTTCGAGAGATTGCAAAGCCCCAAGTGTCGTGGGTTTGTAGATGTCTGGATGTGAAGACCTTTCATTGTAAGCCCCAAATTACCTCGTGATTGGCTCGGCATTGAGAACGGATGTACCGTTTGGTAGAATTCTTGATAGAGATCTCCTTCTTGCTCTTTCTGGGGAGATGAATGGCCTCATTGTGGTCGATACCCAAATGGCTGAGGGCTTATGTCAAAGGATGCAGTAATGTCTTGCGGTGCCGTCGAGGTCGCGGAGGATAAGGTCTTGGCGTGATAAAGTCTCAAATGAGTATGCTTGCTTGACTCTTCTTGAGTTGAACTAATGACGGATCTTCGGATGCAACTAGTGTTGTGGCCCAACTTTATCTGAGCTGCACCTTGTGCTTTTGATCTTGGAGAAGGGGGTGCTGAATTACAGAAACATTGGGATTAGCCGTGGCATTTCCCGCTATAACCCTGTTTTGATTAGAGTTTAGCATATTGAATCTTTTTCCTTTTCTCTAAGACTTCCTTCAAAATCTCGCTGTGAGTTCTAACAAAAATCATCAACTTCATTCATAACATCGGAGTCTTCATTTAAAACCAAGAGGCCTTTTACTTGAAGTGTTGAGAGACCCTTTGAAGCTTGATCCCTTTCATGGAGACTACTCCCAAATTGCGTTGCTCGAGTATTGTTGCCTAAAAGACTGTCGGTCGCGAAGCCCCAATATTGCCCTTTGCTCGGATTACTGTAATGCCGTAGCCCAAAAGATTGTAGATTGCGAAGCCCGTTGAGACCTTCGGTGCCGAATTGAGGAAGCTTCCAATGTTGCACATGACTTGGCTGGGGATACTACTAGGGTGTTAATTGCTCTTTGCCGAGGGAGCCTTTAAGACTTGACCGTAGCCCCTAGAGTGCCATCATTGATTTCGAGAAAGGTCCACCCTTTATTGGGGAAACGAGCACGGCACACATGACAAGAGGGATTTTTGACATCCCTTTTGAGAGACTTTGAGGATAGTCTCACACATCTTTTTTTTCGAGCATAGCCCCTAGGGCTTGTTGATTGTCAAAAGAAGCCCTTGTTCTCGGGTCATATAGTCCCTAGGGCGTCACCATTTGTGGAGCAAAGCAAGAGTGACTCATCCTCGTGTGAGAGAATAAACATGAGAGGATATGGCAAGAGCTACTCCATTTCTCGGGAGCCTTTCGGCGTACTTTAGAAGCACATACTTGAAGAAGCCTTGAAAACTGAGACACATGTTGTTGCTATTTGCTGCCCAAGCCAATTGACTAGCTAGGGATTATTTGTGCAACCTCGTGCCCCTTTATGATGGGCTTGTTCTCGGATGGATCTTGGTTACCACGGGCCTTCTTTTCATGAACCCAAAAATGCACCCTGCTAGAGAATGATGCCGATAACCCAAGACAACCTTTGATGGTGCTATATCTTGTCGAGCCTTTTGCAATCCCAAAGTTAACTCGGTGGGGAATTGACTTGCTGAGGAGATTCAATGTAGAACTTGTCTTCTTTAGAGGCCGGGGATCTCCATTTCTCTTTCCCTTCTCTCTCTCACTCTCTCATTTTTATTTTTATTTTATGACGCACCCTGTTTTTTGCCTAGACCGCCCTTTCGGGTTTTCAATCTAGCGGGCATCTCTTTTGCGTCTTCATCATTTTTTTTTGACTCAATTGATGAGGAAGTGTGCATTGACTCTAGCTGAGGAGATAAGACATGTGATTTTGCGGTGGAGACCTTTTGTCACTAATGATGAGTGACATTGACTTGACTAGGGAAGTGTCCCTAGTATTGACATGTATTTTTCATTGAATTGAATGACTCGCGAAGGCAAGTAAGTCATTAAGAGAGAAGAGAAGGAAAGCCCCAATTTGATTGCAAGAAATTGGGAGTATGCAGAAAGAATAGAAGTCCCTAGACTCGACAAGGAGCGTGAAATGGTTCCAAATCTAAGAAAGTTGTTCAATCTTTTTGGTGATTAATTCATTGGCAAATGAATCGTACAAAGATGTCTTGACAAGTTCGAGATGAAGGCCGATCACCATAACGCGCTAGGGCTAAACATATCTTCTTTCTTGTATGAGACCGGACCCGCAGGTTGCCTACGTTCCTCCAGTGTAGAGGCTCAGGTCACCGTAGTTCTTGTGGATTCTCCTTTTGATGTGAGGATTCGTTGCTTCGTCGTGATTTGTTGTTGATGTCGGTTCGTCGTTCATTGGTGGAATGATGTTGATCTTAATGTGAACTTCTTTGATTGAGGGGTTTTTTTTTTTTTTTTTTTTTGTGCTCTAACTTTTGCCTAGGTTGATTTGAAGAGTTCAACCTAGCGAGCATTTTTTTTTTTTTTTTTTTTTTTAATCTCCCCTTTGAAACATTGCTTGATTTTTCTCCATGGTTGTCGCTTCACCTTTGATGTCTTGGCTTTGTCTTCGTCGTTGATGATGTTGCCTTCGTCACAATGTTTAGCCCCTAGGCGTTCAAGTGATGGCCTTCATTCCAAAACTCGTTTCGACATCTTTTCATCATTTTGCCAAGAATTAGATTGAACAACTTGGAAGAGTGTATGAGGACAAGAACGACCCTTTTATTTGATGATGAGACTTGACTCAAAATTTCACATTAATTGGACAAAGAAAACTTAATGCACACTTAAGAGGACTTTGACTCTTTTTTTTTTTTTTATCCTATCTCTAGGTAGAGAAAGAGAAACGGAGATTGTTTTCGTCATCCCCCATGTCGTTGTAGTGCTCATTGTCGTTGTAGTCTTCCATGTCACTACATTCTTCCATGTCATTGTTTGGGAACCCTTTGTCGTTGAAGCTTGTGTCATAGGAGGACTCGGCCACTTCTCGGAGCAAATTGTCAATTCTAAACCCCGCATCATACATGCTTGAAAAATCGGAGTGAAAAGCCCCACTAAGATGAGCGCGGTAGTCCATTTTCAAACACTTCAAGAAGATGTCCATTTGTTCCTTCTTGGAAGGCCTATCAACCATCTCGGCTAGCTTATCATTCCAACGGCAATAGAAGTCCCCAAATGATTCATTACCCATTTGCACGGTGCTCTCCAATTCCTTCTTGGTGGGGCGGAATATGGAGTTGCCTTGATATTGTGACTTGAAGGCAAGCATAGCGGCATCCCAATTGAGGCGGGTGGAAACTGGAAGACCCATATACCATCTTTTGCGACCCCCTCGAGAGTAAGCGGGAAGCATTGTGCCATTATTTGAGGAGACACTTTCTTTGGTAGCATGGCCCAAATGTAGGAGTCGACATGAGCGTTGGGGCAAGAGTTGCCGTTGAACTTGCCAATATCGGGCATCTTGAACTTTTCGGGAAGAGCCTCCATTGTGTTCATGAGGAGAGAAGCTTGATGAAGATCGGTGTTTGGGCCCTTGTGAAAATTTAGCCCACTAAGCCTTTGGTCAATGTAGGACATGAGAGTGTTGACCAAACCGGTATCAATGCTTTGGACCTTTCTTTCAACCGTGAGCCCTTTCAATTGGTTCTTGAGTTTAGTAACTTCTTTCTTGTGGGCCATTTTCACATGCTCGTAACGGGCTAGCCATAAATCATCCTTGCGGCGGACATTCTCGGCTAGTGTATCAACTTGCCCTTTCAATGCTTCCACCATGCGGAATAACCCTTCGTTGGACACGGGAATGCCGTTGTCGTTGCCGTTTGAAGCCATTGGACCTATTGAGAGAACACGGTCGATCTTAGGATGGCCCCACAAACACCTTTTGAGTAAAATGATTTCACCCACAAACAAGAAAAGACTCAACCACATAAAGAAAAATGACTCTTTTTTTGTTTTTTTGTTTTTTTTTATTTACAAAAGTCGGAAGGACGGAGTCCTTTTTGGGGTTTCTAGAAAAAATAGTGGAATCGTCACACTAGTATATAGACCTTCTCGCGGTCCCATATACTCATCGGATTCCATCACGCTTGTGAGCCCTACATGTGTCGGGATTAAACTAAATTAATGTAGTAAATCATACATGCGGGGACAGATTTTTATTTTCGTCCAAAATAGCCACTTTTGGGGACGGAGTTTTATTTCGTCCATTGCAACAAATTGGCATGTATGATTTGAAGACATTAGTTTAGGGAAATCTCGGCACATGGAAACCGACTTGAGTCACGAAGTGTTAGACCCTAGACTAGAATTGTGCGGCTTGTGCTCGGCTTGAATATGAGGCTCAAAGGTCACCCCCGGCATGTAGTCATGAACTACGCCACGGGCTGAGGTTTACCGCTTCGAAAGAGCCAAGGTCGAGTGGAGCTTGAAACTTTCTAGGACGGGCCTCGACGGGTTTGGGGTTGGACTTGTGCGACTCGATAGTGAGCAGTTGATAAGAATATGTGCATGTAGTGTGAGGTCTAACATGTGACAAATCATTTTTTTTTTTTTTCAAAATAAATAAATAAAAAAACAAATAAGCACATAATTACAACTTTCGAATCACCCGTGTGACCGATAAAAATAAACAGAAAGTAAAAGAAATTGTATGCAGGCCCGGTGCACACACACTGTCATTCTGTTCTGTTTCTGTGCACTGTTCTGTTCCGGGAATGCGCCCAGAAGCGCGCGCATTGGGTTGCCTATGCGGAAGGCGCGCGCGTGAGAGGAAGCAGGGCAGAGGCGCCCGCTTCTGGGTGAGAACCTGCAAATCAGTGGGTTCAAGGGATTGCCTTGACCCTTAATTAAGAAAACTTTCCCCTGCAGAATTTGTTAGCACAGAAACATGGAATTGAAGGACAAGAAAGGAGGCGGGCGATTCTGGTAATAAGGGTCGGACGCGCGCGCTTTAGGCCAAGAAGGCCGGAGGCGCGCGCTTCCTACCCTTTTTACCAGAATGCCCAGAAAACAGAATAAAAGAACACCAAAAATGAAAACGCAAGTTTAACCCTCTAAATCTTCCCCAGCGGAGTCGCCACTGTAGATACCCCGGGGAACCACGGCTTTAGGCTGGAGCTCTCGCGACCCCGGACCCCGCGGGCCCGAGACCGCGATCTGGACGTCGACTCTAAAACCAAAACTGAGAAATACCGAAGTTAAAAATTCCATTTACTACCAAAAGGTGATAATCCAAAGTTTTACAAAACCAAGTTTAATAAAAACCAAATACAACTATCATAAACTTCCACAAGTTTATGCCCAACAAAATATAAAATATACACAAATCCTAATGACGTCAATGTTTGGTACAAATACCCCAAAATGGTTACACATTTACATAATGTAAACCAACCTATAACACTTTCCCCAAAAGAATGGATCCACACTCGACGTCCTCGCTCTCGTGATCAGCGAGACTAATCCTTAGCACCTGGGGGGGGGTTAAGGAAAAACAAAGATAAAAGAAAAGGGGGTGAGATAAATCTCAATAAGTTACTAATGCAACTACATGACATGCTATGATGCAATAAGCAATAAACCAATATAATTATCACATAGCACATAGCAAATAACATGTATCAGATAGCAGCGGAAATAAACATGTAACAAAGGATATAGCCAAGGTTTTCCATACCGGAACATCCAAATAAAGGATCGCTGCGCAGCTTCATAATCAACCAATCATCATCTTCATAATAGCATGAAAGCCGAAGAGAAAACCCCGGTACCGGAACCAATAACATAAAAGTGTCACAAGGGACAAGGACCATGACACAAAGTCATTCCCGCTAGCCAGATACATTCACAAAGGAACGCTGACTTATCCTTTCCAAGGCCAATCTGGAGAAGGGGTAAAGAAGGGGGCAAAACAATGGTCAACATTATAATGGACTTGGCTTTGCCATTATTATCTTTCCCATCGCCCAAACACACACAAAATACCAGCTGGACTTTCAAATAAATGCTAAGTAATAATAATTTAGCATGAATGAACAACTTAAGGTTCCAAAGTAGGGAACCAATCAAATTAAGTTACCACAAAGGTCAACCAATGAAAGCAGCACATCAAAGATGAACTACATTACCAAAACGGTACTTAATTACATTTCAAATCATATTTATTCACGAAAGAATCAAATCCACACAATAAAGTGTTCCACGGTGTTATCTTAAGTTAATTAGAAGGATTAAACCTAAACTAGTTAAGCCTTAAGTCTTAAACCAAGCAAAAGGGCAAAATTCCTGGAACAGGGGCGGGCGGGCGCCTGGAAAGGGGGCAGGCGGGCGCTTGAATGTCCAGTAAGTTTGGTCATCAGGAATGACATGTAGGCGGGCGCCTGGGAAGGGTCATGCGGGCGCCTGGTCTACGGACTGGGAAGAAATCTCAGCTGGGTTCACCATTTTCGAGCCAAAACACAAACCTTCCATAAATGCTCAAAATCAAAGCTTTCAAACTAGTTTCCAAGGTACCAAAACTACATCTAAACATCTAGGGAACCTAAACAACACCATCTAACAACCCAAAACCAAGAATCAAACCCAACATTCCAAAATCACCATTTCTTCCCAAGAACTCAAATAAATTCAAAATAAATTCAAAACTCAATCAAACTTCAAAATAACACATCAAACATCACATGAACATGATATGAACATTTTAGCATCAAAATGGGGGAAAAGTAACTTACTTGAAAATTCTCAAAGTTGATGGATTTCGATTCTTTTTGGCTTCCTACGATCCTATCGACGATCTAAACATGGTTCACGTTTTAAGGAATGAATAATAATGAGAGGAAGATGGAGAAAAAGAAGAGAGAAGGAAAAGAGAAGAAGAACTCACCTTTTTGCCAATGAGAGAGGGAGAGAGTGCTGGGAAAATAGGGTGGAGTATGGTGAGGGAGAAGGAGGTGTAGGGAGAGGGTAGGAGTAGGATTCAAAAACTTACACAAAGACCCCCTCCTCAATACTACCGAACTCAACACTCCCCACTAACAACTAAGACCCAACAACACTACACTAACCCAAATGACCCAACTATAATGCTAGGCATAATTATTATAACACATAAAATGCACACAAAATATTTAAATAAATAATAATTTAAATAAATAAATAAGCAAATAATTAAATAAAAATCATTTAATTACTAATAAAATAGAGCCTATATTTCGGGTCGTGACATTCACTCCCCCTTAAAGAAAATTCGACCCGAATTTTAACGAGACTTACCTTAAACAAAAAGCCACGGAAATTTCCTCTCGATCTCATCACGAAGCTCCCACGTCGACTCCTCGATGTTATGATTCTTCCAAAGGACTCTAACCAACGCAATGCTCTTGTTCCTCAACTCTTGAACCTTGGAATCTAAAATCCGAACCGGTCGTTCCTCATAACTCATATCGGGCTCAATATCCTCCGGTATCCTCGGTAACACGTGAGACGGATCATGAACATACTTCCGAAGCATAGAAATGTGGAAAACGTTGTGCAACCGGTCTAAGGATGACGGTAACGCAAGACGATACGCTAGAAGTCCAACCTTTCCCAAAATCTCAAACGGGCCAATAAACCTCGGAGCCAATTTGCCTTTCTTCCCAAACCTACGAATACCCACCTTCGGAGACACTTTCAAGAATACCAAATCACCAGTCTGAAAACTAAGATCTCTCCTTCGGTTATCTGCGTAGCTCTTATGTCGACTCTGGGCTGTCTTCAATCTATCCCGGATAACTCTAACCCTTTCAACTGAATCCCGAAGCAAATCAATACCACGATCTTCGCTTTACCAACCTCATCCCAACAAATAGGCGATCTACACTTTCTTCCATACAAGGCCTCAAACGGTGCCATCTCTATACTAGCCTGATAACTGTTGTTGTAAGAGAACTCCACTAACGGTAGGTGCGAATCCCAAGAATCCGAAAAGTCTATCGAACAAGCTCGCAACATATCCTCAAGAATCTGAATAGTTCTCTCGGACTGACCGTCGGTCTGAGGATGAAAAGCCGTACTGAATCGCAAATCTGTACCCAACGCTTCCTGAAACGCCTTCCAGAATCTAGAAGTAAACCTCAGGTCTCGATCTGACACAATGCTAACCGGAACTCCATGCAGTCTAACAATCTCATCAATATAAAGGGTCGCAAGCTTCTCCATCGAATACCTGATGTCAATAGGCAAGAAATGGGCACTCTTGGTCAATCTATCCACTATTACCCAAACACTGTCATACTTCCTACGGGTACGAGGCAGTCCCGTAACGAAATCCATAGTCACATGCTCCCATTTCCACTCGGGAATCTCTAACGGCTGAAGCAATCCCGCGGGTCTCTGATGCTCGGCTTTGACCTGCTGACACGTTAGACACTTCGAAACATACTCGGCTATTTCCCTCTTCATATTAATCCACCAAAATTGTTGCTTCAAATCCTGATACATCTTCGTACTGCCTGGATGAATAGTATACCTCGATTTGTGACCCTCATCAAGAACTCTCTGTTTAATTCCATCGACATCCGGAACACACAAACGACCACGGAAAGTCAACACTCCACTCTGGCTAACTGAAAAATCCTCGAAATTCTTTTCCTTCAATTTACTCATTATCTTCACCAACTCGGGATCTTGTTTCTGAGCTTCCTTTATCCTTTGAATTAGGGTCGGAGACACCCTAATATTCGCAAAAATAGCCCCATGTCTCGATTCACGAGGAGACCAATCTCGAACATCCTCAAGCATTTTCCACTCACGGACCATCATCGAAGCCACATAAGACTTTCTACTAATCGCATCGGCTACCACATTCGCCTTCCCCGGATGATAAGAAATCGTACAATCATAATCCTTCAATAATTCCATCCATCGGCGCTGTCTATTATTCAACTCTTTCTGGGAGAAAAGGTACTTCAAACTCTTGTGATCCGTAAAATTCTCAAACTTCGCCCCATAAAGGTAGTGCTTCCACTTGTGCAACGCAAAGACAATAGCCGCTAAGTCCATATCATGAGTCGGGTAATTCTGTTCACTCGGGGTCAACTTCCTCGAAGCATACGCAATTACTTTCCCATTCTGCATCAACACACAACCCAAACCCTCCTTCGAAGCATCACTATAAATCACTAGGCCATCGCTCCCATTAGGAAAAGTCAAGATCGGTGCTGTAGTCAACCTCTTCTTCAATTCCTCGAAACTCTTGTCACATTTCTCGGTCCACACAAACGGAACATTCTTCCGGGTCAACTGAGTCATCGGAGTAGAAATCCTCGAAAACCCTTCAATAAACCTTCGGTAATAACCGGCTAAACCAAGAAAGCTTCTAATCTCTGTCACTGATTCAGGTCTCTTCCAATCCACTATAGCCTGTATCTTTGAAGGATCCACCGAAATCCCATCTTTCGAAATAACATGACCCAGAAATGACACCTTCTCGAGCCAAAATTCGCATTTACTGAACTTCGCAAATAATTTCTCCCTCGCAAGAACGGATAAAACTGTCCTCAAGTGCTGCTCGTGCTCCTCTCGAGACTTAGAATAGACGAGAATATCATCAATAAAAACCACCACGAAAGAATCAAGATAAGGATGGAAAACACGGTTCATCAAATCCATAAACACGGCCGGCGCGTTAGTCAACCCAAACGGCATAACCAAAAACTCATAATGGCCATAACGAGTGCGAAAGGCAGTCTTCGGAATATCCTCCGATCTAACCTTCAACTGATGGTACCCACTCCTCAAATCAAGCTTGGAAAACACAACGGACCCTTGAAGCTGATCAAACAAATCATCAATATGCGGTAGAGGATACTTGTTCTTCACCGTAACCTGATTCAACTTCCGGTAATCTATACACAGCCTCAACGAACCATCTTTCTTCCGCACAAACAAAACTGGTGCTCCCCAAGGGGAAACACTAGGGCGGATAAACCCTCGATCAAGCAACTCTTACAACTGAACCTTCAATTCCTTCAACTCTGCGGGAGCTAACCTATAAGGCGCTTTCGAAATCGGAGCCGTACCCGGCAAAAGATCTATACAAAACTCAATCTCACGATCGGGAGGCATATCATACTCGGTAGAGAAAACATCGGGAAATTCCCGAACTACCCGAACACTATCAAAACTAGGGGATTCTTTCCTAGTATCAAGAACACTAGCCAAATACCCCTCACAACCACTATGCAATAATTTTCTCGCTTTCATAAAAGAAATTAAGCGAACCTTTCTACTCAGAGGACTAGCCTCAAACACAAATTTAGGCACATCGGGAATAGAAAAAGTAACAGTTTTCTTACCGCAATCAACGGAAGCATGAAACTTGCTCAACCAATCCATACCCAAAATGACATCAAAGTCTTGGATAGGAAGAACCACCAAATCCGCACAAAGGACACGACCACAAATAACCACATCACAAGCACGAAAGACTCGATCGGAAATCAAGCATTCTCCTATAGGGGTCGACACCTCTAGCACGTACGGTAAAGACTCGAATGCAGCATTTAACATGGAAGCAAATTGCACAGAAATGTATGAATGAGATGATCCTGGATCTACTAACGCTCGTGCGCTCACATTAGACACAGAAATAATACCTCCAATAACGGATGGATCATCGGTAGCTTGTTGTTGATTCATAGCAAATACCCTTCCTTGGACTTTGGGCTTCCCAGCGGCATCCCTTTTCTGACCCTGATTAATACCAACTCCTGACCCGGATGCTTGTCCTCGGTACCTCGTGCATTCCCTCGCAAAATGCCCCATTTCACCACAGTTGGTGCACTTGCCTTGCTTTTTCCAACACCTATCCTCCGCATGGCCTACCTTCTGACAAAAGGTACAAGGCTTCCTCATTTGGCTCCCTTGGTTCCCGGAAGTGGTACCCGGGTTCCTTGGGATCGGTTGCCCTCGGAACTGAGATTGTCCCCCAAAGTTACCTCGGTTATCGGAACGGTGTTGTGGCTTGCTTTGCCCTCCCGGCTTGCTCGGGTTAGCCACCTCGGTCTTCCTTTTATGCTCCCCAATATCTTGCTCTATCAAATAGGCTCGGTCCACCGCATCTTGGAAAGTCACAATCCGTTGAGCAATAGGTTGAGTGCGGATGGAGGTCTTCAATCCCCGAGTAAACCTCATAGCCTTTTGTTCCTCGGTCCTCACCAAATAGTCACAATACCGGGCTAATTCTATGAACTTAGCCGAGTATTATGCTATAGACAACACACCTTGCTCCAAGTTGAGTAGCTCTATCTCCTTTCGGTTTTGATCGACAACCGGAATGAAATGCTCCTTGAATTTGCGCACAAACAACTCCCACGCATACACCGTGTGAGTATCATCCCAAGTAGCTTTAACACCTTTCCACCAATGCTCGGCGGCTCCCACAAGCTTGTAAGCCGCGAACCGGACCTTGTCCTCATCCGAACACCCAAATACATCATAAATCTTCTCCATAGACTCAATCCACAACTCAGCCTTCCTTACATCGGGCTCCCCATTGAATTCAACCGGTTTCAACTTCAGAAATTGCTCCAATCCATAGCGGGGTGGTGCTTGCTCTACCCTCGGACCTTGATCATGTATGGCCTTCATGGCCGCCTCAAACATGCCTTGAAACATGGCACGGGCTTCATCCCTTGTGTCATTATGATTTGCATTACCGGAACTACCTTCACCACTCCTTCTACGAACCATTGTAACAAGTACCTGCATAAAACATCAACCGTTAATCACTCCGCACACTACTACCCACCTAGGTCATACTAATCCACCTAGACTTATACGTAGAGCTAATTCCATAGCTTTGATACCAACTCTCGCGACCCCGGACCCCGCGGGCCCGAGACCGCGATCTGGACGTCGACTCTAAAACCAAAACTGAGAAATACCGAAGTTAAAAATTCCATTTACTACCAAAAGGTGATAATCCAAAGTTTTACAAAACCAAGTTTAATAAAAACCAAATACAACTATCATAAACTTCCACAAGTTTATGCCCAACAAAATATAAAATATACACAAATCCTAATGACGTCAATGTTTGGTACAAATACCCCAAAATGGTTACACATTTACATAATGTAAACCAACCTATAACACTTTCCCCAAAAGAATGGATCCACACTCGACGTCCTCGCTCTCGTGATCAGCGAGACTAATCCTTAGCACCTGGGGGGGGGGGTTAAGGAAAAACAAAGATAAAAGAAAAGGGGGTGAGATAAATCTCAATAAGTTACTAATGCAACTACATGACATGCTATGATGCAATAAGCAATAAACCAATATAATTATCACATAGCACATAGCAAATAACATGTATCAGATAGCAGCGGAAATAAACATGTAACAAAGGATATAGCCAAGGTTTTCCATACCGGAACATCCAAATAAAGGATCGCTGCGCAGCTTCATAATCAACCAATCATCATCTTCATAATAGCATGAAAGCCGAAGAGAAAACCCCGGTACCGGAACCAATAACATAAAAGTGTCACAAGGGACAAGGACCATGACACAAAGTCATTCCCGCTAGCCAGATACATTCACAAAGGAACGCTGACTTATCCTTTCCAAGGCCAATCTGGAGAAGGGGTAAAGAAGGGGGCAAAACAATGGTCAACATTATAATGGACTTGGCTTTGCCATTATTATCTTTCCCATCGCCCAAACACACACAAAATACCAGCTGGACTTTCAAATAAATGCTAAGTAATAATAATTTAGCATGAATGAACAACTTAAGGTTCCAAAGTAGGGAACCAATCAAATTAAGTTACCACAAAGGTCAACCAATGAAAGCAGCACATCAAAGATGAACTACATTACCAAAACGGTACTTAATTACATTTCAAATCATATTTATTCACGAAAGAATCAAATCCACACAATAAAGTGTTTCACGGTGTTATCTTAAGTTAATTAGAAGGATTAAACCTAAACTAGTTAAGCCTTAAGTCTTAAACCAAGCAAAAGGGCAAAATTCCTGGAACAGGGGCGGGCGGGCGCCTGGAAAGGGGGCAGGCGGGCGCTTGAATGTCCAGTAAGTTTGGTCATCAGGAATGACATGTAGGCGGGCGCCTGGGAAGGGTCAGGCGGGCGCCTGGTCTACGGACTGGGAAGAAATCTCAGCTGGGTTCACCATTTTCGAGCCAAAACACAAACCTTCCATAAATGCTCAAAATCAAAGCTTTCAAACTAGTTTCCAAGGTACCAAAACTACATCTAAACATCTAGGGAACCTAAACAACACCATCTAACAACCCACAACCAAGAATCAAATCCAACATTCCAAAATCACCATTTCTTCCCAAGAACTCAAATAAATTCAAAATAAATTCAAAACTCAATCAAACTTCAAAAATAACACATCAAACATCACATGAACATGATATGAACATTTTAGCATCAAAATGGGGGAAAAGTAACTTACTTGCAAATTCTCAAAGTTGATGGATTTCGATTCTTTTTGGCTTCCTACGATCCTATCGACGATCTAAACATGGTTCACGTTTTAAGGAATGAATAATAATGAGAGGAAGATGGAGAAAAAGAAGAGAGAAGGAAAAGAGAAGAAGAACTCACCTTTTTGCCAATGAGAGAGGGAGAGAGTGCTGGGAAAATGGGGTGGAGTATGGTGAGGGAGAAGGAGGTGTAGGGAGAGGGTAGGAGTAGGATTCAAAAACTTACACAAAGACCCCCTCCTCAATACTACCCAACTCAACACTCCCCACTAACAACTAAGATCCAACAACACTACACTAACCCAAATGACCCAACTATAATGCTAGGCATAATTATTATAACACATAAAATGCACACAAAATATTTAAATAAATAATAATTTAAATAAATAAATAAGCAAATAATTAAATAAAAATCATTTAATTACTAATAAAATAGAGCCTATATTTCGGGTCGTGACAGGAACGGTGAATTATCCTAGGGTGTCTAACTTGTTTTTAGAGTCGCCACCTATGTTTTGAGGAACATAAGAAAAAACCTAGAAATGGCCTAATTTATGTACAAAACCAGAGATTCGGGAGAGAAGGGTTCGGGGTTAGGTGACGGAGTGGGAAGTACTTAAACACCCACTCCGCTCCGCTTACGCGGGTCTTGCTACTATTGGTGTTCTAATATTTACATGTCCTTCAATTAATTAAGTAGAAATGTGCTAACAATTGTGATGAGAAGAAAAGGAGAAATAAAGGGGAAATAAAATAGAATTGTTTTATTTATTTAATGATAAAGATTACATGTAACAAGTAATGTTAAAGAATTACATTAAGAGATGAAATATAAATTAAATGAAGTTTGGAATGTCGGGATGTAACCTTGGCCAAACTTCAATAGTGAAGTGGCCTTTTGGTTGTATCCCTTTTTATGGAGATTGCATACTAGTAAGACTAGACAAATAAAATAAGAGAAGAAAAGAGATGTTGTACCTTAGGAAAGAGGACTTCAAACTTGGACTTGAAAATGGTGTTGTTGTAGAGAAAATGTTGTGCAAACACTTTGTGTAGTGTTTTGTAGAAAAGGATTGTTGAGATGATTTGTGTAGAGTTTTTGTTCAAGTCTCAAAAATTCGGTCCCTTTCCAAGGTAGGAGATGATGGTTTTTATAGGTAAAAAAGAGAGGGAAATGATGGAGGGAAAGATGATCATCCATGTGAAATGGAATTGACCAATCAAAAATAAGATAAATAAAATAATAAATAAAAGAAATAAAAGAAAATCAAATAAAATAAAAAGGAAATATTTTGTTTTAATGAAAAGGCTAGAAGTGTGGATTGAGAGTTAATGAGAAAAGGGGGGATGAATGTGGATGAGAAAAGAGGTCTTTTGTGATCAAGAAAGAGATGTTGCAAATAAGAAAAGGGAGGGAAATAAGGTGCAATCCGTTACTGCCAAAATGGGAAGCGCGCGAGTCCGGCTTTTGGGGCGGGACGCGCGCGCGGCTCACTGACAGTTCCGGAAGCGCCCGCGGGTGAAAATGACAGAATGACAGAAATGACTCTAAAGTTATTTCTGTTATGCAGTTTAGTCCAAAACTAACGGAATCAGTTAGGAACTTAACCGAAGTAACAGAAATTAATGAAAATAAGTTAAATAAAAATACTTTGTATGCAATCGGGGTGAGAGGTCCAAGGCGGGGTGTCTACAGCATCAGAACAGAATTGAACCCTTGGACTGTTTAACTTTGTGTTTATTTACCGGTCACACGGGTGATTCGGGAGTTGTAATTTACGTGCTTATGTGTTTTTTTTCTTTTCTTTTCAAAAATAAAAAAAAAAAAAAAAAAATTTGTCACGTGATAGACCTCAAACTACATGCACATTACTCCTATAAATTGCTCACTATCGAGTCACACAAGTCCAACCCCAAACCCGTCGAGGCCCGTCCTAGAAAGTTTCAAGCTCCACTCGACCTTGACTCTTTCGAAGCGGTAAACCTCAGCCCGTGGCGTAGTTCATGACTACATACCGGGGGTGACCTTTAAGACTCTCTTTAGCCGAGCACAAGCCACACAATTCTAGTCAGGGTCTAACACTTTGTGACGAAGTCGGTTTCCATGTTCCGAGATTTCCCTAAAGTACTGTTTTCAAATCATACATGCCAACTTGTTGAAACGGACGCAATAAAAATCCGTCCCCAAAAGTGGTTATTTTGGACGAAAATAAAAAATCCATCCCCGCATGTATGCTTTACTACATTAATTTAGTTTAATCCCGACACATGTAGGATTCACAAACGTGATGGAATCCGATGAGTATATGGGACCGCGAGATGGTCTATATACTAGTGTGATGATTCCATTATCTTCTTAGAAACCCCAAAAGGGACCCATTCCCTCCGACTTATAAAATAATAAAAAAAAAGAGTCTTTTTCTTATGTGGTTCGAGTCGTGTGTCCAACTGTGTGTTCTCAACCTCTTCATGGACCGAAAGTGTGAACCGAGACTGACAAGGGCTACTTCTCCAATTATAGGTCCGATTGGTACTTTCCGCATCTACAGGAATTCATCCAACCGGCTTGTTCGTGAACCAATCACTCCTACAGCTTTTGCATCATCAATGGCCGGCGACTCCAGCACCAACAACGCCATGACTCTCGAGCAACTCTCTGCCATGGTCCAAACTCTTCAACAACAAGTCACCACTCTCCACAACGAGGCTCAAGCCAAAGAAGCCTTGTGGAAAGCTCATGTAGACAGTCAAAGGGAGGCCCATGAGGCCGAGGTTGACTGTAACGACCCGAAAACCCGCCTCTATTTTCTTAGAAATAAATATTTAATTATTTATTTATTGCTTATTTATTTAGTTAAATTATTTATTTATTTAAATAATTATGTGTGCATTTTGTGTTTCATAATATTTTTATGCCTAGCATTTTAATTGATCGTTTGTGCTAGTGTAGAATTATTGGGTCTTAGTTGATAGTGGGGAAATGGGTTTAATTATTCTTAGTTGGGTCTAGAGGGAGCCTAGGTATAACATTTTGGAAATAATCATCCTACACCTCTCTCCCTACTCCCCATTCTCCCCATTTTCTCCTGCACACACACACTCTTCTCTCTCTCTCCTCCATTGAAGGTATGTTTCTTCTCCTCCTTCTCTCTTCATTTTGATCATCTTCCTCTCTCTATTTCTTATTGCTCATTTTATGAAAAATGTTTAGATCGTCGATAGGATCGTGTAGAGCAAAGAAATTTCGAATTCCGTCAACTTTGATAAAATCCGAGTAAGTTACTTTCCCCCATTTATGCTAAAAATGTTCATCTTTAACTCCATTGATGCTCTAGTTGATATATATGGCTTCTTTGGTTGATTTGGAATTTATTTGTAATTTATCCATTTTTGTGAAATTTGGGTGTTTGAATCATCCCTTGGTTTGGGTTGTTTAAATGATGTTATGTGAGTTGTTTTAGACTTATAAGTGGTCCTAGTGCTTTGGTATGCTTATAGAAGTGTTAGTTTGTGAGTAGTATTGAAGATTTTGGGTATAAAATTCGTAAACCCAGGAAATCTGCAGAAAATGGCTGAATCGCGCTAGGGGACGCGCGCACCCTTTGAGAGGGGGCGTGCGCACCCTTCTACCCCTTTTTGTCACTCTTCCTTCTGATCAAAGGGGGCGCGAGCACCCTTTTTTGAGGGGGCGCGCGCACCCTCTTCTTTTGCAATTTGTCCGTTTTTCGTTCGATCTTCCGGAGGCCATAACTTCTTCGTCCGGACTCCGTTTTGGACGTGTAAACTATCGTTGGAAAGCTCTTTTCGAGTACTATTAAATGGTTCTATTGGCCGCATGGTTCCAGATTAGAATGGTTGTCTTTTCATTGAGGTTTAAGATCAAGGTGTAGTCTCGGTCTAGGTTCCGTAGTACTATTCTAGTTGACTTAGTTGGGCACCGTGGAACACTTTAATAATTGAAATTGGCTCCTTTGTGAAAAATGGTATTATGTAATTTGATCAAGTATTGTTTGGGAATGTTTGGGCATCTTATGATGTGTTCGTGATTGTTCCAATCGAATTGATTTTCGAGTAAGACTTGGTCTAGGTTTTAGGCGATGTCCTATAGTACCTAGAGGGTTGTTATTGAACACCAAAGTGTAGGGTTTTGTCCGGTCGTGATCATGTTCTAATAAGTGTAACCTTCTGGATTCGTTTGGGGTGTTTAGAATTGGTTCGTTATGAACGGAGGTAAAGCGTGAATTGGCAATTGGGTACCTACGGTTTGCTTAACCTTAAGGTGTATTCATTCTGATTTCCTACTTTGGAATTCCAGGTGTGATGAAATGGTTGAGTTCATAGTCCTAGTATATCTTTACGAGTAAATGTTTAGGGTCATTTTGGTAATAGTCATTGTGCTATTTGTGAGCGACCGTTTGGGTTGTGCTCTTTATGATTAACTTGTGGGTATCATATTTAGGATGTATTTGGTACGTGCCTTATCTTGGAAATGATGTTTTAACGATCAATGTTGTTGGACTTTCTATGAGCAATCTTGTTTATCGTTGTTGGACTCTTTTATGAGAAACCTCTTGTGTTTATTGTTGTTGAACTCTTCTTGAGTAATCGTTTGCATCTTTTGTCACGACCCGAAATCTAGGCTCTATTTTATTAATAATTAAATGATTTTATTTAATTATTTGCTTATTTATTTATTTAAATTATTATTTATTTAAATATTTATGTGTGCAATTTATGTGTTATAATATTTATGCCTAGCTTTGTATTCGAGTTATTTGGGCTAGTGTGGAAGTGTTGGGTCTTAATTGTTAGTAGGGAGTGTAGTGCTTGTGTGTAGTGTAGTGGAAGGGGCCTAAGTGCAACATTTTGAATTATTCCCCTACTCCCTCCCTATTCCCCTCACCTCCCTCACCTCCTCCCTCACTCATTCCTCATCTCCCAGACAACTCCCTCCCTCTCTCTAGCATTTGGGGTAAGTTTCTCTTCTTTATCTTCTCTCTTCATTTCCTCCATCTTCCTCTCATCTTCTCTCATTTCTTAAAACATGAACCATGTTTAGATCGTCGATAGGATCGTAGGAAGCCAAAAAGAATCGAAATCCATCAACTTTGAGAAAATTCAGGTAAGTTACTTTTCCCCCATTTTGATGCTAAAATGTTCATATCATGTTTATATGATGTTTGGTGTGTTATATTTGAAGTTTGATTGAGTTTTGAATTTATTGAGAATTTATTTGGGTTTTGATCAAAAATGGTGAAAATTTGAATGTTGGGTTGATTCTTGATTTTGGTTGTTAAATGTTGTTGTTTGAGTCTTTTTGACTTATTGGTTGTTTTGGTACATTTGTATATAAGTTGGAAGGTTGGATTTTGGGTTGAATGTGTTTTGGGTTTGAAAATGGAAGAACCCATGTTGTTCTTCCCGATTTCTGGAAATTCAGAAGCTTGGGCGGCCGCACAAAAATGCCTGGGCGACCGCACAGAACCCCTGAAAATTTACATTTTGTTAAAATTGTGTGAATGAAGGATGCGTTTTGGTCTAAGTCTTGGGTGTCCTTCTAGTTGACCTTAGTGAACATTGTTGTACACTTTAGTGATAGAATTGGGTCCTTTGTGATCAAGTTTGTGTTTGAAATTCATTAATGGTAAATTGGGATTTTGGAGCACCTTTATTGTGCATTGTTTGTTCATTTCATCTTCTTGGTGATTAATTGGCATGATTCCCTACTTTGGAATCTTTATCGTGCTAGTATTTTATTACTTAGCCTTTACGTGAAAGTCCAGCTGGTATTTTGTGTGTGTTTGGGCGATGCGAAACATTATGATGGCACGGCCAAGTCCATTGTGATGTTGACCATTGTTTTGCCCCATTATTACCCTCCTCCAGATTGGCCTTGGATGTGAGAAGAGCTAGCTCCTTTGTGTGCATTTTAGCTTCTTGGAGCATGACTTTGTGGCATGTCTCCCGTCCCTTGTGACACTTCATTGGTTATTGGTTCCGGTACCGGGGTTTTTCTCTTCGGTTTTCATGCTATTATGAAGATGATGATTTGATGATTATTGAAGCTGAGCAGCGATCCTTTATTTGGATGTTCCGGTTTGGAAAACCTTGGCTATATCCTTTGTTATGTGTTTATTTCCGCTGCTATCTGTTATGTGATAAATGCTATGTGCTATGTGATATTTATTATTGTTTATTACTTATTGCATCATAGCATGTCATGTAGTTGCATTAGTAACTTATTGAGATTTATCTCACCCCTTTTCTTTTATCTTTGTTTTTCCTTAACCCCCCCCAGGTGCTAAGGATTAGTCTCGCTGATCACGAGAAAGAGGACGTCGAGTGTGGATATATTCTTTTTGGGAAGGTTGACATAGGTTGGTTTACATTATGTAAATGTGTAACCATTTTGGGATAGTTGTACCAAACAATGACGTCGTTAAGAATTGTATATTTGTATTTGTTGTGCATAAACTTGTGGAAGTTTATGATAGTTGTAATTGGTTTTTATCAAACTTGGTTTTGTAAAACTTTGGATTATCACCCTGTTGGTATTAAATGGAATTTTTGACTTCGGTATTTCACAGTTTTGGTTTTAGAGTCGACGTCCAGCTCGCGGTCTCGGGCCCGTGGGGTCCGGGGTCGCGATAGTTGGTATCAGAGCCATGGCCATTAGCTCTAAGTATAAGTCTAGGTGGATTAGCATGACCTAGGTGGGTAGTAGTGTGCGGAGTGATTAACGGTTGATGTCTTATGCAGGTAATTGTTCTCAATGTCTGGAAGAAGAAACAGAGGAGGTACTAGTGGGGCACAGAATCAGAATGATACAAGGGAAGAAGCACGTGCCATGTTTCAAGGCATGTTCGAGGCGGCCATGAAGGCCATACATGATCAAGGTCGCGAGGGTAGAGCAAGCACCACCCCGCTATGGATTGGAGCAATTTCTGAAGTTGAAACCGGTTGAATTCAATGGGGAACCCGATGTAAGGAAGCTGAGTTTGTGGATTGAGTCTATGGAGAAGATTTATGATGTATTTGGGTGTTCGGATGAGGACAAGGTCCGGTTTGCGGCTTATAAGCTTGTGGGAGCCGCCGAGCATTGGTGGAAAGGTGTTAAAGCTACTTGGGATGATACTCCACGGTGTATGCGTGGGAGTTGTTCGTGCGCAAATTCAAGGAGCTTTCATTCCGGTTGTTGATCAAACCGAAAGGAGATCGAGCTACTCAACTAGAGCAAGGTTTGTTGTCTATAGCACAATACTCGGCTATGTTCATAGAATTAGCCCGGTATTGTGACTATTTGGTGAGGACTACGAGGAACAAAAGCTATGAGATTCATCCGGGGATTGAAGACCTCCATCCGTACTCAACTGATTGCCCAACGGATAGTGACATTCCAAGATGCGGTGGGAGACCGAGCCTATTTGATAGAGCAAGATATTGGGGAACATAAGAGGAAGACCGAGGTGGCCAACCCGAGTAAGCAAGGAGCTCAAGGCAAGCCACAACACCGTTCCGATAATCGAGGTAACTTTGGGGGACAATCTCAGTTCCGAGGGCAACCGACCCCAAGGAACCCGGGTACCACTTCCGGGAACCAAGGGAGCCAAATTAG
>JAOWBW010001409.1:217166-313175 GCA_026119855.1 Campanula takesimana
CGACTTGATGTTCCTCCCGGTTTTTGATACCTTTGCATAAGCGGAAAAGGAATGACAAGGCGAACTGTGGTCAAGCCCCTACTAAGTCAAGGAAAAAATAGATCCTTAGGAGTATCAAGAGATTTCTATAGATAGATCAATGTTTAGATTTTTAGTATTTTATTATTTTATTTATTTTCTTTCGCAAGTTGGTATTCATGTTGGAAATTTTCTTATTGCTTTCTTGAAATGCATTCAATTAATAAAAGAACAAGATTTTGATTTTATAGAATAGACCGGACCAAAAGGCTGCCTACGTTATCCTTTTACATCAATTAAATAAGGAGCTCAGGTCATCGTAGTTCTTGTTCAAGAAAGAGAAAAATATGTCTGCTGACTGACATGTCTCATACGAGACATAGGTGTCTCGTACAAGACTGTCCCCTATTTTTTTTAATACACACCCTGATTTTTGCCTAGACCGCCCTTTCAGGTTTTCAATCTAGCGGGCTTCTTTTCTCGTGCCTTTATTATTATTCTTTTTTTTTAAAATAGGGGACGGAGCTAGGGGTAGTACTTCTTCAGCTTGTCCATGTTGACGGGCTTCGGCAGTTGATCTCCATCTAGGTCTGCGAGTTGTACCGCTCCTCCGGAGAATATCTTCTTGACTATGTAAGGGCCTATCCATCTTGGTCCCCACTTTCCCATGGGATTGAATGGTCCAGGACGATGTTCACGTAGGACAAGGTCCCCTTCTTTGATGTTTCTGGATTTAACTTTCTTATTAAATGCTCGGGCCATTCTCTATTGATAGGCTTGGATATGCTCGGTGGCTCGAAGTCGTCGTTCATCTTGCAGGGCTAGTTGTTCGTAACGGCTGTTCAACCATGCGACTTCATTCACTTGGTTTTCTAGGAGAACCCTTAACGATGGCACTTCTAATTCGATTGGTAACACTGCTTCCATCCCATAAGCTAGGGCATATGGAGTTTCGCCGGTGGCAGTACGGATTGAAGTGCATAGCCCCAGAGTGCAAAAGGTAGCTTCTCGGGCCAATCTCTGCTAGTCTTAGCCATTTTTCTGATGATGGTCTCTATGGTTTTGTTAGCAGCTTTGACTGCTCCATTGGTCTGTGTTCGGTACGGTGATGACTGATGTCTCTCTATTTTGTACTCTGCAAGCAGTTGGTCACATTCTTTCTAAAAGTGTGTGCCATTATCGGATATTATCTCATGAGGTACCCCATATCGGCATATGATGTTGGTCTTAATGAACTCAGCCACCTTTTTGGCATTTAAGAATTTGTAGGATTGAGCCTCGATCCACTTGGTGAAGTAATCAATGGCGACCAATACGAATGAGTGTCCATTATGACCTGTCGGCGAGACTTTGCCAATGACGTCTATTCCCCACGTAGAAAATGGCCAAGGGGATGTCATGGGGTATAACACGGAAGGTGGTGCGTGTTGCAAGTTGGCATGTATCTGACACTTGTGGCATTTCTTAATCATCTCGGTGCAGCCAGCTTCCATTGTAGCCCAAAAGTACCCTAGTCGGATAATTTTCTTTGCTAGCATATTGCCATTCATGTGGGTTCCACAGACTCCTTGATGAACTTGGTCCATGATTTTTATGGCTTCGTGCTTATCGGCACAGAGTAGACACTGCTTGTGATGTTTCTTATAGAGGCGATCACCTATGATAACGAATTAGGCGGCAAACCTTTTGAGAGCTATCTTTGCCTTAGGTGACGCGTCCGATGGGAATGTTCCATCTAGGAGGAAACACCATACATCATAATACCAAGGGTTATCGTCTAAGGTATTTACAGAAACAGAGTCACACACCTCTTCGCAGTCATGTAAGTCTATGATCGAGTGATAAGCAGGAGTCGTTCGCCTTGCGACTTTGAAGGTTTGACCTCAGTCCATTCGGGAATCTCCACTAGTGATGCTAGCATGGCTAGCGAGTCTGCTAAGCGGTTCTTATCTCTAGGAAGATAGTAGTAAGTGACCTCTTTGAACTGTTTGACCAAGTCGTGGAGATGGTCGTTATATTTCTGGAGTGTAGGATCTTGTACCTTCCACTTCTTGAGTGACTGATAGATTATAAGTTGTGAATCTCCGTACACTTCTAGTTCAGCCACATTTCTTTCTAAGGCTGCTTCAAGCCCTGCTATGCAAGCTTCGTACTCGGCAATATTTTTAGTGGCCTCGAAGTCAAGGCGAATTGCGAGTGGAGTGTAGAAATCTGAGGGATCTACTAGTAACATGCCAATGCCATATCCCCGTTTATTGGCTGCGCCATCAAAAAATAATTGCCACTTATTTTCTGCTATTGCTAAGATTTCCACATCAGGGAATCGCGGGTCTTTCCCCTTCGCTTCATCACATGGAAATTCGGCTAAATGATCAGCAAAGACTCTTCCTCTTATAGATTTCTGTATGATGTAAGTGATATCATACCCCGCGAGCATAAAGTACCACTTAGCTATTCTAGAGGAGACATGTGATTTCTCGAAGATGTACTTCATTGGGTCCATTCGGACAATCAGTTGCACAGGAAATGCCTCCATGTACGGTTTGAGTCTCTCAGCCACCTATACCAGTGCATCACACGACTTTTCTAGTGCAGAGTAATTTAATTCAGCCCCTTGAAAGCGACGACTGACAAAGTACATAACATTCTCTTTCTTCGAGTCGGGTTGCTCTTGTGATAGCATAGCCCCTAGTGCAGTGGCATTGCCTGTGAGATACAAGGTCAACGGTTTCTCTTTATGTGGTGGGAGCAATACTTGCGGATTTACCAAGTATTCTTTGACTTTCTCGAAGGCTTCTTGGCACTCTTCGGTCCATTCTAGGGATTCATTCTTCTTGAGGAGTCTGAAGATGGGTTCACACATTGTCGTGAGTTGATTAATGAAACGACTAATGTACTGAAGGCGACCCATGAATCCCTTTACTTCTTTCTGCGTCTTAGGTGGAGGCATGTCAATGATGGCTTTGATCTTAGTGGGATCCGCTTCTATACCACGCTCGGTGACCATGTATCCAAGGACTTTTCCTTTCACTACCCCAAACATGCCCTTGGCCGGATTAAGTCTCACTATGTAGTGTCTCAGCCTTTCAAAGAACTTTCGGAGGTCGACAAAGTGTTGCCCATCGGAGCTTTTAGAGTGTATGATCATATCATCGACGTACACTTCCATCTTTTTATGTATCATGTCATGGAACAGTACAGTTACAACTCTCTGGTAAGTGGCTCCGGCATTTTTAAGTCCGAATGGCATGACTGTATAACAGAACGTCCCCCAGGGTGTGGTAAATGCCGTTTTGTGCTGGTCCTCTTCAGCCATGAGGATTTGGTTGTACCCTGCGATTCCATCTACGAATGAACGGACCTCATATTTGGCGGTATTGTCAACGAGCATGTCTATGTTAGGGAGAGGAAAATCATCTTTCGGAGATGCCCTGTTGAGAGCATGGAAATTTACGCAAACGCGAACCTTTCCATTTGCTTTAGAAACCTACATAGTATTAGCCAACCAGGTTGGATACTCTATCACTTTGATGAACCCAACGCTCAGGAGTTTCTCTATCTCTTGCATGACTTGTACCGACCACTCTGGCTTAATTCTGCGGAGTTTCTGCTTGAGTGGCTTTGAATCTGGAAGCAGCGGTATCTTATGCTCAACAATCGAATTGGATAGCCCCGGCATATCTTTGTAGGACCAAGCAAACACATCTACGAATTCTCGGAGAAGCTCTATTAGGGATTGTCGGTCTTCACCCTTGAAGAAACCGCTAATCTTGGTCTCTTTCGAATCGTCATCCGTCCCCAGATTAACTGTTTGCATTTCTTCGGCATCAATAGGACCATTTCCGCCATGATAACCCACTTGCTTATTAATTTCTTTTAATATTTGTTCGTTTTCTTGATCTATCTCGTCATATGACTCATTGTTATCTAATTCGTTAGAGTTATTAGTTAATTCATCATTTATGACGCTAGCAATCTCAGGATACTCAGAAAGAACTATGTTTTCATTAAGAAAGTAGGGGAATACACGTTCCGCGATGCCATCCAAGTCCTCTTGGGTGAGCTCATCGGTAGCGGTATCTGACTCTAAGGTAAGAGTTACAAATTTTCTTTATCTATGGGGATGGGGAGTACATCCTAATTCTTTGATTAGGAAGTCTTCACTTGCTATGGGTCCCCTAGTTGTATACAAATTCTGGATAGGCTCGTCACTTTTCTCGATGAGCTTGGTGTAGTCTTGTTCCGGAGCGTCCCCCTTGTCTATGGCGTTGATCTGAGTGTCCTCTAGCTTGCAAAGGTTGAGAATTTGGCGCAGTAGGTCTTCTCCCAACACAAAGTCCCACTCACTGAATGCTTCGGCCTTGGTACCCCCTAATTCTCGAGGCAGCCACGAGAATTGAATCGGTTCTATCTCAAGTGAGTACAGATCACAGTCACTGAAAATTTCAAAGCCTGGCTGGCGCTTCCCCTTATGTTCAATCCATGGTTCAGGGAACATGAAGTATGGCAAGTTTTCCCCCTCACGTACAACGTACCCGTTTAGAGTCCTTCGATAGGGTGGTGCTAGTGGCACTATGTATGAGGTCCAGTCCCTTTCTTCCTTAGGGATGCCCTTGAGTGGTGACTCATACCCTAGACCATATTCGGGCGGATATAGAACGACAGGTGGTGGTTCTTTGATCCCTTGTAAGTTCTTGCCAAGTCCAAGACTGGGGAAGTATCCTTCTTTTAGCATCATGTTAAGTACTGGACGCGTTCCGGAAAATGGAATGGCTTTTGGGTAGTCATTTTCATTGTGCACTTCTACCATTTCTATGCTACTTTGTTTTTGGATCCAAGACAACAAAGTATAAATCTTTAAAAGAAGAATCACTATTACTGAAAGAAAGAGTTAAAAATAGATAGGAGGGTGTGCTCTCACCCACAATGTTTCTTAGGTGAGTAGGACCCCTTTTTATTCTAAAAAAGAAATAAACAACTAGTCTAGTCTTAATTAAGAGAAATAAATAAAAATAAACAAATATTCTGGAAAGGAAAAACTAGTCTAATAAGTTTTTTGACTAATGAAGCGGAACAGGAGCGTGAGGTTTGGACCCTTCATTCTTCAGTACGAGGCTGATTCCATTGCCTATTATTTGGAGAGTGCCTTGGTCGATGAGATCTTGGATCTTATCCCTCAAGTTGTTGCATTTGTCGGTGTGGTGACCGCGGCACTGATGGTAGTATCAAAACAGGTGCATGGCCTTTCTGGCTCCCTCATATTTGGGTTTGTACCCTTTCATTGGTGTGAGCTTTCCTTCCCTTTCGAGCTCACGAAACACTCTGCCGAGTCGGATTTGGCTTAAATCAGTGTAGGCTCTTAGGCGGTTTAGGTTGGAGGCTTTGTATGATGCTCTCGTAATGGTCCCTCATGACATTGAGGTGATGGTTATGTTCCTCCTCCATTTGGTTCTTTAGGTCTTGATAAAGTAGGCTGATGCAGTTACCCACCTCATCATTGATGACCTTCTCTTGGTTCTCTTCCAAATCTTGAGCTCTCTTGACAGCGGCATTGTACCATTTATTCATTTCATTGTATTCGGATTGTAATATCTCAAGCTTATTGTCGTCGATCATCTTCTCGATCTCAGCCCAATCTTTTTCGCTTTGCTCGTTACGCTTTTTGACTTGGTCATGAGCATAATAAGAGGCATAGTTGAGCCCTCTGAAGCGAAATTCCTGCATTATATTGATTTCTGGGGCCTCTCCGTTGGGTAGACCTTCCTTCCAACCTCCGGTGGCTTCCATCTTGAAGCGCAGACTTTGGGAGATTTCTAGGAGAGACATTTATGTTCGAGCAAGCATTGTGTCGGGATTATGGAGCTACCTTGTTGATCGGACGGACCTAGAGTGCAGAAACTGTGTCAAATCCAAGCTGGGGTCCCAACAAGTCGGCTTTTATGAGATTAGGTTGACCAACACGGCAGAATCACAGAAAAAGGGAAGATGTCCCGTACGAGACATGGATGTCTCGTACAAGACATGGATGTCTCGTACGAGGCATCCAGCCTGACAGTCAGATTTGCAGATTTTAATCCTATGGGTCGGACGGAATTTAATCCATTTTAATTTGAGGTTACTACCTAGTTCATCCTGGAACAGTGGATTCTGTTAGAATATGAGCCCCTTGTTTTTCACCTGTATTGCACTCTCCCAAACGGAAAATTCGGGCAAAGGTCTCATATTCTTATCGGAATCCACTACTCAAATTAACCAAACCTAAGTGATTACGTAGTTGCTTTGCACTTTGTTAAATAACGCCTTTAATGCAATCAGACCTTATGAATTCTCGTAAGGGACAACCGAAAGGGACATTGTCAAATGCAGGGTTTTGACGGTGAGAGAGACTAGACTCGAATCCTCGTAGAAAAATTCTCATCTCATCATTTCAACCCTTTGTTCAACAATTTATACCGAAGGGACAATCGTAAAGAATTCAAGAAGAGAGGATTATAGATTGTAGGAAATGCGTTATCTTGGGTAAAGATTAAAACAACCCTAAGAATTGAACCGACCGGTCTCAAGGAGTGTCCTATTGACTAGTATGTATGCATGAGGTTGATGCAAGGCTTACGGCTAAGGCTCCACATGAACACAGTCTAGGAGCGTGTCACAGAGTGGGTACACCATCATTGGAGAGACCGGCAAGGGCCATTCGTTAGAATGGGGGTGCTGACCGATATCCATCCTCCGATTGGGACCCGGGTTGAAGGGTATGTAGTGAAATTATTCTACATGTGTGCACGTGTGTGAGAGTCAAGATCTAGATGTCAGAGAGAAAATAGAAAGTTTTTTTTTTAAGTAAAACAAAAACATGCAATGGCCGGGCCAAGTGGCTGCCTACGTTTACCTCTTGTGGAGGAACTCAGGCCGTCGTAGTTCACACATAAAGCAAACACAAGTAAAGCAGAGAATAAATCAATTAGCAAGTACTCCTGCAAAACAGAGGTTAGCTTTATGATAAACGGGGAGTTTCCTCGTCGTTAGGAGGGTCCTAAGACTTAGAAACAGAGGGAAGGACAAGTCATTAATCCTGTGTACGTGTTTGAACCGAACGGAGTCCCTTTTTCAAACCAGAATAACAGACTGTCTGGACAGAACAGGGATGCCTCGTACAAGACATCCCTTCTGGGAACAGAGATACAACGCAGAACTACTGAATTTCAACACAACGATGATTTCTTTCGACGCAAGTCTAACCCACTTATGATGATCAGACGTCCCCAGCAGAGTCGCCACTGTGAGCGCGCGCCCCCGCCGCCTCACGCCTCAGGTTGTAAGGGCTTGATTGTTGCTCGATTTTTGTGAGTCGCCACCACGTTTAACGGAACACGGACCGTGATATCTGGATTCAGGGGTTAAGTTATGAATTGGAAAGGTCAAGGAGCACCCAATTTACCCAATCTAGGATTGGTCTTGCTAAGAAATCATCATCGTTGTCTCAAAATCATGCAAAAGGAACCAAATAAATAGTTTCCTATTTATTTGGAATGTCGGATCATATGCTTCGAGACCATCTCCATGAATTGGAGAGGCTCTAGGCTGATCCTTTAATGGAATCACACTACTTCAAAGCAAAGAAGGAGATGAGAAAGAGAAGAAAACAAAGAGATTACCTAACCGTTCTTCGAGTATCCTATGGATAGCCTTGACTAGAGGCCTTGATGATCCAAAGAACTTGACTTGGCTTGAGTTATGATCTTCAAAATTTCGTGTGTATCAAGAGGAGGCTGAATATCAGAGGATTTTGAGTGTGTAGGATATTGGGAGACCTCTCTTAGTTGACCATTAATTCACCATTAGTCATTCTAGGCAAAAACAACTATATTTATAGGGTTTTAAGGGTTTAATTTGGATGGGAATTAATGACTTGATTCCCAAGGAGGTTTATTTGGACTCTCTGATCGTCCTTTCCAACTTTCCCGAATTAAGGAGTCTTTGCCAAGAAACGAAGCTTAGATCAACAAGGAAACTGCTGAACTCGACTGTCAAAGGGGGATGTCTCGTACGAGAAATTTAAATGTCTCGTACGAGGCATCTTTGTGCTGGAATCACTTTTATGCCCTTCTGCAGTAGTTTTGATGTTCGTTTTGGTCCCTGACTAACGGAGTCAGTTAGAAACTTAACAAAACATGTCCAACTTAACGAGTTTTGACCCAAATCAAAAAAGAGACACAGAAGTAGTGTGATTATGAATGAACGTTCAAAATGGGGTATCTACAAATATATATATATTCTTCCAACTAGTCCTACTTAACCAAATGAGATCAAAACTTTAAATAATAGAACAATTAATGAAAGTACAACATAAACTCCAACTATATTAAATGTTATCAAAAGTTGTTACATCTATATGAGCAATATGCTCGTGAAACACTAAAGGTGATAACGCCTTAGTAAACGGATCTGCTAACATGGAATTTATTCCAATAAGTTGTATTTCTATTTGTTCATTTTTTACTCTTTCTCTTACAACAAGAAACTTAATATCTATATGCTTAGATTTTGATGAACTTTTGTTGTTGTTGGAGTACAAAACTGCTGCCCGATTGTCACAATATAACTTAACTCTTTCGACACTATTGACAATTCGCAGTCCCTCAATGAATTTACGCATCCATATAGCTTTATTGGATGCCTTGAAACAAGCAAAAAACTCGGTTTCCATGGTAGAGGAAGTTACGAGTGTCTGTTTGGCACTTCTCCAAGAAACTGCTCCACCGGCTAATGTGAAGACATAACCAGACATTGATTTACGACTGTCTTGGCATCCAGCAAAATCAGAATCGGAATACCCAACGATCTCAAGATGATCCGATTTTGAATATGTAAGCATGTAGTCATTAGTGTTTTGTAGATATCTCATCACTCTTTTGGCTGCAAATGTTCTCTCCCCGGATTGCTTTGGTATCGACCAAGCATCCCAACAATAAATGCAAGGTCTGGATGAGTACAGACTTACGCATACATTAAGCTTCCTACTGCTGATGCATAAGGGATATTTTCCATATACTTGGATTCAAAATTATTTTTAGGACACTGTTTGAGACTTAACTTGTCTCATTTAGAAACAGTGGTTTCATGTGGTTTGCAGTTTTACATGCTAAACCTTTGTAATACATTTTCTATATAGGCCTTTTGTGATAATCCTAAAATACCTCGTGAACGATCACGGTGAATTTGGATTCCTAATACAAAAGATGCCTCACCAAGATATTTCATTTCAATTTTGTTTGAAAGAAATTTCTTAGTTTCCTTAAGAAGGTTTATATCATTACTAGCAAGCAAAATATCATCCACATTATAAGACCAAAAATATAAATTTACTCCCACTGAACTTATGGTATACATAATCTTCACCAAGATTCGTTTCAAAACCAAATGAAAGAATAACTTGATTGAATTTTAAATACCATTGACGAGAAGCTTGCTTGAGACCCTAAATGGATTTCTTAAGTTTACAAACTAATTGATTAGTTTGATCCAAATCAGTCACCATTTCTGGTTTTTTCATATAGATAGTTTCCTCAATGTCTCCATTAAGGAAAGCTGTCTTTATATCCATTTGATGAAGCTCAAGATCATAATGTGCTACAAGTGTCATAATTATCCTAAAAGAGTTTTTAGATGATACCGGAGAAAATGTTTCTTTGTAATCAATACCTTCCTTTTGAGTAAATCCTTTAGCAACAAGATGAACTTATATCTTTCTAAATTACCTTGTGAATCCCTTTGGGTCTTAAAGATCCATTTACACCCAATATGTTTCACATCCTTAGGTAATGGAACAAGATCCCAAACGTCATTGTCTTTCATTGATTTTAACTCTTCATTTATGGCATTGATCCACTTATGAGAATTAGGACTATTAATGGCTTCATCGAAGGTGAGCGGCTCATCTCCCACTAAACTTAAGTGTCCTTCATGTTGGACATTATGCCATAGGACCTTGAGAAAGGCCTATGCGTTATATCATAGCTTCATTGTTATAAGGGATAACAAACCCGACTAGTATATCTTTTGCATGTTTACTATAATAGGGTGCGGATAAACTTATGAAGGGCTAGCATTTAATGGATAATCATATGATGATTATAACGCATAGGGTACGGATAAACTTGTGGGTACATGTTGGAGAATAAGTACTGGATAGACCCGTTATGAGATTTATGTCATGGTCAAATGTCATAATTAAATCTCATAATAGTTATATCATTTATCCTTAGACCTGAGATTATCATAGTCTTCTACATGATGAACATTATGTTTGACGTACTCAAACGCTACACCTAACCGGGTGGTTATAAAGGCTACGATTAGCATAATCGGATTCTTGTAGGGAAGAATGATAAGTCAAGATGGGATTTGTCCCTCTCTCAAGAGAGATATCTGCTTGGCCACTCGATAAGTGAGATTGATAATAGTGTACGGCCGTACCCAAATGAATTGAAGTGTTAAATGTTATTTTCTCATAACAATCTACTCGGGATCGAGAAAGCATTGGACAACATAATTTGAACTAGACCATGACTTATGTCCAATATGATATCGCGTGACAAAGGGATTGTGATATGTTCTATAAGGTTACTTTGGACTTTCAAAGTTATACAAATTGGGTAGTCATAATGGCTTGCTAGAGTCCGCTTATGACTTACGGGTTCAGACTGGTTCGAACTCATTGCCAACATAGTATAATCCTATTGGGGCACACAGAATAGAATGGATTGAAAAGGCGAAAAATCTGGGAATTATTGGACTGCAATCGTACGATTTGGTTGGCACCGTACGGCCCCCCCCCCCCCCCGAGTCTGCACAGTTTGTTCAGTTTTCTTTTGCGAAAAGGAATCCCGATCCCAAACGGAATTAGGTCAGACCCTTATATATGATATACAGCCGGGTTTGACAGCCTCTAATGGTGATTTTGGAAATCACAACCAATTGTTTTAGAAATAATAAATTATAGAGAGGTATGATTATTTACTTTGAGATTCATGATCGTCAAAATACAATAATCAATCAAGCAAAATAATTCCTACGAAGAAGCCGTTTCTTCACCATGCCTTGGGTCTAGCAATCCAGATCAAGAAGGTGTTCTTGATATCCGTTCGACGTGTGGATACCTATGGAGGGTGTTTCCTTTAGCACCTTAAAGTCCGTGTTCATGGATGCGATCTTCAAGGGTTAGTTTCTTTCATCTTGTATTTAATTTAATCAACATGCATGGATCCGGGCTCTTGGGTGTTTGATTTTATCTGTTTATTCCGCTGCGCATGATGCATCAAAACCCAATAGTGGTATCAGAGCCCCGTTCATCGTTGTTTATTTTAATATATCATGTTTAAAATTGTTTAATTTGATTATATGATTTGCATGATAATAAGATGAATGTGTGATTTAAATTTTTATATATGAGATATAAAATTTATGAGCATGAGTTTGGGGATTTTGTGATTGTAATATTTAGTTGATTCATATGTATAATCACATGCTTAGATTATCATGTTATAATTTGATTATATTTATTGATGATCTTGATCTAATTTGTATGTGAAATAAATTGGTTATTGATTATATGAATTAGATAGGTTAAAATTCATAATCTGTATTTTCGTGTTTTCTGTAATCTGATTATGTATGAACACGATAATGGAATTGATCGAATTTTGAAATTCTGGAAATCTGGAGAAACTGAATATCACCACCGTACGGTGACATTGGTGGCGTACGCCTCCATACCAGCCGTACGGCTGGTCTTGGTTTTTCTGGGCAGATTGTTTTGTTTTCTGGATTTTCTGATTGTTCTGTAAATCGTTTACAGAATTCAAATCAGGAACTGAATCTAGTTTCAGATGGCTGGTTTTCGAAACCGTGTTTCCTAAAATATGATTTAATCAAGAAAATTTCAGAAATTAGAGTTCTGAAGAGTTCAGAATTGCTGTAGTCTATGTAATTGTTAAGACAATGAATGATCCTGAAACAAGTTATTTTTCTATACGGAATTGTGGATGCCTTTTGGCTTAGTATCGGTTGTATACAAAGGTTACTTGGTTTCTTGATCTTAGTACGGGATTGTGGATGCCTTTTGGCTTAGTTTCGACCGTGTGTTTTGTGCCCTCAATTTATAGATGTTATGCGGAAACAAAGTTCCAAAATTTATCCCTATGAGCAAAAGTGAAAATTGTTTGCAAGAGAAGGAAACTATATTTGGATTAATTCATTGCATGGAATAATGGCAGGCTTACGCCTTGTTTCTGGGAATGCGAATGAAATATCCAATCTGTAAATTGTTTACAGATAATTTAGATTCCATCCCTATTATGCTGCTTCATAATTAAATCACACGTTTTTGCTTCTGTTAATTAATTTGATTAGTTAACATACATTATGCAAAGACTATATTATATTATGTTTGACATAATTAAATATATGATGCATGTCTCTATGTAAATAAACATTCTTAAAACTTAAGTCATGTGCCAATCCATTATTAAAACACATGTGAGTACACCGGGTATTTTTATGCGGGCTCTAACCATCGCGAGGCGCATTAATTCTATCAGTGTATGAGCATGATGAGTGAAAGAGTGGTTCCTATGCTTTTAACGTGGTTTGACTTAATTAGGCTATCATAAGAGTTATGGGCCTAAGGCACAAATGAGATTAAAACATGTTTGACATAAGATGTCTAACAATCTCATAAAGGATCTACGAGTCACATATGATGTGATTGATAAGGAGTTATCTACCTAAATAGCTTGGTCTTATGCATCTTGCCCTCGCGGACGTAATATCAAGTGAAATATGGATCTTAGCCCACTTAAATTATATTATATAATTGTTATATTTGAAGGTGTATAATTTAGTGGGAGTATTTATGAAATACTTTATATGTCTCTAAATGATAATGGTATGAAATATATGTGTATATTTATTTGCATATTTTGTAGAATGTCTTAAACTATAATCATGATTAATTACTGCAATTGATCCCACTTCAAGAGAATAAGATTAACTTCCTTGACCTTGTCATGAGCTTAAGAATTGTTCTAAAGCTAGAACGGAAGTTATGAATTCTTAATAAATCTTATTTCTAAGAAACCTAAAGACGGACAAAGACATTAATTAGAATCATGTGGATGAATCTATGGATGTCAATTGTTCTACGACTTGCTACCATATGTTTAGAACTTTAGAAGTATCTGAAACATATGAATGTTTATGTGATAAGCAATCATGTAGAAATCGTTCCTACAAGCAAGAAACAAAAGAAAAGGTTTGAGATTGATTAGAGCCTAACATTCATATGATGAATGAAAGGTATATTAATAAGTTCTCATGTTTTGAACATGGAGAGACATATTAATAACCTTATATGGCTTGGTAATCAAGTTAGTTTGGAACTAACAAACGGATTTGATATTAATTCTTAAGCGACATTTGATGTTTAAAATGCTAAGTCTTAATATTAAATGGAAACCTTCTCAAACTCTAAAGGTTAATATGGAAAAGGATTTAAGATAAAGGTAAGACAAGAGTTGTCAAGCATAAAGGAAATTTGTGGCTAAACTTAGAATCTAAAGTATGTAATTCCCACCATGGCAATGTGATTGACCATTGGAGAATTACAGTTTGAATTAAAAGATCAAAAGAAAGGGTAGTTTGACTACCACTTCAAGTATTTATGTTTATCTTTCTACTTCTAAGTTCTTAGGTATTTAATACCGGATATAGATCTCACATTTGTATAAATGTGTAAGACTTGAAAAATAGAAAGACTACTTAAAAGGGTAAAGATTAACCTATGTGTTGATAATGATGCAAAGGTTGCAACATTAATCATAGGAACTTGCGAAGTGTCTTTACCTAGTGGGTTCATATTTGTTTTGAACAAATGTTGTGATGTTCCTACTTTAAGTAGAAGTATTATTTTGGTTTCTTCATTGGAAGATTATGGATATTTCTTATTTTGAATAAGAAAGTGTTCCATTAAATATGATTTGCTTTATTGTATTGCTAATCATATAAATGGGACTTTATATCCTTATCTTAGAAAAACAAAATAATGAGTATAACATAAATAATGAAAATTTGAATCTAAGGATGTAAGCGTTATATTCTTAAAAACATTGATGTCTATGTCAAATAAAAGAAACACATATCTAAAATTCCATGAGACGGAGTTTTAAATTCGCATGATTTCGAATCATGTGATATATGGGAATCTTGTAAATTGACTAAGACACCTCTTACTAATAGTAGTAAAAGGAAGTACTCTTTTGGACTAATACATATTGATGTAAGTAGTTCACTAAAGTAACAATGCTTAGAAAAGGATTTCAGTATCTCATGGGAAAAATATTAGTGTACTCTGATCTGATCAAAGTAATGAATATTTGAGCCCTGGACTTTACGGGAATTCTGCAGAAAGTCTGCAGAACAAGAAAAACAGAATCTGGAAACAGCAACCGTACGGCTGTAATTTAGGTATACGCCTAAGGATGAGCCGTACAGCGCGTGTTAACAAAAGTTTACAGATTGTCTGTAAAATACAGTTTTTTGCCTCATAACAAGTCAAACTGATCTTTAATTAATCCTCTGGATCATGTGCTAGAAACAGCTGCGCTTACACTAAATTGAGTTTCATCTAAGGAGGTTCGATGTACCATATGACATATGGAATGAAAGAAAACTTGGTTTGTCTTTCATAAAGATTTATGATGTGATGCTTTTGAGAAAAGTGTTGTCTTGGACAAAATCACACCTAAGTCTTATAGATGTTCATGGGATATCTTAATGATATTGACTTTACATCCTTTAAAGAGTACAAATCGTTTGTTACTCTAAATGGCAATTTCTAGATAAATCGTTTATCTTTAAAGAACTAGTGGGAGTAAAATGTATCTCGAAGAGTTCGAGACCCAGAAAATGACATGTAACCTAAGATGAAAGTTGAATAAAGTTTCACAAGGAGTTGTGAAAATTCATTCAAGTATACACAAGATATTTGCATAACTGATAGGATTCTATCTATAACAAGAAATATTGATTTCTCGTAATAGAAAGTAATTAGGAAGATATCATTGCAAATGATTGACCTATTACCTATCAAGATGAAAAGTCCGCTCCAGACTTAGATCAATGACTTGGAGTCATAAAATCTAAAAGTGCAATCCATGTATCATAATCAAGTTTCGAACTTGATTGTTCTACCCTAAGGCTTAAAAACCAAAGGATAGAAAATGAGTTTTCTTGGAGAAAACGAATATGGATCGCAAGATGCATATTGATAAAGCACGACTAATTGAGTAAAGCTAATTCATAATATCAATTATGATGAAACTTTATCAACCGAAGTCATGCTTAAGGATATTAGAATTCTAATTGTCATGACCTCATATTTTGAATATAAAATATGATAAATTGATGTCAAAACTGCATTCCTTAACAGGAACATACTTTAGGATGTGTTTGATACAACCTAAAGGTTTTGATCCATAAAATTCTAATAAAATATGCGAGTTGCAGAAATCCATGAGATGGATTGAAGCAAACTACTTGGAGTAAAATTTTATTTTGATGTAGTATTCAAAGAGTTTGAATTCATCAAATATGAAACTTGTGATTACAATAAATTTAGTGAGAGCGTAATATTATTCCTAGTCATATATATGTGGTTGACATATAACTCATTTGAAAGAGTTTCTAAATGAAAGACTTGGATAAAGCCCCTTATATCCTTGGACTGATTTATGGAGATAAATCTAAAAGGTTGATTGGTTAAAGTCAAAGTACTTATAAAGACAAGATAGTGAAAAGTTCACTATGCAAGACTCTTGGAGAGGTTACTTGCGAAAGTCTAATGGCATTAATCTTTGCAAGATTTAGTCTTACTGGAAGGCTAATGAGCAAGAGTACATGATTAGGATTCCATATGATTCGGCAATTGGATCTATCATGTAAGCCATGTTAATATACTAAGACCGGATGTCTCATATACTTGGAGTATGATGAGATGAGACCAATCAGATCCTAGTGAAAATCACTAGTTTAGAAACACTCTTATGTTCTCTAAAAGGAACTAAAGGATGCGTTCTTGATCTTTGATGGAATGAAAGATGATCTTGTAATAGTTACATAGATGCATTCTTACAAACCAACAAAGATAAATATTGCAGTATAAATACATGTTTATATTTAATAATGGTGTTAGAAAAGTTCTAAATATACCATTACTATTCTACAAAAGGTTGAGTATCTAGTGGCATGAGATGCAACTAGAAAATTGTTTGGATTAAGATATTAATTAGTAAACTATAAATCGTTTCTAGTGTTACTAATTGATGTACCTTCATTGTGTCAATAATTGTTATTGCACAAATCAAGGAACTAATGTCTTATCTAAACATATACTCAGACGTTTCTATCTTACTCGAGAAATCGTAAAAGATGGGAGATGTCAAAATATGAAAAATACCGTATGATGATAACAAGGATAATCATCCTACACAAGTTCGCTTTCAATTATGATGGGATCATAACTAAGCTCAATGGGTATTGGATACACGTTGATTGGGATTAGTGCAAGTGGCAGATTGTTGGATATTATGCCCCAGGCCCTTGAGAAAGGCCTATGCGTTATATCATAGCTTCATTGTTATAAGGGATAACAAACCCGATTATTATATCTTTTGCATGTTTACTATAATAGTCATTTTCCCTAGCACTTATGAAGGGATAGCATGAGTTTAATGGATAATCATATGATGATTATAGTGCATAGGATACGGATTAAACTTGTGGGTACATGTTGGAGAACAAGTACTGGATAGACCCGTTATGAGATTTATGTCATGGTCAAATGTCATAATTAAATCTCATAATAGTTATATCATTTATCCTTAGACCTGAGATTATCATAGTATTCCACATGATGAACATTATGTTTGACATACTCAAACGCTACCCCTAACCGGGTGGTTATAAAGGCTACGATTGGCATAATCGGATTCTTGTAGGGAAGAATGATAAGTCAAGATGGGATTTGTCCCTCTCTCAAGAGAGATATTTTCTTGGCCACTCGATGAGTGAGATTGATAATAGTGTACAGCCATACCCAAATGAATTGAAGTGTTCAATGTTATATGCTCATAACAATCTACTCGGGATCGAGAAAGCATTGGACAACATAAGTTGACCTAGACCATGACTTATGTCCAATATGATATCGCGTGATAAAGGGATTGTGATATGTTCTATAAGGTTAATTTGGACTTTCAAAGTTACACTAATTGGGTAGTCATAATGGCTTGCTAGAGTCCGCTTATGACTTATGGGTTCAGACTGGTTCAGACTCATTGCCAACATAGTATAATCCTATTGGGTCACACACAATACAACGGATTGAAAAGGCGAAAAATCTGGGAATTATTAGACTGCCACCGTACGGCTTGGTTGGCACCGTACGGCTCCTGGTGAACCGTACGGCTGCCCCCCCCCCCCGAGTCTGCACAGTTTGTTCAGTTTTCTTTTGCGAAAAGGAATCCCGATCCCAAACGGAATTAGGTCAGACCATTATATATGATATACAGCCGGGTTTGACAGCCTCTAATGGTGATTTTGGAAATCACAAACAATTGTTTTAGAAACAATAAATTATAGAGAGGTATGATTATTTACTTTGAGATTCATGATCGTCAAAATACAATAATCAATCAAGCAAAACAATTCCTACGAAGAAACCGTTTCTTCACCATGCCTTGGGTCTAGCAATCCAGATCAAGAAGGTGTTCTTGATATCCGTTCGACGTGTGAATACCGATGGAGGGTGTTTCCTTTAGCACCTTAAAGTCCGTGTTCATGGATGCGATCTTCAAGGGTTAGTTTCTTTCATCTTGTATTTAATTTAATCAACATGCACGAATCCGGGCTCTTGGGTGTTTGATTTTATCTGTTTATTCTGTTGCGCATAATGCATCAAAACCCAACACTTCATTCTCGGCAAGATACACCTCATAATCATCCGGAATTGCATTCCTTCTTGCTCTATTGGATCTACTTAAGTGCACTGGTTCTTCCTGATTTTGAGGTTGTTGAATTTCATCCTCATGATCAATATTTTCATGTTGTTCAATATTTATAGGGGAGTCATTATTTTGAATTGTATGTTCCTCTTGAATTTCAGGTATAAAAACTTGATTTCCAATGGAAACTATGGGAAGAGGTATAGAAATGGATGCCTCTTCCTCTTTAAATTCAAAATTATTCCTAATTTCCCCTCTAAATTCAACATCCTCAAAGAACCTAGCATTTCCTGTTTCAAAAAAGGTTTTAGTTTTCGGGTTGTAAAATTTATAGCCCCTTGATCTCTCGGCATACCCCACAAAGTAACTACTAATAGTCTTAGCGTCCAGTTTTCCCTCATTAGGCCTATAAGGCCTACCTTCTGTTGGACAACCCCATACATGAAGATGATTTAAGGACGGTTTCTTATTCGTCCATAATTCATAAGGGGTTTTATTAGTAGCCTTAGAGGGAGATCTATTGAGAATGTAAGTTGCGGTTTTCAATGCATCGCCCCATAATGAGAGTGTTAAGGAAGTACAAGAAATCATACTTCTTACCATATCCTTAAGGGTTCCATTACGTCTCTCAGCTACACCATTCATGCTAGGCATACCCGGCATAGTGTAGTGAGGGATAATCCCACACTCTTTAAGATAGCGAGAAAAAGGACCCGGACGTTATTCACCCGAACCGTCATTCCGACGGTAGTATTCACCACCACGATCGGACCTAACGTTCTTAATAGTCTTTCCAAGTTGATTCTCAACTTCAGCTTTAAAAGACTTGAAAACGTCCAATGATTGAGACTTTTTATGAAGTAAATAAATATATCCATAACGAGAGTAGTCGTCTATGAACGTAACAAAATATTGTTGACCATTCCATGAAGGGGTAGTGAATGGTCCATAAATATCCGTATGAATTTGTTCTAAGACGCTTGATGCTCTCGAGGATACTTTTCTTTTAGTGTTTGTAAATTTTCCTTTAAGGCATTCAATGCAAAAGTCTTTATCTGGAATATCAAGTTTGTTTAAGATTCCCTCTGACACAAGCTTGTCAATTCTCCTTTTGGAGATATGACCCAAACGCCTATGCCATAAGGTATAATAATTTTCACTTGATAACTTTCGCTTAGTGCCTTTGGTTTCATTATTATGAGACTCATTTATTGTTTGAATTGTGTCAAATAAATAAAGATTATCATTACTTGACAAAGTACTAGTACCAAAAACTTTGGAATTAAAATAAAGATCACATTTATTATTACCAAAAGAACAAGAATAACCATGCTTGTCCAATACTGTGATAGATATTAAATTCCGCCTAAATGACGGTACAATGAATTTATTATTTAGTACAAAATAATAGCCAGTACTTAACAATAACCTAAAGGTCCCTATGCCTATTACTTCAACCAGATTCCCAGCGTCCATATGGATGTATCTCTCATCTTCACTGGGTCTTCGGTAATTCAGGCAACCATGCATAGACATGCTAATGTGAGTTGTTGCACAAGAATCCAACCATCATGTATATGTAGGAATGGAAACCAAATTAGCCTCAATACAAACAAGACCAAATGACATACCTTTCTTAGCACGCCAAGCGTGATACTTATGGCAGTCGAACTTCATGTGAGTGAGGTCCTTGCAGAAGAAGTACTTCTTAACTTTTTGATCATCAGATGATCCCTTATGCTTCTTACTTGCAACCGTAATTTCCTCCCCTCTTCTCTTTTCCCATGAGAAGAGGTAGATGCCAAATGAGCACTTTCGGTTTTAAATTGCTTTAACCTATCCTCCTCTTGTGTCACATGTGAAATAAGTTCATTAATATTCCACTTGTCCTTTTGACAATTATAGGTCACCTCAAAGTGACCAAATTGAGGAGGAAGAAAGATCAAAACTAAATGCACGAGTAAATCTTCCGATATCTCTAACTTAAGTGCTTTTAGTTTTGTCGATAGGTGAAGCATTTCCAAAATATACTCTCTTAAATTTCCGGTACCCTTGTACCTCATGGAAACAAGCTTCCTCAAGGAAGCACTTGTTTCCGACTTTTCGCTTTTGGCAAAGCGTTCCTCAAGGGTGTCGAGAAATGTTTTAGCATCAACATCCTCGGAGACACTGTTAAAAAGGTCTCCGGGACAACATTTTTCATGATTATTAGGCTCACGTGGTTGGAGCGTTTCCACTTCTCAGCACTTAAGCGATCTTCTTGAGTGCTTTTATCAGTGAGAGGAAGAGGAAACGGTTCACTTAATGCGAGATCAATGTCCACACAACTTAAGATCATTGTTATTTTATTTTTCCAAGTTTTAAAGTTTGTCCCATTAAGCGTCGGTACGGTACTCATAGCAGCAGTTATGGATGAAGCATTAAGTAAATCTGTTGGAATTGAGAACAAGAGTGAAATACAAAACATGTATAAGTAAACTACATAATGAAGAAATGATTAATTATATCAATGAAATCCATCTATAAGGTAATCAACATGACATCAAAACTAATCTTTGGATTGCGAGTTGATTCATAAATGATTGCCTTAAGTTAACCAATAATTTGAACGACGTTTTAATTAAATGCTTAATCTTCATTTGGGCCGATTTATGTATTCAGCAAAACAACTAAATGTCCATTTTATTTGTTACCAATTGAATGTACAAATTTTGTCAAATAACAAGATTTTCTTTTGAAAATTCATGTCATTCGCATATTAACTTATACATTCAACACTTTAACAATTTTGGATTTAAATAACGTGAATCACTTTGGTGATAATATTATTTAAAAGATGTATAAAATTGTTTAAGCATATAATTAATCACAAATTTATGGTTTGAGAAATGTATGTTTTGCTCAAAATGGTAAACAAAATGTGCAAAATATTGATGAACCAAAAACCTGTGAACAGTGCATTCCCGATTGGATTTTTCCTTAGGGTCTGGCCGGACCAAAACAAAGACCCGACAGCACCTTTTCTGAAGTCCGACCGGACTGGGCTGAACACCCGGCTGAACCATGCCATGAGGTCTGACCGAACCTAACATAATACCCACCCGGGCCAACTGTTTCCAGGTAGCACCGTTTCATGCAAGAGACTTGTTGCACTTCTAAATTTTTGACCCAAAACAATGAACAACAAGTAGATCCACATGGTGTATACATCATACAATGCATAGCCATGCTATTTAGGGATAATCTTGTTTTTAAAACAACATGATCAAGCAAGTAGATCCACATAGTTCATGCATTATATAACACACAATTATGCTATGTAGGGATAATCTTGCTTGAACCATTGTGTTCATTGAGCAAAACCTCAAACATTTTCATAATTTCTTTATTAGATGATGAATATCAGCACTCTATCAATGAATTAGAGTCTCTAAACAACATCAAAACTGAATGATTCAACAAAATATATGAATCAAATAAAGCGTTTTAAGGCTTTCAAAAGAAACTCAAACCAGAATTTGAGCGGGCTTTGATACCAATTGTTGGAACAATTTATATTCACTAATGCCATAACTCAAATCTGGTATAAGTTAGAGAGGAGAGATGAAGGCAGAAGCGTTATACCTGTTGAATCCATCTTGATGTTGCCTTAGGAAGAATAAGAAGAAGAAGTAGGGGATGAAGTACTTCTAAATGATGAGTGTCTTTCTCACTTGTCTTCTTTAACACTTATGTAAAAAATATAGAAAGAGTAATGAATTGTATGTAGTGGTTTCTTAGGCTGATGGAGGGCCTTTATATAGGAAACAAATAGGCACTTCATTTAGGGACTACACCCTTTCACATAAGTGGTGTGAATTTACCATTTTTGCCCATCATAAATAGGTAATATTACACCCAGAAATTCTACACATTTTAATCCTCTACACTTTATATTAACATTATAAATATGATTTCATGTACGGAAATACTAATAACATGTTTATGAACTCCATGTTCTAACAAACAACACCCAAACTAATTTACTAATCCCTCAGTTTCAAAATATATGTCGCTTTAGAAGTGAAAACTTGTTTCAAAATATTTGACACTTTACTATTACATTTCTTAATATATGAAAATAGTCTAAATGGATAATTATTTTAAAATGGAAGGAGTAATTTACGTAATAAATATGCTTTTTAGTTTGAGCTGGACTAGTGTGAGATCGCCACAGTGTGAGTCGATCCCCCGCCCGTTCGTCTACTCGCCTGTTTTTATTTATTTAATTTTTTGCCCGCTAATTCTTTTCCCGATATTTTTTCTTCGTCAACAATTGTAACACTTTCAATAAAGGAATCTAACATTTTCTTTTTTTAAATGTAACATTTTTTATTTTGAAATGTAGCCGTAATCTTGCAAAAAAATAGATTAAGGATACATAACATTTACCGCAAAACTACTATTACATTTTGTAATAATTAAATATAACATTTTTTTTATTGAATTTAACAGTTTTATTCTGAAATGTAACATTTTTTTATGAAACGTAACTATAGTTTTGCAGAAAATGATTACGGGTAGTATAAGATTTACTGCAAACTACTGATATATTTATTATACAAAACGGTTAGATTCATTTGTGGAAATTTTTTATTTTATATCTAAAAAATGTTACATTTACTTTACAAAACTATTACATTCATCTGTATAACAAATTATTTAAAATTTTCTGCCAAACTACTGTTGCATTATACAATGAAATAGTTACTTTTTCAATATTCCACAATTACATTTTCATAATAAAATGTTACATTTCAGGCGACGAACATCTCAATCTTTTGTTTAAAAAAAATGATTTTATAAAAATAATTCAAAACCATATCATGACCTATCTAGTTTGATTCGTCTCATTGAAATGAACACAACGGTGTTTTTGAATTTTTTTTCCAACTTCAAAATCTCAAGATATTTCATTTTAAAGTTATTAAAAGATTTTTTTAAAAAAAAAATACGCCATATGACGCAAACAAGATAGGTAGACACGGGGTCAGATATAGCGGGCAAGCGGGTCGGCCCCTGCTTGAGGGATCCGTCTCAGAAGGTGAGACGATCTCACCCTAAGATTTGTCTTTTTAGTTTTTACAATTTCTTCATGAATCTTTTTTTCCTTATATAACATTCTTTATCTTTTTCTTATATTTGGTTAAAAAATATAAAATCTAATAACTGGTCAGCTGGGAATAATAATAATAATAATAATAATAATAATAATAATAATAATAATAATAATAATAATAATAATGTGCGGATGTACTTAGTACTTTTTGAATGGGTGTACTTAGTACTTGAGTGGTGCAAATAGATTCACCCACTTCCCACTTTATTCTCGTTATCTAACGGCTAACAAGGCTCTATCAATTCTCCTCAAACACACACACACACACACCGTCTATTTGGTCTGATCCAATTCAGGGGACGGGATCAAGCAGGTATCGAAACAGCCATTTTCTTTCGTTACTGCTTTTTCCAGGTGATTCTTTTTCTTACGATAAAATTAATTCTTTTTTCTTGTATTTGATAGTTTCTGATGCTCCGAATTCCAGCTTTCTTCTTTCGAATAGGGTTGTGTTTCTCAATCTTATTTTACCCTAACATGTTTTTTTTATTCTAATTTGTGATGTAATTTGTTTTGCTTTCCCTATTTCAAATCCAAGGCTTTGAATTGAATTGAAAAATCTAACCCATGTTTTCTTTTTCACCATGCTTTATGCTTGTTCGGGTCTCACCAATAGCCAATCCCTGATTTTTGGGATTTGATTACATGTCTGTCTTTGATTGTAATATAATTGTTCTTCTTGATTCGTTTGCTTTTCTTGTTTTAGCAACCAAATGATCAAACCCTACTTTGGGGGTCAGATATATCTTAGGTGGATACACTCTTATAATGCCCTGCCTTTGTCCTCTTTTAATTACAAATCACGTCCATTTCCTGATGGGAAATGGAGGCAACCAATTCCCTTAGCCTCCTTGTTTTCCGATTACACTAATGCTTATAGTTGTCAAAGGCGAAAGGCGAGAGGCGGGCGAAATGTACTTAGGAAAGGCGAAAAGCGAGGCGAGAGGCGGGCGGCATAAAGGCGAGCAAGGAAGAAAATAAAACTAAAAAATAGTAAAAAATAGTAACCCGTGCTCTACACGTGCTTTGCACGAAATACTAATTTTCTATTTTTTTTAATTATTATTTTGCTCTTTTTATATTTTTTATTCAATAAAGTAGCATAACATTTATTTGTAATATGAATATATTATATATAAAAATAATTTTCTAATTATAATTAACTAAAATAGTAACCATCATCTTAACTAACCCGTGCTCTACACGTGCTTTGCACGAAATACTAATTTTCTATTTTTTTAATTATTATTTTGCTCTTTTTATATTTTTTATTCAATAAAGTAGCATAACATTTATTTGTAATATAAATATATTATATATAAAAAATAATTTTCTAATTATAATTAACTAAAATAGTAACCATCATCTTAACTAATACTATTAATAGTAATAATTAATCGATATTATAATTATCATAATTAAAAAAAATACTATTAACAGTACTTATTAATATCTATAATAACTATTATAATTAACTAATTTTATTAATAACAATGATAACCTAATATAGTAACTATTATGATTAACTAATACTATTAATAGTAAAAATTAACATATATTGTAACTGTCATGATTAACTAATAATATTAATAGTAATCATTAATTTATAGAGTAACTATTATACTTAATTAATACTATTAATAGTAATAGTTTTTTTAAAAAATTATATATTAACTATTATTGTTTACTAATAATATTAATAATAATAGTTAACTAATATTGTTAACAAATACTATTAATAGTAATAGTTAACTAATATAGTAACTTTATAGTTAACTAATACTAACAATAGTAATAGTTAACTTGTATAGTACTCCATTCGTCCCAATTTAAAGTTTCTTAGTTTGACTTTGCACAGAGGTTAAGAAAAGATAAATGTTGTGAGTGTGAAAAGTAAAGTAGGAAAAAGAAAGTGGGTATGGAGTTTTTGTTGTGAGAATGACAAGTGGGTCCTATTGTCCATTTTAGGTAATAAAGTAAAGTAAGAACCTTAAACTGAGACAGACCAAAAAAGAAAGTAAGAACCTTAAAGCTGGACAGAGGAAGTAACTATTATAGTTAACTAATATAACAATAGTAATAGTTAACTTGTATAGTGCTCCCTCCGTCCAATTTAAAGTTCTTTGTTTGACTTTGCACGGAGATTAATAAAAAAATAAATGTTGTGAGTGTGAAAAGTAAAGTAGGAAAAAGAAAGTGGGTATGGAGTTTTTGTTGTGAGAATTACAAGTGGGTCCTAATGTCCATTTTAGGTAATAATGTAAAGTAAGAACCTTAAATTGGGACAGACCAAAAACGAAAGTAAGAACCTTAAAGCTGGACAGATGGAGTAACTATTATAGTTAATTAATTCTATTAATAGTAATAGTTAACTTGTATAGTAACTATTATACTTAACTAATATTATTAGTAGTAATAGTTAAATTATATCATAACCAAGGGCGGATCTTGCAAGTAAATCGGGGGTACACGTGCACCGGTCAACTCAATTTTTCAACTATGTTTTTGTTTACTAAGTGCACTCCCAAAAATAATAATTAAAGTGGTAATTTAACTAAAAGGGATGTGAACTTAGTAGAAGGAAAATTTAACAACGCTGACGTAAACGAAGCGGAGCCGCGGAGCCACGCATTCGCGAAATCAGGGGAAAAAAAAAAAAAAAAAAAAACTTACCGCTGCGACTTTTGCTCCGTGGACGAGAGAAAGAAAGAGCGCAGATCCGCCTCGATCTTCATCGCCAAGCTTCTTAATCCTTTGCACAATTGCACTCTTCGCTCTCGTAAGCATCCTCAAGTCTCTCATCTACTTTCTCTCTTCGAATTGAAGTAAATTGACATCTAGGGTTTGTATATAAATTTGGGGCTTTGATATTTCTTTTCAAATTTCATGGGTGATTTCAATATAATTGTTGATTAAATGTTTGAATTTAAGTATACATATATGTGTGTGTTTGATGGTATTGATGTTTTTGTAGAATTGTTAGTGTTTTTGGTTGATCATTGAATATGGACAAATTTCTTATCAAAAAGGAAAAAAATTGGGGATGGTGAAACTAGTTTTGGGGTGGGTAATTCCTAGTCAACAATCAGTCCTTGTGATGGCTTCTGCTAGTAAATAATTTGTTGATATGAGTACTCTTCCTTCGGATCCTGCAGTTAGAAAAAGCATTTATGAAAACGCGTAAGGGACAAATTTACTTTGTTAGTTGTATTGTTTTCTTTTATGACAATTGTTTTGAACTTATGTACTTAAGTATGTACTTGAATATAATTGCGTTTTGAATTTTTTGGTATGAAGTTATTTAGTGTAAATTGTGCACCCGGTGTTTGGAAATCCTAGATCCGCCACTGATCATAACTATTATTATTAGCTAATAATATTAGCTAATATTGGGAATATCATAGGTCACACATATTTAGGATGGTGATGATGTGGCTTCAAAACTAATAATTCTAAAAGAAAGGCGCATGAATTAAAATTACGAAGTTCAAATTAACAAAACAAGTACTAGTTTAAGCAAGTGAAATAAACTTAAGCTCTTAAATATTATCAAGAAAAGAAATCAAGCTCTAAAGTCCTGCAAAAGTAAATGAAAATTTGTAAAACATGGGAAAAAGAAAAGAAAAGAAGAGATAAAAAATGCAAAAAGGCGAGCGGCGGGCGGGTAAAAGGCGAGCAAGGCGAACGCCTTGTGAAAAAAGGCGTACATCCGCCTGCCTGACTACAAAAAGGCGACCGACCCCCCATGGCGCCAAAAAGGCGAGGCGGGCGAGGCAGGCGGTCGCCTTTGACAACTATGCTAATGCTGCAAATACACTTTTTCATGGAAACTTCAGAAACAAGTAGGTGCCTTCTTCCGTTTGTAAACATATTTGGTTCACATTACTTAATCTGTTGACGGAAAAGGAAAATGTTGCTGACCCAATTAATTGGAACTAAACCAGGGTTGAGTTGGCTTTTGTGAACTCTAAGAACTATTTGAAAATCTGATGAAAAATCCTTTTCTACATGACACGCAAAAATATAATAGGTACTCCAATATTGTTTGTTAAAAAATGGTCTGAGGGTATATCCTAGCTTACATTAATGAAGGAAATACATCACCAAATTGTCTCATTTGGCAAGGACTTTGATAGCATTACTTGTGAGAACTGCCTTTGCAAAATGCCTGAAGAGATGCATTTGTAGGTATGTGTAAGAGTAGGTCAAATGGCTGGACTACGCATGATCCACACATGATATTTCCTTTTCATTGGCTTGTCTTTTCACTGAGTAGTAACGCGTGTCCTGTCCTACCCTTCGAGGGACCATCGGCAATTATCATTTTGTCTAGCTAGGCCGCGTGGTCTTTAGTATGGATCAAGGGAAGGTCACCCGGTGGGCGAGCTCTATTTTCCGCATAAGTGGCACCTTGACCTTTTGTGTCCCAACGCATGCTAGATTAAGGACTTCTCTCATAGATGCGTGAAGTGCCCCTTTGCGTGTTTTGAAGAAACGGATGGGGGTGCGTGTTGGCATGCCATGTGTCCCAGTCTGTAGGACACCTCTACACCACCAAAATATAAAAAAGCTTCACAATAGTAAACTATGTTATCTGTTATGTGCTCCATGTAACCCTAAGCTCTGCTCAACGAATCCCGTAAAAAAAATTCTAAACCCTTTCAATCTCACTTTAAATCTTCAAAGATCATTCAAACACATCTAATATGTTTAAATTTCATCGAATTTTGCACATATTCTACTCCTTCCGTCCCGAAGTATATGTCAACTCTTCCATTTGCACGGAGATTAAGAAATGGTGGAAGTGATGTAAGTGTTGTGAGTATGAAAAGTGAGGTAGGAGAGAGGTGGTGGGGTAGTGAATAGAAAGTTGATTGGTGTTGTGAGTATAAAAGTAAAGTAGGAGAGAGAATGAGTGGGAGGAATAGTAAAGATTCTTTGCCATTTTTTTAAATTGGACATATACTCTGGGACAGACTAAAAAGGAAAGATGGATATATACTCTGGACGGAGAGAGTACGTAAAAAGGCATGGACATTAACTACATTTTAAGCGACCCCAAAAAAGCTATACTGAGCCTGATTTGAAATAAATTGCAATGAAGAAATCATTTATACAATGTGGTACATATTACAAAGGAAAATATGGCATTGGAGAGGGTGGAGTGGAGGAAAATATCCATGTGGTTGATGGGGTTTGATATGATTTTATTTGTTTATATTATAATTATATTTAGAATTTTTCAAATTTATTATGTAAATTTTTTATTTTCTTTCCAAAGGTATTTTTGTTTCTGCTTCTCTTGATTTGTTTCATACTTATTTCTTCTTTTAATATCTTCTTGGTGTTCACATTTTTTATTTTTATTTTTACTTTTACCACTTCTTCTTTGCGACCCCATGCGTCGATCTGTGTTGGCCGACCCCAAATCATTTTGGGATCAAGGCTTTGTTGTTGTTGTATATCTTAAAAGGCATTTGGAATCTTATCAGTACACAAACTAACGTATGCATTTTGAATCATATTCATGGGTTACTAGGGGTTGTTTTTCTCATCACTGTTATTTTGCATTAGAGAAGTATGATGCTATCAAGTACTCCCTCCGTCCCAGCACAAGTAGGACTAGAGGAGTGGGCACAATAATTAAGAGAAAGTAGTGAATGTGTGGTAGAAAATGAAGAGAGAGAATGAGTGGGGTTAAATGGTGGGGTTGGTTGAATATAAATATATTAAAACATTTCCATTTTGGGCAGTCTCAATTGTTTTGGGACAGCCTAAAATGGAAAGAAGTCCTACTTGTGCTGGGACGGAGGGAGTATATAAATATTGCTCTCATTTGAATGTGACTTTGACCTAGTGCTGCTTGTGCTTACTCCAGTTACCTGTTCTTCCATTTTCATCTCAGGACAAAAACTATAGCTACAAGTTGTGATTCACGTGAGAGCTTCTCAGTATTATTGTGTCAAGATCGGGTGCATCCTTCAGTAATGGGAACTGTAGAGAATGTCGTAGGTGATAAAGGAAGCTGTTTACCAGCAGAGGCAAAAATAATTCTGCAGAAGTTGGCTTCTGGCTGGGATGATATAATTGATTTGAATGGTTTACAGGTGATCCGACTAAAAGGGGCTATGACCAATGAAGTATACCAAATCAAGTGGCCTACCAACAACGTACACTCTCGGAAAGTGTTAGTTAGGATTTATGGTGAGGGTGTAGACATTTTCTTTGACCGAGAGAACGAAATTCGAACATTTGAGTTCATGTCCAAGCAAGGGCAAGGACCTCGTCTGCTTGGAAGGTTCTCAACTGGGAGAGTTGAAGAATTCATACGTGCTCGGGTACTGTTGCTAATGTTTTCTTTTATACTTAAGTTTTTTATTATCATCCATAAAGCTTTCATAAGACTTCAGCATTATTAGATATAGAGTTGACTTCTTGGACTAGCGAGTTTATGCAGAACAATGCATATTGCTCTTCACATAGAGATTCCTTGAGAGTATGATCCCATTTTGAGTCGTTTTAATGTTGGAACTGTGCAAGCCAAAGGATTGACATGGATTACCCTTTACATGTTTAAAGACTCATAATTGGCATACAAGTTAAGTAATGTAACATGGCCTTATTTCGTTTCAGACACTATCAGCATCTGATTTGCGCGATCCAGGGACATCTTCGCTTATAGCAGCTAAAATGAAGGAGTTCCACGACCTTGATATGCCTGGTCCAAAGAATGTTCTTCTCTGGAATAGATTACGGTACTCTTTAAAGCCTTTCTTTTTGAGATGAGATCAAGTCAAATGCACCTAAAGTGACTGAGGCTGCATTGTCTTGATTGTTGTATTATTACATGTATATAACTTTTCAACAAATATTTCTTTCTTTATGGTTCAGTAATTGGCTATCAACTGCGAAACGTATGTCTTCCTCAAGCAAGGAAGATCCCTTCCGTTTAGCTTCCATGGATGAGGAAATAACAACATTAGAGAACAGATGCTCAGGGGGTTCTCTTCCAGTGGGATTCTGCCACAACGACTTACAATATGGTAACATAATGATGGACGAAGTGACAAAATCCATAACCATTATTGTAAGCATCATTCAAGCTAATTAATTTGTCTTATGAGTTTGATGCACGAAAGACAAAAGTTTGTTTTTCTATTTTTCCAACATCACCTTTTTCTCGCTTTTTTCTTTTCTTTTCCTGCTGTTGTTATTTACTTAAGGTGTTACGTGATTCAGTTTTCCTGTACTGGCAAGACGTTAACGTCAGATTCCACCTCTGAGGTTTGGTCAAATTTCAGTGCCACCCCTTTATCTTCACATTTTCTACTTTCAAATACAACTATATAAGGGTGGGCACTGAGATCAGGACGAACCTTAGGGGTGGGCAATGAATTAACCCCATGACAAGTTTTGTGTGTGTGTGGTATAGCTGGTATAGCTGGTTCTGTGAAACAATTTCTCATTTTCTATTATGGTCTTCACATCACTTGCTTATTTGACATAATTCTGAGGAAGGAAGATTTTTGTAGACCTGTTATTTCCTTCGTATTGTCAAACAGGATAGTAAATATGTGGCTGTTACTGGACCTCTTCAAATCTATTTTTTGGTAAATGGAGGTTGGTTTTGAACTTTTGATGATATTTCTGCAAGCTGTTAAGATGCAAAATGGATAGCATCTATAATGGTTCTGAAAGGCCAAATATTCATCGTATTATGCATCCTCACAGTTCTTCTCTGGGGTTAAGCATCTTTATAGGTTCTGAAGCTATAATATTAGTAGAAGAAATGGACTACAATTATGGAAAAAGCTAGAGAGTAATATTGTAATTAACATGTAACAATGGGAGGAGCATACAAACATCTAAATATTCAAAGAAATGGAGTACAAGTGCAGAGAATATTTAGAGGACAGCTACTAGTGGAATCTAAGAGAGTTACAAGTGTTCATCTCACATATCCAAAAAAAAAAAAAATGAATATACGACCCATTATCTACCACAACCCATTATCTCGATGTTTTTTTCTTAAATATACAAGTACACCCCAACACTGCGTCAAGGTGTTCAATTGCTACAGAAGGTTGGGGCAGATAGCAAGCTGTTTATGGTTTATAATTTTTACAAAGGATTCAAAACAATATTGATATCAGGTGTTCATGGCCTTGTGCAAGTTTTGGGACTCTCGTACATACGGATAGAAAGGAATGCTAGAATCTCCCCCTTTTGAGCGAAAATATTCCTGTTTTTGACTCCTCTTTGGGGCTTGGCGATAAGGGCTTTTAGAGGATTTTCCTACTGCAGATATTGCAAGGGGTTGGATGATGATTCTCCATTAATCTTTTTTGAGCTTCTCTTTGTATTGCAGTTGGTTTCTTCCCTTCGTAATGAACTTCAACTTCTTGCTTCTATATTTCAGAATGATAAAAAAAGAAAAACAGATATTCTCCTAGCGTATGTGTGATTATTTCCGGTTCACATCTTTCTTAAGAGTTTTATCCGAAGCACCTTGTGGTGTTGGTGAAGTTCTAGCAAAGATTATTTGTATGATTTTGTCTTTCAATTTAGACAATAATGTTGTTTTCTTTCTACTTATACAGGCTTTTGGATCAATTATCCTCATGTAATTTGCATTAATACTGCAAAAAGTTGGTCGTCAAACCAAACATGGCCAATCATAGCTAATCTCCATCTGTTTTGTTTTTGCAGGACTATGAATATGCTTGCTACAACCCTGTTGCCTTTGACATAGCCAATCACTTCTGCGAGATGGCAGCTGACTATCATACAGACACGCCTCATGTGTTGGACTACAGTAAATATCCCGGTAGGTTTCTGCAATTAGCATTTCTTTTCTTTTTTTTTTTCTTTTTTGATTTAGATGTTGCTACTGCAATATGATCATAAATATCATTCCCAACATTGAATTCAAAAAAACAATCTGCTTCTACTTACTACTTGCAACAGGTGTCGAGGAGCGCCGAAGATTTCTGCGTGTATATCTGAGTTGTTCAGGTAATATACTCATTTTAATATTTTTTTCTGAGACAACTCCCCACTTTTTCATTGTTTTCTCACCTCTCATTGATGACTCCATACGACGTTTCATGGTAGCTGGCCCCAAATCATGGTGGGACTAAACTGACTAAACTAAGGCTTTGTTGTTGTTGTTGTTGTTGTTGAGATAACTTTAAAGTCTGAGCTGCCTTTTCCTAGCTCATTGATGATTGCATTCATCGGTTGTTTGCCATAATATAATGTGTGACATTATTTCCAATTTCGCCAAGCTTTTGAACAAGTTTTCCTTTTAGCAAACGAGAAAAAATAAACAGAAAGAGGAAGAAACTCTAGAAAATGAGAACTAGAAAGGAACTCTTACTAATGTTTTATTTTGAAACTTTTATAATGGTTAATCTTGAATTATGATGAAATTGATTCTGTTAATTTACCAATTCATTAACCCTGAATTTTGCTTCAGTGTTACCTGAATTTTTGGATTGCTCTGCAGGTGTCCAACCCAGTGACCTAATAATTGATCAGTGTCTCCAAGAAGCTGAGAAGTATACTCTAGCTAGCCATTTGTTTTGGGGCTTATGGGGAATAATATCGGTACCTACACCATCCTATACTTGTCGTATAATTTTGAAACTCTTCCAATATAAGAACGACCATTTACTGTCTAATTCCGTTGACTGTGTTGAGCTAATGATTTACTTTGCATTGAACTATGGTAAAGAAAGTACAAACTAAATCTGATAGGGTATTTGTACTAAAACAACTAACCAGGGAATAGTGAATACCATAAAGTGATATTGAAGAGGAACTCCCTAACATGCAACTAAATACCCTGTGGACTAGGGTAGAACTGAACATGACATCAGGAGTAAGTAGACCGCCTACTACATTGCTTTATACACAATGCCTGACAAACCTTATACTCCCTCCGTCCATAATAAATGTCTCACTTTCCTTTTTGGTCTGTCACAAAATAAATGTCGCATTTTTTTTTTAAAAAAAAGAAACAATCCAAATGCAATTTTGCCATGGTACAATCAATAAACAAACTAGTAAAGCATCTTCTTTAAAAACGTTGACAAGTTAAATGCGACATGTATTTTGGGACGGAGTAATAGTAGAGAACATAAACGGATAGCTTAGATATGCCAAACTTGTGTCCTAAGAACGAGTGACTTGAGTGATGTAGGATGCTTGCATAGGCTGAACAATTACATTTCAATGGGTAGAACAGAGTTGGAAGGGTATTTGAGATTGAGTGATGAAGAATTCCTGCCTGACAAGAGATAAAGCTGGACCTTGACCCACCAATTATCATTCCTTTTTGTGATTTTGAGTCACTTAGGACTAGTTATATGTTTGGTGCCATCTCTTTCTCATATTCATGATGTTTTTAGTTTGGTTATTCAAGTTTCATCTCATTGTTTAAATTCATTATGGTCCGTCTCATAATGTGATTTAACTAGGAAGGAAGGAGGGAGGGTTATATTCAAACTGACATTCCTTATGGTTGCTTCCAGGAACATGTGAATGAAATTGAGTTTGACTATCTGGAATATGCTAGGCAGAGGTTTCAACAGTACTGGCTAAGGAAGTCTGAGTTGTTCGGTTCCTCCCAGAGTCAGTGATGGTAATTAGGGGTCTTCACGGTCCGGTCCGGTCCCGGTTTTTAGTCAAAATTTCACAAAACCAGGACCGGACCATTGTTTCGGTTTCTGTATAAAATTAGAACCGACCAAACCAATATATTTCAGAACCGGATTCATTGGTCCGGTTCGGTCCGGTTCTACATATTACATATCATACAATTTTTTTGGCATTTAATACAAGTTTATGTAATCAGGGTTGTAATATTAACATTTCATGAAGCATTAATGCACCAACCCATAGGCCTGTGGAGATTGGTGCATTTAACATTGCTGATAGGGAATAAAGATTTTGTTTTTATAACAGAAACATAAAAATATAACCTCTTGTATTGATTCTGTATTGATTCGAAGATGTCTACAATTAGGATAGTCAGAATTTTGTTTTTATATTTTGGTGTAAAATAAGAAATATATATAATATAAAATAGCATATTAGTAATATATATACATGTAAATATGATTGGTCCGGTCCGGTCCAGAACCGTGTATATATTTTTCAAAACCGGAACCGGACCAATTTACCGGTTCTAAAGGAATTTGGAACCAGAACCAAACCAATACCATTGGTTCGGTCCGGTTTTGTTGGTCCGGTCCGGTTCCAATATTTTTTGCACAGCCCTAATGGTAATAACACGATTTCTTCATCTTGCATCTCTCATCATGTCCTAAATCTTGTGTGTTTTATTTTCAGGTTATGAGTTGAGGGTATAATCATCTATCAACCTAGTAAAAGCTGATGTTATGTAGGCATGTTTCGACTTGGAGGTTTTGTAATTAGTACGTATTATTGTTTAACAGCTATGTTTGTTTGAGATTTTTGTATGTTTTGGTTTTGTGTACAAATAAGTGAGATTCTATCTGACCGAGTACCCTCCTTTTCTCGATATTATACTCGAGTAGATTTTTATTTAAACTACCAAATTAACCTGTGTGCTAACAACAATTTAATTGTTTACTTTCAACTCACTAAATGTCATGTGCGTACTAGCATGAAAATGTAAGAAGGGATGATTCTTTTCATTGGATGATAAGCTGAGTGATTTGTGAATGAAATCTCTCATTCCAGAAGTTGAACAACTGTTCAATCAAAAAAATTGAACAGGGTAGGAGGGCAATATTATTTATTGTGCCAAATACAGGTTGCTTTGCACAACTCCATCATCATCAATAACCACCACCTCTATGAATGTTACAAACAAATACTCCACTATTTGAACAAGCATACACAATTGGTACAACATAGTCTGGCACATTCAACAAGTAAAACGACAACACCGTGGGCTCAGAATGCATGCAGATGAGCACTATCTACTTGGGGTGTCTGCGGTTTCGAACCGAACCAAACCATGCGGTTTAGTTCGGTTTTCAGGCATGAGTGGTTCGGTTTGGTTTCAAACTTTTAAGGAAATATTTATATCTTTAAAAACTTTGAATACTTGAAACGTTAAGATTATTTTGGGACGGAAGGAGTATATAGGTAAAAGATGCACAAATGTTAAAACAACTTGTACCGTATTGGAGTTGCACGAGAATTAAGGAAAATTAAAGAGATAGCATATATATATATATATATATAGGTAGGTGCTCAAATGAGAACCTAAATATCATGAGAACCAATGATAGCCATTGGATTAGACACAAATCAGGGTTTAGATTACCTTTTTAGTTTAAAAATTCGGTGGCATTCTTGTAATTAGGTTGACAGACAAAGGGAAGGGCAAAATACCATGTGTGTTCTAGAATTTGCCACGTCATCACCCAAAATTCCCTAAATTTTCAAAATTAAATATCTCATTAACTACAAATCGAAAAAATAATCCGAGAACACTGATTTTTTTGTCTCGACGAGACGAATCAAACTACATCCCTGAAGATAGGGTTTTCAAAAAAATAATATTGAACAACGTCTAATTTTTAAAATACGCTTAGATACAATATGCGTTTGCCTATTGTATCTAACTGCATTGTTATGAACATTGTATTGGATACAATGGCTATTTAGCTATTGTATCTAATAGCAATGTGTCAACATTGCTGTTGGATACAATAGGTGTTTGCGTATTGTATCTAACTGAATTGTTATGAACATTGTTGTTGTATACAAATAGCTATTTAGCTATTGTATCTAACAGCAATGTGTCAACATTGCTGTTGGATACAATAATGTTGACACATTGCTATATACATACAGTATTGTTCATAACAATTCAGTTAGATACAATAGGCAAACGCCTATTGTATCCAACAACAATATTGACACATTGCTGTTAGATACAATAACTAAATAGCTATTTGTATCCAATAGCATGTTCATAACAATTCAGTTAGATACAATAGGCAAACACCTATTGTATCCAACATCAATGTTGACACATTGCTGTTAGATACAATAGCTAAATAGTCATTTGTATCCAATACAATGTTCATAACAATCCAGTTAGATACAATAGGCAAACACCTATTGTATCTAAGCGTATTTTAAAAATTTGACGTTGTTCATATTATTTTTTCAAAACCCTATCTTCAGGGATGTAGTTTGATTCGTCTCGTCGAGACAAAATAATCAGTGTTCTCGGATTATTTTTTCGATTTATAATTAATGAGATATTTAATTTTGAAAATTTAGGGAAATTTTGGGTGATGACGTGACAATTCTGGAACACCATGGTATTATGCCCTTCCCTTTGTTTGTTAGCCTAATTACAAGAATGCCACCGAAGTTTTAAACTAAAAAAGTAATCTAAACCCTTGATTTGTGTCTAATCCAATGGCTATCATTGGTTCTCATGGTTCTCATGTAATTGAGTTCTCATAAGAGCATGACCATATATATATATATATATATATATATATATATATATATATATATATATATATAGGTCGCGCTCCTGTGAGAACCATTTTAAATGAGAACCGTGAGAACCAATCATAACCGTTTGATTAAATATTAAATCAAGGTTCCAGACTATAGATGTTGGTGTATATGCCCTAGGCATGCTATTAGCACGTTGTTTGAACAATGTTTGTTATCACTTTTTTCATTAATAAAAGAGATGTTTTAGATTATTATTTGTTGTTACATGTTTTGTTATAATAATCTCCATCCCTAGTACTTATGAAGAACTTCTATAAGTTTAATTCGATAATCATGTGATGATTATGTGTATGGGATACAAGTTAAACTTACGGGTGTGTATTGGTGAACACATACTGGACATGACCCAACTATGATGTTTATGTCATGGTCGTGATGTCATAATTAAACCTCAAAATAGTTATATGACTGAATTCTTAGACCTGAGATTATTACGATCTTCCACATAGTGGAGATCATGTTTGACATATTCAATCGTTACTCTTAACCAAGTAATCATAAATAATATGATTGGCATGATCGAAGCTATGTAGGGAAGTGTAATAAGTCAAGATGAAATTTGTCCCTCTTCGTGAGAGACGTCAAGCTTGGGCCCCTCGATGAATAGTATTGATGAAATGCATGGCCGTGCTCAAATGAATTGATATGATCAATGTCATTTGTATTAATCAATATATTCGGAATCGAGAAAAGTAATGGGCATTGTAAGTTGACATTGACCATGGCTTACGCTCAATGACATCGTGGACAAAGGGATTATGATATGTTCTATAAAAGGATTCACGAACGTTTGACAAGTTATATTAATTGGGTAGTCATTATGGCTTGCTAGAGTCCGCTCATGATTTATGTTATCAAAATGGTTTTGATCACATTGCCAACCTAATATAATCTTATGGGGTCACACACAAAAGAACAAATTAATCAAAGGGCTAAAGTTGAATTTTGGAAAAAGGCTAAATTTTGGGAACCTCCAGGAGGTTCGGCCGCCCCCCCCCCCAAAAGACTCGGCCGAATCTTTGGCATCCGGGGGAGGGTTCGGCCGAACCATGTATAAGACTCGGCAGAACCTTCTGGTTTTGGGCCCAAGTCTTTTTAACTCCGAGTTTTGACGGGAATTTGACTTGGAAACCTAAACTAGTTGGGTTTTAAAAGTATAAATACCCCTCTCAAAACCCTAGGTCATAAGTGATTATTGTAATCAGAATTGAAAGGCTCCAAGAGAGAAAAACTAGTCTTCTTCTTCCCAAGAACAAGAACCCTAGTTTTTCATATAGCCTACTGGATCTAGCAATCCGGATCAAGAAGTGTTCTTGATATTCGTTCGCGTGTGGATACACATAGAAGACGTTGATCTCAACTCCTCCAAGTTCGTTGGTTCATCAATCCAAGGCGTGTTCCTGCGATCGTGATTCAAGAGAGCGAAGAACAAAGATTCAAGATCTGAAAATTTTAAAGCATCATCACGGTTAGTATTCTAAATTCATCTCTATATTAATTTAATCATTTTGAATGGATCTAGGCTTTTGGATTTATTCCGCAACGCATGATAGTGCAAAACCTAACAATAGACACATTGGATACACTTGGATACAGTAGCTAATCTTCAAAAATACAATTGGCTATATAAGTTTTTAACCTACTGTATCCAAGTGCAACACTTGGATACAGTACTTGTTTAGCTACTGTATCCAAGTGCAATATCAAAATTTATGTATTGTATCCAAGTGTATCTAATGTATCTATAATCTAGACCCTTGATTTTGATTCTAATCTAATGGTTATGCTTGGGTTCTCACGGTTCTTACGCAATCGTGGTTCTCATTTGAGCACATAACTATATATATATATATATATATATATAGGGTCGCGCTCCTGTGAGAACCATTTTATATGAGAACCGTGAGAACCAATCATAACTATTAGATTAGAAAAAAAAATCAAGGGTCCAGATGTTAGATACATTGGATACACTTGGATACATTAGTTAATTTTCGAAAAACAATTGGATACATTAGTTTTTAACATAGTGTATCCAAGTGCAACACTTAGATACAATACTTATTAACCTATTGTATCCAAGTGTAATCGAATTTTTTGTAATGTGTCTAAGTTTATCAATTGTATCTAACATAGAGACCCTTGATTTTTTTCTAATCTAATGGTTATGATTGGTTCCCACGGTTCTCACGATATTTATGTTCTCATTTGAGCACCTACCTATATATATATATATATATATATTTAAAAGTAGTGTGAATGGGAAAATGGTTGTGAGTATGATGATTTGAGAGTGAGACCTATATTTTAAGTGTGTGATATGACAACCACTCGCATTTAAGACTTTCTTACCTCTCTGAAGATAGATAGAAGGTGCAAAGTCCTATCATAAAGAAGAAACTGAAACTCTCTCCCTTTTAGGCTTAGCCTACCACTCCGTAGGCCTCCACATTGGATCAAGAATGGGTCAGAAGGACCTCATAAGAAAATAGAAATTGAGAAGGGTCCTTCTCTTGAATGGGTAAAGTGAATAAATAAATAATAAAAGTTAGACATTTTAAGAAGTGAGACTTTTTGTTTTTTTTTTTTTTAAAAAAGTGAGACTTATCAATATGACACCTTAAAAAGAAATTAGTGCTAAGTTGTTTTTAGACGAATGAGTATACCCAATAACGCAGCCATGATCAGAAAAGGGTGTTGTGTTCATACCCGTAAAATTTCTCACTACACCCACATTTATATTTTATACTCTTTTCGTCTCAGAGTATAGGTCTATTTTCCCTTTTAATCCGTCCCAGAGAATATGTCCACTTCTAAAAGGGTGTTGTTATACACACCCGTAAAACTTATAAATACACTCGTAAGGCTAAATTCACCCTCAAAAATAAAACAAACTCATTAAATTTTTTATTATACCCTTCAGCCCTAAAAAATAAAATAATAATCCACTCATATTCACACACACAATTCACACCCATCAATTTTGGGTTTACTATCTCTCTCTTTCTCTCTCTCAAGTATTCTTCCAACCTAAGTTTACCTTTCTCAAAATCCTTTCAATCTTTTCAATTTCTTTCCAATTTCAAAGGATAATTGAAGAATAGACAATGAGGAACCAAATCAAGGCGAAAATCCATGTAATGTTGAAAATTTTGAGTTGGAACTTGAATTTTACGGGTTCAGCCACCAGTCACCAGCCACCAAAACTTATGCCACGGTTCAGCAGACCAGAGCCGAACTTTTTCGAAAAATTCGGCCACACCCGACTGAACCGTAGGATATGGTTCGACCACACCCGGCTGAACTATAGGATATGGTTCAGGCCGAACCATATGATTAGGTTCAGCCACACCCTACCGAACCATAAATAATTTTTCGTTGGGCCAGGGCTGAACCTTTGTTTACGGTTCGGCCACCTCTGGCCGAACCTTTGAAAACCAGACTGGAATTTTAGAAAGAATATATAGACACGAAAAACAGTTAAAGGATAAGAAAAACTTACAATTACGTCCATTTAGTGTGCTGTATCAACAATGCTTTGGCCTTGATCATTGAATTTTGAGAGAAAAGTTTAATGAGTAGGTGATTGGGTTTACAAGAAGGGGTAAATGGAGTGAAAAATGAGATGGAAATATGATGGTTAAAATTAATGGGGGAAGTAGGTGAAATATTAGTGAATTGGTTGTTTGGGTGTTTTAATGTTACGTGTGTGTGTTCAACAATTTGGTAGAATTGTGTAGAAGTAAATAATTGCGGGTGTATATGGTGGGTGTATAATATCTAAAGGTTAGTTTTGTCATCTCCTTAAATGGCATTTTTGAAAGAAATTGAAATACGGGTGTATTCATAAGTTTTACGGGTGTGTATAACAACACCCCTTCTAAAAATGACAAAGAGTCTTTACTGTTTCTTCCATTCATTCTCTGTCATACTTTACTTTTATACTCACAACACCAATCAACTTATTATCCTCTCCCAGTTTATTTTATCTGTTATTTTACTTTTATACTCATAACACTTGTACCAGTTCTACCATTTCTTAATTTTCGTACAAATGGAATGGTGGAATTATAGTAGCATTGCACCACGTAAAAATTATGTACAAGTGTATTTAGGAAATTTTAAGGGGTGTTGTTATACACACCCGTAAAACTTATGAAGACACCGGTAAGGCTAAGCTCACCCTTCAATAATAAAACAAACTTGTCAAACTTCCTATTATACCCTTCAGCCCTTAAAACACAATAATCATCCACACACCAAATTTCACACACCCAATTGAGAGAAACCCAATTTCACACAGAGAGAAAAACGGGTAGGGACAAGGGACGGACAGACTACGCCGAACGACGAAGGGCGATCCCAGTTGAACCGTCGCAGTGGCGACAATTGACGGCGTCAAGGGAAGAGGAACTACCTGTTGGGTTTCCAAGTAACATGCGCAGCGGAATATAGCAATTAAAATTTTAAGAAACACAAAGCCATGGATCCGTTCATATGATTAAATCAAATACAACAACATGAATATAGGATAAAACTAACCCTTGATGACTATCAAAGTTTTCTTTGGTCTTGGTGGAGAAACTTGAAGCTTTATCACGGACAAAATCACGAACTTTGTAGATGATAAAATTCACCCTCTAGCGGTGTCCACACTTCGAACGAATATCAAGAGACTCCTTGATCTTGGTTGCTAGACCAATAATTATGAAACACACTTTCACAATTTAATAAAGAACTATATAGAATTTATTTGTGAATTATTTTGTTCCTCAATCAAGGATATCTTAGAACAAAATAAAATCTCTCTCAAACTCTTTGAGACTCAGAAAAGCACTAGTAAATATGGTCTGGCCGAATTGGGGTTTTTATACACAATTAAGACCTATTCCAAATAGGTAACTTGTGCCAAAAACCTTTCCTAATCGAATTAGGAATTATTCTGTCGACATACCGGGCGCCCGCCTGGTCCAACCCAGGCGCCCGCTCATTTGAACAGAAGGTCCAACCCTTTTCCGAACTCATTCAGGTGCCCGCCTGGTTCAACCCAAGCGCCCGCTTGGTTGACCAGAAAGCCCAGAATTTTCCAGAAATTCCTTGGAGGTCCTCCGACCCTAAATGCCAATATAGTCCTCTTATTTAAGATTCGTTCTATTGTGTGTGACCCTCTAGGATTATACTAAGTTGGCAATGAGCTCAAACATGATCCCATAAGATATGATTAGGTTCTAGCAAACCGTCATACCTACCCAAATAGTACAACTAGATACAAGTTCGCATTCCTTTAGAATATGTCATAATCCCTTTGTCCACGATGTCATTGAACACAAGTCATGGTCAAACAGTCAACTTGTTTTGTTCAATACTTTCTCGATTCCGAATATGTTGATAATCCAAATGACATTGATCTAATCAATTCATTTGAGTCCGGCCGAACATTTCATCAACATCATTCCTACGAGAGGCCCAAGCTTGACATTTCTCCGTAGAGGGACAAATCCATTTAGCTTATTATTCTTCCCTACGTGAATTCGATTATGACAATCATACCCTTTATAACTACCCGGTTAAAGGTAGCGTTTGAATATGTCAAACATAATGTTCATCAAGTGGAAGACTATAAAAACTTCATGTCTAAGGATTCGAATGACATAACTAATATGAGATATATGTTCGACATAGACCATGACATAAATCTCATACAGCGGGTCATGTCCAGTACCTTATTCCAAACAAGTACCCATAAATCTAACATGATCATCCCATGGTCATTTAGCCTTTATACTAGTGCTTAACAAATACTAGGGACGGAGATTAATATAAGTAAACATGAACAACAATAATAATCAAAACATCTCTTTATTGATATGAAATAAATGATAACAATTACAACGTTTATTAAACGTGCCTAGGGCACCACTACCAACAATCTCCCACTTGTCCTAGGCCCAATCTCCCATGTATCTAATACCCATGGACCTAACATGACCATCATGTTTAGCTTGTGGAAGTCCCTTTGTTAGCGGATCCGCAACATTGTCATCAGTAGGTACTCTGCATATATTTACGTCTCCCCTATCAACGATCTCTCGAATGATATGAAAACACCTAAGTATGTGTTTGGATTTCTGATGTGCTCTTGGTTCCTTTGCTTGTCCAATAAAGGTCTATTGGATTAGCAATACTAGGAACCACTTCAAGTTCAGTTATGAACTTCTTAATCCAAATGGCTTCCTTTGCAGCATCCGATGCAGCAATATACTCAGCTTCTGTTGTAGAATCAGCGGTTGTACTTTGCTTGGAACTCTTCCAGCTTACAGCTCCACCATTTAACATAAACACAAAACCCGATTGCGATCGGCTATCATCTTTGTCGGTTTGGAAGCTTGCATCCGTGTAAGCAATTACAACGAGATCATCTTCCATTCCTCCATAGATCAAAAACGAGTCTTTAGTTCTTCTCAAGTACTTAAGAATCGCTTTTACAGCTATCCAGTGATTTTCGCCAGGGTCGGATTGGTATCTACTTCTCATGCTCAAAGCATAAGATACATCCGGCCTAGTACAAATCATGGCATACATGATGGATCCAATTGCCGAAGCATATGGAACATCATTCATTTTCTCACGCTCATCGTTTGTCTTAGGACATTGAGTCTTGCTAAGAGAAACTCCATGTAACACGGGCAAGGTGCCTCTCTTAGAATTTTCCATACGGAATCTTCTAATGACCTTGTCAATGTATGTACTTTGGCTTAAACCAAGTAGCCTCCTTGATCTATCTCTATAGATCTTAATGCCAAGTATATATGCGGCTTCACCCATATCTTTCATTGCGAAGCACTTTCCTAACCAAGTCTTCACAGACTGAAGTGTAGGAATGTTGTTTCCAATGAGTAATATGTCATCCACGTATAAAATAAGGAATAGCACTATGTTCCCACTAATCTTCTTGTATACACAAGGCTCATCTTCGTTTTTTATGAAACCAAACTCTTTGACCGATTCATCAAAACGGAGATTCCAACTCCTAGAAGCTTGCTTCAATCCATAGATGGATCTCTGCAATTTGCATACTTTAGAATCTTGTTCAAAACCTTCTGGTTGTGTCATATACACATCCTCTTGGATTTTTCCATTCAGGAAAGCGGTTTTGACGTCCATCTGCCATATCTCATAGTCATGATATGCGGCAATGGCAAGCAAAATTCTTATAGACTTGATCATTGCTACAGGTGAAAAGGTCTCATCATAGTCAATACCATGAACTTGCCTATAACCCTTCGCTACAAGCCTAGCTTTGTAAGTATGCACCTTCCCATCCATGTCAGTCTTCTTCTTGAAGACCCATTTGCATCCTATGGTTTTTACACCTTCGGGCGCATCAATCAAATTCCAAACTTGATTGTCTTGCATGGATTGCAATTCGGATTCCATGGCTCCAAGCCACTTGTCCGAATCAGGAGAAGACATCGCCTCTTGGTAGGTTGACGGTTCATCATTCTCAATGATTTCTACCTCATTACTATCCGTTACGAGAAATCCATATCTCTCGAGCTCGGATCGTAACCTACTAGATCTGCGAGTTGCTTGTGTATTTTGAACAGGTTCCACAACTCCTTGTGGTTCTTGTTCTTGTTCCACTATTGGTTCAATGCTATTTTCTGGGTCTCGAATTTCTTCAAGATTTATTTTACTCCCACTGATTTCTTTGGAGAGAAACTCTTTCTCTAGAAAGACACCAGTTCGGGCAACAAACACTTTGTTGTCCTCACGGTTGTAAAAGTAATATCCTTTAGTTTCCTTAGGATATCCCACGAAAATACATTTATCAGATTTGTGTGCAAGTTTGTCTGAGACAAGTCTTTTGACAAAAGCTTCGCAACCCCAAATCTTCATGAAAGACAGACAAGGCTCCTTTCCGCTCCACATCTCATATGGAGTCTTTTGAACCGATTTAGTTGGAACACGATTCAGTGTGAAAGCAGCGGTTTCTAGGGCGTAACCCCAAAAGGATATTGGAAGATCAACTTAACTCATCATTGATCGAACCATGTCTAACAAAGTCCGATTCCTCCTCTCGGACACACCATTCCATTGTGGTGTTCCGGGTGGAGTCAATTGTGAAACTATTCCACAATTCTTTAGATGATCATCAAATTCTTGACTTAAGTATTCTCCACCACGATCTGATCGAATTGCTTTAATACTTTTGCCAAGTTGTTTTTCTACTTCATTTTGAAATTTTCTAAATATCTCAAACGCTGCACTTTTATGTTTCATTAGGTAAACATACCCAAATCTACTATAATCATCAGTGAAGGTTATGAAGTATTGAAATCATCCCCTAGCATTGCTACTTAATGGTCCGCATACATCGGAATGTATCAACCCCAATAAGTCGCTTGCCCTTTCACCCAACTTGGTAAAAGGTGTCTTAGTCATTTTTTCAAGAAGACACGACTCACAAGTATCATATGACTCTAAGTCACATGAACCCAAAAGTCCGTCCTCATAGAGTTTTGAGATACGCTTCTCATTAATATGACCGAGACGGCAATGCCACAGATAAGTATGATTTACATCATTAGGTTTAGATTTCTTATTTACATGATAGACATTGTCATTATTTTCATTCTTGACATCCAAGATATAAAGGCCATTAAATGAATTAGCAATACCATAAAGCACATCATTTAAATAAATAGAAAATTTCTTATTCTCAATAAGAAACTTAAAACCTTCATTATCCAAACAAGATATTGAAATAATATTTCTGCTTAAATCCAGAACATAATAACAATTGTTCAAAACAAAAATTAATCCGGAAGGTAAAGTGACTTCATAAGTCCCTACGGCTAATGCAGCAACTCTTGCTCCATTCCCCACGCGTAGATCTACTTCACCTTCTTTAAGCAGTCTCCTATTCTTTAGTCCCTGCACATTTAGACAAATGTGAGAACCACATCCGGTATCCAATACCCAAGAATCAGTGGTAGAAAGGAGAATATCTATCATATAGATACCTGAAGTCGACGCAGCCTTGCTGCTCTTCTTCTTCTTTTGCTCTTCCAAGAAAGCCTTGCAATTACGTTTCCAATAACCAATTTCTTGACAATGGAAACAGATTGCATCCTTTTGTGAATCGGGTTTTGCCTCAGAAGCCTTGGCAACCTTTGCCTTGCTTATTTTGGGTTTGACAACTTTCTTACCCTTTCCTTTGGCACTAGCCTTCTTCCCATCATGAACCAAGAGCACGGGAGAACCTTTCTCCACAATTTTCATCTCTGCAGTTTTAAGCATCCCATGCAACTCCGAGAGATTCTTATCCATTCCATGCATGTTATAATTCATCACAAACTGATTATAACTTTTAGGCAATGAATTAAGAATGAGATCCGTGGCTAGCTCCAATGAGATTGGATAGCCAAGTTTCTCAAGGTGCTCTACATAACCTTTCATTTTAAGAAAGTGAGGACTCACTTGTTGCCCTTCATTCATTTTACTAGTAGTGAATGCAACAATGGTCTTGTACCTCTCTTGCCTAGCTTGCTCTTGAAACATGGTTCTCAACTCCACGCCTATCTCATAGGCTTCCAAATGTTCCAAACTTTGTTGGAGTTTTGAGCACATAGCAGCAAGCATGAGACAACTTACATCTCTAGAATCATTACGATGTTTCTTGTAATTGTCCCTTTCTGCCCTAGGGGCAGTAGGCGGTGGTTCAGCAGGGAGAGGCCCATCGAGAATGTACAACTTATCTTCTTGCCTAAGAACGATTCTTATGCTACGGATCCAATCCATAAAGTTAGTACCATTCTCTTCGAGCTTATCCTTCTCAAGGATCGATCGCAACGACATTGATTGAGTGTTATTAGTCATTATCTACAAATATGCAAAATTTTCAAAATTTAATAAGTACCGGTTTTCATTAAAGAGATAAATAATGTATTTTTCAAACAAAATACTCCCACTAAATTATATAACCTCCATATACATCCAATGTATAATATAATTTAATTGGGCTAAGATCCAACTTTAATTTAACTTTTGAGTCCACGGAGGCGGACCGCTCAAAAAATTAAATTAATTAGGTAGACAATCATGTCAATCATATCCCATATGATTCTTAGATCCTTTTATGATATTCTTTGAGAAATCCAATTTCAAAAAACATTTTTAATCTCATCTTTTGCCTAGGCCCAAAACTGTTTTGACGCCTAATTAAGTCCAACCATTTTAAACGCATAGGAACCATTCAATTTAACGCACCTTGCGGAGGCAAGCCCACATTAAATTAATGAACATCATCTTGCTCATACATGAATAAAATTAATGCACTTCGCGGAGGCGAACCCACATCAAGATTACCCATGTATAAACAAGTGTTTTAATCATGGCATGGCAAAGAAGGACTTAAAACTTTCTTTGAATGTTCATCACATATAGCATATAACACATTTATGAGCACATAATATAAACATGTTATACATCAAGTTTAGCCACTAAATTAATCTTCATTAATTTAAGCATGATATTTATGTGTCATTAGTTTCTCTATAATTATGAGGATGAGACTATTTCAACTTCGGTTATTATCTCCAAATCAAGACAACAAGAAGTGCGGTCGAACTAAGCCATTAGGCAACCACAATCCCGCACTAATTCAAGAAACCAAGAAAGTAGTCCATGTGGCCGAAACTAAGCAATAGATGGTCTCGATGAACGTAGGTCAATTGCATTCACAATTCCACATGGATCTCCAATCATTGAATCAAGAACTTTATTTCTCAATTTTAGCAATTATGAACTCTTCATAATTCTAACTTCGTTTTATCTTTGAAACTTTGATTGCGATCAATTTTGGGAAACACAATCTCGATGAACGCAGATTAGCCATCCAAAACTTGAACCAATCTAGGAATCACAAGACTAAAACAAATAGGAAAATCAAACCCCAAAATCCACACACAAACCAACTACCCAAAACCCATTCCAGATCAGCAAGTCTGGACTGGTTCTGTTACTGGTTTTGTTGAATTTATCGAAAATTCCATATTCAGATTTTCACCAAAATCAGAACAAATTTTGACCAGTGAGCGCCCGCCTGGTCTTCAGCGAGCGGGCGCCTGAATGGTCAGAATGGTATGGAATTTTTTAAAGTTCGAAAATTTTGTCTCAAAATTATTTTTCCCTGATTATTAAAACTTTGATCCAATCAAAAATTAATAATCAGAATAATTCAGAATCCATCATAATATTTATTGCGATTGAATCGTGCGATTAAAGTTGAAACAATAAACCACATAAAATCACATAACACATAAACATAATATAATCCAATATTCATATCATGCTTAGGCACATAAACAATTTATATACACAAAACATGATCCAAGTATTGAATTAATCATCATGAACGGGGCTCTCATACCACTGTTGGGTTTCCAAGTAACATGCGCAGCGAAATATAGCAATTAAAATTTTAAGAAACCCAAAGCCATGGATCCGTTCATATGATTAAATCAAATACAACAACATGAATATAGGATAAAACTAACTCTTGATGACTATCAAAGTTTTCTTTGGTCTTGGTGGAGAAACTTGAAGCTTTATCACGGACAAAATCACGAACTTAGTAGATGATAAAATTCACCCTAGCCGTGTCCACACTTCGAACGAATATCAAGAGACTCCTTGATCTTGGTTGCTAGACCAATAATTATGAAACACACTTTCACAATTTAATAAAGAACTATATGGAATTTATTTGTGAATTATTTTGTTCCTCAATCAAGGATATCTTAGAACAAAATAAAATCTCTCTCAAACTCTTTGAGACTCAGAAAAGCACTAGTAAATATGGTCTGGCCGAATTGGGGTTTTTATACACAATTAAGACCTATTCCAAATAGGTAACTTGTGCCAAAAACCTTTCCTAATCGAATTAGGAATTATTCTGTCGACATACCGGGCGCCCGCCTGGTCCAACCCAGGCGCCCGCTCATTTGAACAGAAGGTCCAACCCTTTTCCAGACTCATTCAGGCGCCCGCCTGGTTCAACCCAAGCGCCCGCTTGGTTGACCAGAAAGCCCAGAATTTTCCAGAAATTCCTTGGAGGTCCTCCGACCCTAAATGCCAATATAGTCCTCTTATTTAAGATTCGTTCTATTGTGTGCGACCCTCTAGGATTATACTAAGTTGGCAATGGGCTCAAACATGATCCCATAAGATATGATTAGGTTCTAGCAAACCGTCATACCTACCCAAATAGTACAACTAGATACAAGTTCGCATTCCTTTAGAATATGTCATAATCCCTTTGTCCACGATGTCATTGAACACAAGTCATGGTCAAACAGTCAACTTGTTTTGTTCAATACTTTCTCGATTCCGAATATGTTGATAATCCAAATGACATTGATCTAATCAATTCATTTGAGTCCGGCCGAACATTTCATCAACATCATTCCTACGAGAGGCCCAAGCTTGACATTTCTCCGTAGAGGGACAAATCCATTTAGCTTATTATTCTTCCCTACGTGAATTCGATTATGCCAATCATACCCTTTATAACTACCCAGTTAAAGGTAGCGTTTGAATATGTCAAACATAATGTTCATCAAGTGGAAGACTATAAAAACTTCATGTCTAAGGATTCGAATGACATAACTAATATGAGATATATGTTCGACATAGACCATGACATAAATCTCATACAGCGGGTCATGTCCAGTACCTTGTTCCAAACAAGTACCCATAAATCTAACATGATCATCCCATGGTCATTTAGCCTTTATACTAGTGCTTAACAAGTACTAGGGACGGAGATTAATATAAGTAAACATGAACAACAATAATAATCAAAACATCTCTTTATTGATATGAAATAAATGATAACAATTACAACGTTTATTAAACGTGCCTAGGGCACCACTACCAACACTACCTTTTCCTCTCAAAATCAGAGATTTTGGCTATTGAACATTCAAAATCAAAATCTTCTTATGTTAGATTTGGGAAAGGGAAAATGAAATAAGTTTTGCTCTCTTTTGTCAATTATTTAGTTAAGATTGTGTAGAGTTCAATGTTTATGCACAAGATTCATTTCATAATGGTGGTAAATCTGATCTGGGATAAAAATTAGGGTTCGGCAAACCAGGACCGAAAAACACTCAACGGTTCAATAAAAGGTCACTGAACCCTTTTACAAATTTCGGCCAGACCTAGCCGAATATCTACATAATTTTCGTCCACCCTTGACCGAACCTTGTGGATATTTTCGGTGGGTGCTTGTCGAACCCTTTACATTTATTCGTACATGAGCTGCCGATTTTTTTTCTTCCCCTTATTGTCATTTTTATTATATTTGTTCTAAAAATGAATGCTAATGATGAAAATTTGCAGATTCAACATACATGAGGAGGGTCCGACGTCCAACTGCTTCTGAGCAAGAGAACTACCCTGATCAAAATCAAGGTGGGAATGACATGGAAATTTAAATCCAGTACCTGTTGGGTTTTGATGCATCATGCGCAGCGGAATAACAATATAAGATCAAACACCCATGATCCCGGATCCGTCCATGTTGATTAAATTAAATACAAGATGAAAGAAACATACCCTTGAAGATCAAATCCATGAACACGGACTTTAGGTGTTGAAAAGATAACACCCTCTACCGGTATCCACATGTCAAACGGACTCAAGAACACCTTCTTGATTGATTGCTAGATCCAAGGCTTGGTGAAGAAACGATTTCTTCATCGGAATTATTTTGCTCCATCGATTATTGTATTTTGATGATTCTCAATCTCAAAATAAATAATCATACCTCTCTATATTTTTTTGTTTCTAATATGAGGGTTTGACCTAATTCCGTTTGGGATCGGGATTCCTTATCACACAAGAAATCAGAACAAACTGACCAGTTATGGGGGGCGTACGGCTCACCAGGAGCCGTACGCCACTCCAAGAGCCTTACGGTGGCCAGTTCAGATTCCCAAATTTTTCAGCCTTTTTCCAATCCGTTCTATTGTGTGTGACCCAATTGGATTATACTAAGTTGTCAACGAGTCTGAACCATTCAGAACCCGTAAGTCATAAGCGGACTCTAGCAAGCCATTATGACTACCCAATTAGTATAACTTTGAAATTCCAAAGTTACCTTATAGAACATATCACAATCCCTTTGTCACGCGAAATCCTATTAGACATAAGTCATGGTCCACGTCAACTTATGTTGTCTAATGCTTTCTCGATCCCGAGTAGATTGATATGAGAAAATGACATTGAACACATCAATTCATTTGGGTACGGCTGTACACTATCATCTATCACACTCATCGAGTGGTCAAGCAGATATCTCTCTTGAGAGAGGAACAAATACTATCTTGACTTATCATTCATCCCTACAAGAATCCGATTATGCCAATCGTAGCCTTTATAACCACCCAGTTAAGGGTAGCGTTTGAGTACGTCAAACATAATGTTCATCATGTGGAAGACCATGATAATCTCATGTCTAAGGATATAAAATGATATAACTATTATGAGATTTAATTATGACATTTGACCATGACATAAATCTCATAACGGGTCTATCCAGTACTTTGTTCTCCAACAAGTACCCCACAAGTTTAATCCGCATCCTATGCACCATAATCATTATATGATTATCCATTAAACTCATGCTAGCTCTTCATAAGTGCTAGGGACAACGATTATTATAATAAACATGCAAAAGATATAATAATCGGGTTTGTTATCTTTATAACAATGAAGTTATGATATAACGCATATGCCTTTCTCAAGGGCCTATGGCATAATATCCAACAGTACCAACCCCAACATGAAGAATCCCAATCCCAACATGAAGAATAAGAATAAGAAAATGAGGATACAGATGGTGATACTTATCCATTTCCTAGCAGACCCTCGGTCGGATCACTGCTTGTTTCTTACAATAATCATGTTGCAGAGTCCATTTGGGGTGGTGGAGAGAGAGATCTTTTGAAATGTATCAACCACACAACAAAAATGTTTGAGTGGGATTTGGAAGGAGACTTGTCTAGCAAATTCTTTAATATCATCTCGAGGTCCGGTTTACTCTTTGCTAGAATGACAGTTTATATAGACATAGATAAGGTGTTGGTGAATGCATTTGTGGAACATTTTCATATGGAAAATAATAGTTTCTATATGCCATTTGGGGAAATTACTATCACATTAGATGATGTGATGTGCCTTGTAGGGCTTCCTACTTCTGGTAATATTCTGATGGAACATAGCAAGAGTAATTCTGAAACTACTCATATTAAGTTGAGGAAGGAATTGTTGGGAGTGTCCAAAAGGGAGGCTACTGGAGCATTGTCTGTTAAGGGTTTGTACATTAAACTCGAGTGGTTGTGTGCTAGATTCTCCTCAGACATGACATCTGATGACCTCGCCAAGTGTGTGTATGCAGCGAGGGCCTTTCTCTTATATCTTTTGGGGTGTTCATTGTTTAGTGATAAGACAAGGGCTGGGGTTTATTGTTTTTATTTGGAGTATTTGAGAGATGTGGAAAATATTGGTGGGTAGGCTTGGGGAGCTGGAGTCTTAGCCTTTCTATATAGGCAGCTCGGAAAGGGATTGAAGTATAATTGTAAACAAATTTCTGGATATTTGACATTATTGGAGGTGCGTAACTATATTTGAATTTATTGTTTCTAAAATTCATAGTTGTCGATACACATTTATTATTATTAATTATTTATATTTGATTTGTAGGCTTGGATATACGAGAGGTTTCCCACATTTAGTCCATCTTACAATGTTGGATATAAGGCCAACCAACACCTTGGAATGAGGTGGCTACCATTTATGGGTCAGCGAGTATCGATTGAGTCATTGCAGTCTAGGCGGGAGCAAATTGATCTTCTCCAAGCATCCGATGTACGTATATTTGTAATTGATAAAAATAAATAAAAATTATATGTTATTGAAAAAGTTTTTTTTTATGCATTCGCAGGTGGTTTGGACTCCCTACGAATCACCTAATGTCAGAGCGAATTTTCCTTTCTACAGCGTCTCTCGTGGATGTATAGGGGTCGGATCCGTTACTGAGCCATATCTTCCTGAAAGAGTACTCAGCCAGTTTGGTTATGTTCAAGGAATTCCAGAAATTCCTATTGGACATCTCAATGGCGTGGACGGGAATGGCACAATCCTTTCATCAATGGGGTCATTTTTTACTTTCTGAGGATGAACTTGGTAGACAAGCTGAATATCCGCATGAGACAACTCCCAAGTATCCTCAATGGTATTCCGTCACTCACATCCTATCATGCACCCCGTGGATGGTAGGTCGCACGATGCTAGGAGGACAACTGAAGTTGTTATGCCAAATACATGGGATATGATCAAAGAGATTCGAGAGCTGATGCAGCCGCTTTTGAATAGATGGATGAACGGAGATAGCTCAATCACAGTTACCGAAGCCATGGATGTCATCCTTAGAGTATATTCCTATTTTCTAGCTCCATTTGAGCAGCCTCACCCATACACTTCTCGTGGTAGGAGGAGTTGAACATGTAGTAGAACTTAATTATTTATAAATTCGTATTTGTAATTGTTGATTGTGTTGTTAACGTTTTAGTTAAATAGGTAAAGGTTCGGTCGGTAGTGGCCGAAAGTTGGGACGGACATGTTTTTGCTTGTTAATTGTTGATTGCCTTGTTGAAATCATTCATAAATGGGTGAAAACAGACTTTTATAATTGTAGTAAAATGGGTGAAAAGAGTTTGTTTTTTAAAAAATTGTCATTTTTTTATTACATGGTTCGGCGAAGAGTGGCCAAACTGTCGGGGTGGGCTCGGCAGGTAGTGGCTGAATTTTTAGAAAAGGTTCGGTGACCACCGGCCGAACTTTTAGCCATTTTTGGGACGGACATGTTCTCGCTTGTTAATTGTTAATTGCTTTATTGAAATCATACAAAAATGGGTGAAAACAGACCTTTATAATTGTAGTAAAATGGGTGAAAAGAGTTTGTTTTAAAAAAAATAGTCATTTTTTTAGTACATTCGGCCATTAGTTGCCAAACAGTCTCAATGAGTTCAGTAGCATGGTGCTAAAGTTTTGGTAAATGTTTGGTTGGAACCACCAAACTTTTAGAAATATTTCGGTCATTGGTTGCCGAACTTTGGTTTTTGGTTCGACTTCTGGTTGCCGAACTCTAGTTTTCCAGTCTGTTTAAACTTATATCAATAGTCAAAACAACGCACCGCATGATGATCTGTAACAATAGTCAAAACAACACAGTCTGTTTAAACTTATATCAATAGTCAAAACAACACACCGCATGATGATCTGTAATAATAGTCAAAACAACACACTCTTTTTTCTAGACTGTTAAAGCTAACGATGATCTGTAACAATATCCCAAAAGAAAATAAATTGTCTGAATTCCTAGCCAAACTACATTAGTACCCTACAATTCTTTCACTGAAATAATCTAGCCATCCTGCTGCACATGGTTGATGATCTGAATGAATGCCATTTGAGAGCAACTGGTGGTAAAAACAGTTTTCTTTCAAGATGACCTATAACATAATGAAACATCAATCACAAATCAAAGTAAAACTCTTAAATGATTGACACAATAATGAATAATGTTGAATGTTAGTACCTTAATTAATGGTTGCCATTGACGAATCCAATACAAATGACATTTGGATTTTCATATAATGGTTTTCGTAGAAGGAGAAACGTCAATGAGAGATCTTTTCTTAGACTCACAAAAATAACGTTGAAGGCAGATGCGACCAAGTACCCCATAAAGGGTGCATCAAACCAATGAGCCTTTGGTGCGGGAATATGAAAACATTGGAGAGACTCGCCCACTTTCTCCACATGAGCATGTTCTATGAATACCCTCCTATATAAATCCTCATAAGCATATAACTCTTGCCATAATGTTGATCGAATATCAGACCAATCAGTCCGAGTAACTCCCCTACTGCGTGAAAAACACAATGACCATCACCAATCACATCTACAGTTTGCTCAATATAATTATGCATGTAAAGTGGGAATTGATCAATAAAAGTGGATGACATTGCAAGTCGAGTTTTTTGACGCACAAGCTATGAAATTAGAACAAATGAAACCAAAATCAATTGGACGGATATATAATACAATGTTATCTTATGAAAATTAAAGTAAACAATATAAATAGCAAGTAAGATATTTACTTGTAACTTGGGTTTTGATGTGAAATTTGGAGAAGATTGATATGCATCAACGTCGATGTATACAAAATGTTCTACCACTGAACAACTATCTTTTAAAGGCTCCGCATACTCAAAGTAGCTAGGATCACGTTTGGTTGGTTTTTTGTACTTAGCTTTAGACCCCTTAGGTCGACCTTTGTTATTGATTTTCACTTCCGGTTCACTAACCATTGTTATTTCAGGGTTGCAAAACTCTGTCAATCTTCTTACAATTTGAGCTTTCTCAAATTACATCAAGATTACTCTTACACTCTTCATATCGATTGCGCAGTTCTTTTTCAACATCATCATCATAACTTGTAACCGGCAAGAAGTCTAGCTTCCGCCAGTAAGCATGTACATCACTAAGGGGGATGGGTAAGCCCGATCTTATATACTCCGTAAGCTCGTGTGGACAAGGAAGTCCGCATGTCAATGTCAAATAACACCGGCATAACAACACTTCTACACCATTCTCCCCTAGACAATTCATTGCATTAAACATCAAAGTCAACGCATGCATAGAGACCATACCTCTTAGCTCACTAAACATGGACGGTTTGAATTTATGTAGAACTATAATCCTGCTTTTCTCGAAAGAGTGCGTAATTTCAACATGTGATGTCTCTATGAGTTTATGCATTTGAAGCCAACATGTCTCAAACGATCCTTGACTCGTCCCAAGTTGTTTTTTCAACGCGGCATGTTGACCCTCCACCATAACATATGTGAAATATTTACTTAATATGTGTTTAGTAAATTGAATAAAATAATAAAAATAAGGCTATATAAATATACCTGTTTGTTGTCAAGTTGTCAAAGTGCATAACCTGATTTGTCCAACAAGTGACAAATCTATCTTTGTATGGCACAATCCATTGATCCATGACATACTTCACAGCCGCATGGTATCCACTAAATTGAACATTTAATTGGTGTACCCAGCCATTGAACCTTTCCTCTGTTTCAGCACGCACCAATAAATTCCAACAAAGATTAAACTCATCCCAAATCTCTTTTGTATTCAGTTTGCAATTCGCAGCAATATTCCTGTTAATGTGCCACCGACAAAGAAAATGACGTGATGTAGGGAACGTTGTCTGAATTGCATTCATCAAATCAAGTTCTCTATCGGTGACAATAACATTAGGAAGACATGATTCATCCATTAGAGATTTCAATGCACCACATGCCTAAGTGTAGTTGTCTTCTTTCTTAGACTCTAAGTACGCACAAGCAATTAAGAAGGTCATTTGTGTTGATGTCACCCCTACAATCTCAAGCAAAGGTAACTTGTACCTATTAGTCATATAAGTGCAATCCATCAATATGACATATGGGAATGCATGTAGCAATTCAATGCTAACCGGATGAGCAAAAAATAAGTCCGTAATCGTATTCGTCTTATTGCATCTTCGAAAAAGATGGAAATATTGATGCTCCTCCAATTTATACATGAGCTGTTGGACATTTGATCGACCTGCATACTCATTCACCCTGTTCTTCAGACGTGCATTATAGATAGTCCTTACCACGGACTTATTATCTAAAAATTGTCTTCAAGTCATCCGTAGACACATAACCCGGTGATTGTGGATACCACATACCACTTCCAAAAACCATTCGCCTTCTATGTTCACTTGTCTAGCCTTCAACTTAAACGGACAACCACATTTCTTTGATCTGCTCTCTCTTTTTTTCTTACTTTTCTTATCCTCTTTATTCCAACTTCATTTTGAATTATTTCTTCAGATGATTGTGATATTGTCTTCTCAGGGTAAGTACCGCTCCGTTCGCAAGTCAGAGTCGTTCGAGGTGCGGTATTACAGCTCCCATTGTCTGACCGGCCAATTACGATTACAAATCCGTTCTCCTTTGTCTTAGCACACGCCCATTCACACATTCTCTCCTGAGATATGAAATATTAAGGCATAATAAATGCCTGAGTGTAGGCGGGAAAAACGTCTTCAAAATTAACATCTCCGTAATTATCACCAGTTGAACACTACAAAGACAAACAAATAGATCAATTACCCACAATTTGGAAAAAAATAGGAAAAAAAAAGTTTTAGCACGAAGTTAAATTGAAATCATTGATTGCGTTGTTGAAATCGTCGTTAAATGGGTGAAAACAGACTATTATAATTGTACTAAAATGGCTGAAAAGAGAAAATTTAAAATTTTGTAGTCACTTTTTTTAAAAAAGGTTCGGCCACCACCGGCCAAACAGTCAAACGTATTTCGGTGACAAACGATCGAACTAACTGCAAAAGTTCGGTGACTGGTTACCGAAAATTAGTAAAAGGTTCGGTAGGTTATTGCCAAACTATTTTGACGGGTTCGTCGGACCAGGGTGGAACATTTGTTAACGGTTCGACCACCTATGGCCGAAACCTTGAAATCCAGACCGGATTCTTGGAAAAATATACAGACACAAAAAACAGTTAGAAGACAAGGAAAACTTACAGTAACGTCTATTTGGTTTGCTATATCAACAATGCTTCCACTTGATCACAATGTGGTGTTTGAGTTTTAAGAGAAAAGTTGGATGAGTAGGTGATGGGTTAAGAAGAAAGGGTAAATGAAGTAAAAAATACATAGAGAAATATGATGGCTAAAATCTATATATATATATATATATATATTAAAGTTGGCCAAAAGAGCTATGGTATTGACATGTGGACAAACAATGGAGAAAGCTTGCATTTGGAGAAGCCACATCAACAACATACTAATAAATAAGTGACTTTTCATTTTCTTTTCATTAGCTAATACTATTAGCTAATAATAATAGTTACTAAAAAGGGTAACTATAATAGTTAACTATTATAGTAACTATTACTATTATTAGTAATAGTTAACTATAATAGTTAACCATTATAGTTAACTATTACTCTTATTAGTAATAGTTACTATTATAGTTAACTATATTAGTTAACTATTACTATTAATAGTATTAGTTAACAATATTAGTTACAATACAAGTTAAATATTACTATTAATAGTATTAGTTAACTATAATAGTTACTATTATAGTTAACTATATTAGTTAAATATTACTACTAATAGTATTATTACTACTATATTAGTTAACTATTACTATTAATAGTATTAGTTAACTATAATAGTTACTATATAGCTAATTATTATTATTAATAGTATTAGTTAACCATAATAGTTACTTTATAAGTTATTTTTTACTATTAATAGTATTGGTTAACTATAATAGGCTACATACATTAACTATTATTATTATTAGTATTAGTTGATTATAATAGTTATTATATAAGTTAGATTATTAATTTTAATATTAATTAATCATAATAGTTACTATATCAATTAACTATTACTATTAATAATATTATTTTATTATAATAATTATATTAATAATTATTATTATATAGACTAATCATTGCTATTAATATATATATATATATATTAACTATTACTATCAATGGTATTAATTAATTATAATAGTTATTATAATAATAGTAATCATATAGATTAATTTTTATTATTAATAGTATTAGTTAAAATGATGATTACTATATCAGTTAACTATAGTTAAAAGACATAGTATTGGTTTCCGTGCAGAGCACGGGTTACCCGCTAGTTAATGGGGGAAGTAAAAGATTAATGGGGTAGTTGTTAGGTGTATTAATGTTACAGGTGTCTTTAACAATTTTGGTAGAAGTCCACAATTACGGGTGTACAAGGTGGGTGTGGGTGTGGGTGTACAATATATATATAAAGGTTAGTTTGGACATTTCATTCGATAGCATTTTTGAAAGAACTTGGATTACGGGTGTATTTATAAGTTTTACATGTGTGTGTGTATATCAAGAGTCATCAGAAAAATGTCCTCCCCTCCGACTCAAGCCGCCCAGCCCAGCCATAATTTTACCTCCCCGCCTCTGTCCTAGATTCTCTGTCCGCCGTTGTCCAACTCACATTCATCGTTTCAGTTCTTCCTCTACGATAATTGTTTTCTCTATTCTTAAATCACTTTCTTTTTTAGAATTATTACGTAACCCAATTCCGACACTCGCCGCCCCAAATTGGTATTCTGCGTCTACTCAATCAGCTGACTTTCATCAGAAATGGCTGATTTCTTAACATCCACTCACCGAGCCAAATGGATTTTTTCTCCCCAAGAATTGGTATTCCTTTTTTTAACTCCTTACACAATTTTTACTCACTTTCAAGCGTTTTTCAATGCTAAGCCCAATTCAAGAAAGCTTCAATTTCAGTTTGTTAGTTCCCTTATTTGTCTATTTCTCAACATTTTGAACTAGAATGTGGGGGTGTTGCCCTTTAATTAAGCAATATTCTATAGGTCCTTGATTGTCGAACTGCTTCATTTGAAAGCAAATCGTGACTAGGGTATTTTTGCAAGTTTGTTTATAATGTCATTCTACTAATTTCATTCTTAACTCATACTGCCATTACACAAATTTTAGCTACTTTAGTTTTGAATGCTAAACACTAAACGAGAAAGCTTCAAACACAGTTTGTTGGTTTCCTAGTTGCATGAGAATGTGGCGTGTTTCCATTAATTTGAGTAAAGATTCAAATTTTGATTAGGTCCTTGAATGTTTATTTATATAAGTTTGGGTACTTTTGCAAGTTTCTTTCAGAATATCTTCTAATTTGTAGTATTTTTTTGTGTAGAAAGAGAAATATAAAGCAGCTAATCAGAGAGCAAAACAGATGCTAGAGAAGGTTTGTTTGTTGTCTCTTTTATTTGGGTATTGAACGATCTGTTATGCATTTGTTTCTCTGCTGCTTATGTGAAAATCTGTGACTATTCTGAGTGATTATGCGATGTTGCACACGAGTATTCTTGATTTTCACTTACAAAAATGTAAAGTAGAACTTCGGAAGAATTTTAGCTTGGAGGAGGGTGTGAGGGTGTAGGTGTAACCTGAGAATTACCCATGCTATAAATTGAAGTACTTATTGTATTGTAAACAAATTTCATTTTATTCTTATCTTCAATATCAAAACTGATGGTTTTTAATGATGCAATCATGTGATACATTGGGAAGTATGGAACAACACGAGTGGAAGTAGATCTTGATGGGTCCTTGGCATATCCAGAACCTCTTAGCGAGAAAGATAATGGTATTGTAGCCATTAGTTTTCTCAATTAACTATACATTGTAATTTTTTTAATCTTTGCTAAATTATGGTCTAATAAGGTTTTTATGAATACAATCACTTTCTGATTTATGCTTGTTTATTTTCTAATTACTTTAGTTGAAAAGCATTCTCGTTCAAAACCGCTCAAGATTGATGATGAACAACTTTTAAGGGCATTTTATGAGTTCAAAATTCAAGATGTATGTGATGCTTTCAAATTCCCACGTAAAATCCAGGTATGTTATTTGTAGCTCTTTCTCTTGTCAGAAAAAAGAAGACAATCGAAAAAAGTGAATTGCATTATTTTGTGTACTAGGAACCCTTTTGAAATTTTGATGCATTGCAGGCAACAGCCCTCATTTACTTTAAGAGATTTTATCTACAGTGGTCAGTGATGGAACATCTTCCGAAAGACATCATGTAAGTTTGAACAGATCTGTTTAGTAATTATAATTTGTTGTTGGGTGATGCTCCTGCTATTTCAAACATGTCCCACATTGAGAGAGAAAACTTATGAAAGGATGTTGCTGAAACTAGTCTCTCAAAAAAGTTGTAATTGTTAATGTCCCCTTTTTATGGAGTCTAGTATTGTACTTTAAACTACTTACTTAAAAGGTGACATCTTGTTCTCAAAGGAGTATTCACTTTGTTGAAACTAGCCTCTCAAAGTTGTCACTTGCGATCGTAAAAAGCAACAGTCCATAGCAATTTTACAATACTTTATGCATATTACTCCTCCAGTCCCATTTATATTGGCCACATTTGACTTTTTTGGTCAACACAAGTGAACTTTGACCAAACATTAATGTCAATCATATCATCTTAGTGAAATTCTAAAACTTGCCATTGATAAATTACTAAGAGATTTATCAGTAATAAAATTTGAAATTACACTAGGATGATTAGATTGACATTAATGTTTGGTCAAAGCTCACTTGTGAAGACCAAAAAAGTCAACTATGTCTGTGGCTAATATAAATGGGACGGAAGGAGTATTTAATAAAGTATCTTAATTATCATTAAGGCCCTTCTTATTGGTTTTAGGAGAAGGTGGTTTCTTTGAATTGTTTATGATGAATGATTGTTGAATTAGTTTGCATTTAATTTTTAAAATCATTATTTGGCTGAAAAATGATTGTATAATTGTTTGTCGTTTACTGTTAAGTGGATTATGTAGGAATGCCAAGCATACCCTTGTTTTGTATATTATTTACTCACAATATTGGTTATGGAGGGTGTGGGGACTAGAGAGGCATGCTGTTACTGACACCATAACGTAAGAATCAATTTCAAGCTAAAGCAGCTTCATTTCACAGTTTTGAGTGATTATGAAGCTAAATGCAATAAAATGATGAAAAAAAGAAAGTAGTGTGTGATGAAAAAACGCCTCCAGTAATTTCATCTATGAATTGAGCATGCCTTTATCATCTAGCAACATCTAGGTATCTAAACCCTTGCTATTATGTGTTTTAGTGCTAGGTCTTCCTTTGCACTGCCTTTATTATCCACTACCTGTTTAACTGAATCTACTGAGACTGAAAACACATTTCCCAATCTTCAGATGTAAAAACACAAAAAGAGAAGTCCCTATCAAATCAGTTTCTCCTTGTGATTAATGCTTCTTAAGTTAACACCAATTTACTGAACCAAATGGTTATTGTGTGCAAATAGGTTAACTTGCATATATACAGCCTGTAAAGCAGAAGAAAATCATGTATCAGCTGAAGAGCTTGGTAAAGGGATTGAACAAGATCATCAAATGATTCTCAATAATGAGATGATTGTACTTCAGGCATGAACGACTCACAAGTGATTTTTTTTCCTACTTTGTTTCTGTTTTCATGCTGTTTTGAACATGGATATATGTATGTTGCAGAGTATTGGATTTGATCTTATTGTTTATGGGCCTTATCGTTCTCTTGACGGTTTTATCAATGATGTAGAGGTTAGTTTGCTCCCACTTTCTCTATGTTAGCTTTAGAATGTTACCCTTAGTCGTCTTCTTTTGTGCTTGTTACTTGACCTTACTGATTTGATGATGTATAATAGTAACTTATGTTGACAATTTGCACTTGCATTGGCCATCTAGGATTTTATCCAAGCGAATGATGACCAGATTCAGATGCTGAAGGTACTTATTAACGTTATCTTCTTTAATCATTGTTAATGTGCAATTTATGATCCCCAACTTTTATCTATACATTTTGTCCTGAAATTATGATCTTTCATTCGAGCCTAGGGGGTTTACCGTGTACTCCCTCCGTCCCACTCGAAATATGATTTTCTGGAATGGCATGGGGATTTAGGAAAAGAGTTAGTGGAGTTGGTGTTGTGAGTATGAAAAGTGAAGTAGGAGAGAGAAACTGGGGTAGGGAATAATAAGTGGAAAGTTGTTGTGTGTGTGAAAGTGGGTCCCATTAGATAAAACATTTCCATTTTGGGGTTGTTCTATTTCGAGTGGGACACTCAAAATAGCAAAAATGTCCTAATTCGAGTGGGGCAGAGGGAGTATATGATATTTCCTTACTCTCTAAAGCTTTTCTTTTTCCAGGAGAATTATGAGCAAATCAAACTTAAGTACATGTGAAATATAGACAAACTAGAAAATAGTGAAACTCCTGTAATGATGTTCCTCTCCTTAGATGCATGTAAATGCATGGAGCTAACATAGGCCTCTACTTGCGTTAATAAATATCAATGTGAAAATAATTACCAGTCTTATTTGTAGGATTTGCACGGGGCGGCTAAGTTGGAAGCAGACAAAACCATGCTCACCGAAGCACCACTTCTATTCCCACCCGGACAGGTACATATACTTTGTGAAAATTCTCTTTCTTGAGATAACCTTCTCAAGAAAACCTTTAAAATGAAAAATAAGATGGATAACCTACTTTTGTATATTATGTTTTGGGCCAACTTGCTTTCCATGAGTAGCTGTTTATTTCCCATTTAATCCTGCAAATCGAAGTTGAATTATTTTCGTTAATCATAATAATCAGGTATAAGAAACTGGTTGAATCTCAGTTTTCTTTTGCTAATCAAAATTCCATAAGTATTTGATACCAAGGGTAGACGTCCATCTCAGACATACTCATTAAGGAGATGTTTCCTTGACCAAGTTCTGGATCTTTTCACTCTACAGCATTTCACCCTTCAAAGTTGGCTTTCTTTATCTCCAGAACCAACCCACGAAAGACTGCCATTATCCTTAACTCTCATTTACTAGCTGAATCTCCTCAGTCTCACACCTATAATCATTTAGAATGATATGTCATTCCTTTTTTATTACTCCCTCTGTCCCGGAATAAATGTCCTTTCCGGTTTAGTCTGTCCCAAAATAAATGTCACGTTACTAAAAATAGGATGACAAGTTTGGTGATCTTCCCATACTACCATTCGTAACACACACAAGCAATGCAATGCCACGAGAAGCGCCACTTTACCTATATGAATACATTAGGGAAATCAAGGAAACGTAACTAGAAACTTAAAAATGTTGAATTGTCTACTATGACATTTATTCTGGGACAGAGGGAGTATTAATTAAGGATGGGATCTGATATTACACTTTGCTAATAAATTACTACTATAACTTTGTAGTTTCCTTGATTTGTATCTTGTTATATGGCGCAGTTAGCATTGGCTGCTTTGCGGAGGGCTAATGAGTTGCATGGAATTCTCGAGTTTGACAGGTTTAATCTGCGTGCAGTGTATCTTTTTGCATTTAGTACTATTTCTTTTTGAGTTGCTCTCTTTAATTTGGATTTCTGTGCAGATACCTTGAAAGTATTCTCTCTCGTCAACATCCTGCACACTCCCTTTCAGAGCTCACTGGTACTCTGAATGCTATAGATTATCTGGTAAGTAACTGACAATAATTCTGGTAACCAACTTTTTGTCATGAGTTTATTTTACAAGGATTCGGGCAACAAAAACATATTACTAAGAAAGTAGGTGAAGTGAGAATATAGATGGATGTTCTGTAAAACTAGAAAAGATTTCATCCACAAGAGAGTAAAATTGGCCCAATGGGAGATAAACCAGAGAAATCTTGGGGTAGTTTAGATGAAAAGAACCATTAAGTGCACTAGTTGTACCACTAGTAGAGGTACGGTAAGACCTAAAGGCGACATTGGTAGAAGACTGATGATATGAGCATCAATAACAATGGTAGATGTTGGTAAAGACTCAATATAAATTTGAAAGGAAGACTGATGAGTTTCAATAACGATGCGAAGATTTATAGTATACTACTAATACCAATGCTAGAGGTTCGAAGGACCTTAAGTAACATAGAATCATAGATAGGACGAACTTAATTACAGTGGCAATGCTTAGAAGTAGGGAAAAGATTAAACTAACAAAGAAACGACGAACATTATGATTAGTATCGATAGAATGGCGAAAGGGTAATAATAAAAAACAACAGCAATACTTGAGATAGTGCAAGGCGATAAGGAACATTGATATGATGAATGGTAATATTAACATCAACAAAGATGCTAGACAGATGAAGATCCAAACTATAACATGGACGGCTGAAATTGACAACATGCAGGAGTGTTGTTTTAGAGGAAACTCTAAAACTTGTTATTGATACACCATCAACAATACTATCAGCAACAAATTTTAGATTTTTATTAGGATAATTAAATCAACCTAAAATTATTTATCAAAGTTCCTTCGTAAAAAATAAAGGTGTGAAGATCATTTTGAGACGGAGGTAGTATTGTTTTACTTTATTTGCATTACTGGCAATGATGATCTGTATCTTGATCACTATTGTTTTCTTAAACTTCTTGTTGGGTATATGTAGGTGAGTAAGCTTGTGACTCCTTCAACAGCGGATATAAAGCACATCGATCGAAAGTTGAAATCGTGCCGGAATCCTGGTTCACATGAAAAGTACTTTCTCTATGCTAATACTACACACATGACAATTTCTTCTCCCCCCCCCCCCCCTCCTCTCTCTCACGCACATATCTCCTTGTTGATGCAGGAGTAAGAAGCGGAAGCACAAGTCTAAGGAAAGTCCAAATGAGATGCATATGATGTCTTGAGTTGCTGAACCATATGGTTTGGCACTAGTCTGAATTGAGGTAGAAATACAAAGTTGAGGCGTAATGTCGTTCAATATTTTCTGCCTTACCACATCGGGAGAGCTGTTCAGAGGCTTTATTTGTGGAAACATGGACGTTTTTCCTTTTGTTTTTTCTTTGTTTTTAAAGCTACACCTTTGGAGGTCCCCCTCTAGGATAATGCAACAAGCTCGCAAATCAGATTGCAACAGTATACTCGTTTAGACATGCAGCTTCCAGTCAACATGGATGATCAATATTATAGGCAAATGAAGATTGTGTATCAGACGTAATGTGTGAGTCTAGAATGTGCCCATATTTGTGAGGTTGCCTTTCATAGGAAGTGTTGTATGTTATTCTGTTAAATGCACATTGTTGAATTTGGAGATTATAATTTGCTCTTCTTGTAGTAGGATAGGAATTTTAACATCCAAAATTGTTTTTTAAGATGCTCAATATCTTGGAAAACATGAGTCTTATGGAAGCCTGCCTGCCTGCCTAGAAATGGCGTAGTGGCTGTCCTTCCTGCCATGTACAAACATTATGTTGAGCTATGTGAAAGGGTAAGGCCGTATGGCTGTTCGTCTGCTTATGTATATAAGTAGTCAATAATAGTATGTTGAGTGAAGGAAACACCACCGACATTTGTGTCTAGATACATGTCAATGAGCAAAAACATTTAACCCAAGATAAATATACAAAAGCCCATAAAATATATGTGTATGATCTTGCCTTATTTCCACAACAAAATTTCCATAAATAAGAGCGTCTTCCTGGATTTGTATTGGTTCAAATTAAAGCTACACATCTATTGTTAATGTGCATGCTTTGCTGTAGCTGGAACACTGACGCATAACTCAAACTGCATTTCAAACTTGAGCTCCATCTCCGTCCTCAAATTTTGAGCCAGCTGAAATACACAAAAAAGTGAGCATTGGTAACATGTCATCCTATCACATTCCATACCCAGTCCAAGTAAAAATAAGACTGCAGCAATTGTGTGCTTGCGGGATATGTTCCACAAAAGCATCTAGCAAAAAAGTGCAAACTCCTCCAAAACTTAAGATTGCATTACTTTAACCATATTTTATAGACTATCAAACACATTCCCTCCCCGTCCCAAATCATCTTCATACTTTTCCGCCGTTACTACGAAGGAACTTTGAGCAATAATTTTAGGTTGGTTTAATTATACTAATGAAAGTCTAAAAATATTTATTGATACATCATCAATAATACTATCAATAACAAGTTTTTGATTTTTATTTGAATAACTAAATCAACCTAAAATTATTGCTCAAAGTTCCTTCGTAGTAACGGCGGAAAAAGTGTGAAGATCATTTTGGGACAGAGGTAGTAATATACTCCCTCCGTCCCACCACAAGTGAGACTAATTTCCTTTTCAGTCCGTCCCACCACAAGTGAGACTGCCCAAAATGGAAATGTTTTACTCCCTCCGTCTCACTATGTTTGGCCATATTTCTATTTTTATTTGTCTCATTTTGTTTGGCCACTTATAAAACCTTTATTCATTATTCTCCTATTTTACCCTTATTTAAGTTTAATAATTAATACTAGTTGGTATAAAAACAAGGCATATATTCTCATGCACATACATCCTAATTAATATTAAAGAAGGGTATAATAGGAAATATAAAATTTGAACAAGGTATTAATTGAAGCTTCTTAAACTACGAAATTTTGTCTAGTGGCCAAACATAGTGAGACGGAGGGAGTAATATATTTATATTCAACCAACCTCACTATTTAACCCCACTCATTCTCTCTCTTCATTTTCCACCACTCATTTTATTCAACCAACACTACTATTTACCCCACTCATTCTCTCTTTTCATTTTCTACCACACATCCACTAACTTTTTCTTAATTATTGTGCCCCACAAGTTGGTCTCACTTGTGGTGGGACGGAGGGAGTACTTGCTAGCATATATTTTGAATAGAGAAACGTAAGCAAAAAAAATAAAATGAAGAGAAGGCTTACATAGTTTCAAGATCATGGTTTCACATAAGAGAACTCTCCCCGGTGGTTAGTTACTGCTTACACCTTTTAATCTATCATATGCACATTGTATACTGTGCCTTTCTTCAAGCTTCAAGTTGGGTCCCTCTGAAGACTACAAAACATAGTTGGGAAATAAATATTAATATGCAACTGATTTAAAGATAATCACCTAAAACTTCTTTTTCTAATTTTTCTTTTCTGTTTGACTACCACCAACATAGTTTATGTCAGGGTAATCAGGATTCTATTCATGAATAGAGAAAAAAAAAAATGTAAACGGGCTATGATCTTATAAAACTCTTCTTCCTATCCAAATAAGTATATAAAAATCCCGATTCCAAGTGACCATGTCACATCATGATTATGACTGAATCTAAACCAACGCCTACTGGGGTTTGGGGCTTCCAAGCCAGCCCTTTAAAGAACTAGCTTTTAACTTATCCGGATATTAAAAACTTGGATATATAATCGGATATTAAAAACCTGGATATATAATCTATCTTTCTCAGACTCGAACAATACACAATCTCAATTTATAGGCGCTACCATATTCTTCTTATTTACCAATGAAGCCCTAAAAAATAAATTACAAGATCATATACAATTGAAGAATAAATGTTGCCCTTTGATGTCTATAAGATCATGTGCCTCAGGTTGGGTCCCTTCATCAGGTCTTATTCGTGAACCAAATAATGTTTGAAGTGGGTATTTTATTATTATGATAAATGTGTTTCGGAGAGAACTTTGATTGAACACACTTGTCCAATGATAAAAGTGGGTAGGGGAACAACTAGACCAAAACAGACAGCAATCGATAAGAAGGGTATATGTGTGAGTGTGGCTTGTGTAATAACCAGGAAACAAACAGAATGGATGGTCGAAAGGGGTTTCATGTGGCCAACACAAGTAACTTAGGCAAAGCCTGAGTTAAAGTATGTTTAAGACGGAGTGTTTGAGGTTAGATTTTACCTGAAGTTTCTGTAGATTTTGTAACATAACTTCAATCTCTGACTTGCATAATGGCAAAATTTGCTGCATTCTAGCATCTGCATGGATCAGTAGGATGACCGAAACAATAACATTTATCCTACTTGAACGATCAGCGGTTGAGCGGTCTCCAGAAACAAAGGATCCCAACGATCTCAAAACAAGACTTAGAAGCTTATTGCTCCTATAAAACAAAAATAAGCACGGAAGCAAATAGTAGCGGCCTCTGCGGGTCAAACTGATGACAGTGGACTTGCTGACCTCTTCCGGTATACACTGCATTTCAAGGACAAAAGTTAATAAGAAAAAGATAAAATACAGTTATACAGCTTAGGAAGACAAAGGACTTACGTCAAAAGATATTTACAATAAAAAAAAAAAAAGAAAAAAAAAACTGCTCAATATATATTATTTCAGATGTCTAACCAAATTTGAACAAGCAATTCGAATACCGGAGATTATCATCATAAAAAGAAAAAATGAAGAATGCTAGGACATAGACGATACTTACAGATACAACACTAATCAAATATTCTGGAAGGACGTCACCTAGCTTGATGATGCTTTGTTCAGAAAGTTTTGTTGGGCTGGAATCTAGTGTTGTGAGCATTCTGAGCAACCCACAGATGTTCTCCAAAGGTAATTCGTCTGACTGGTACAGAAAAAAGAGTACGATAACTAAGTGAACTAGGCTACAGGTGTAGCCTCTAGGGGCAAATCAACCATCAATAATTAAAGAAAATAAATGCACACTTATGCTGAGATGAAAAATAATATTTTTGGAGGCAGAACTGGGTTGAAAAAAATAGTAAATTACTGGATGTTTAACAACGGATACTCAAAAATCTTTGTATTAACTAATAGAAAAATGCACAAGGCTTGGACAACTCACTATATGATCAATAACTACTTTCTCTAGCATTTGAAAAACAAGACAAGCATCACCAATCTGTGACAAGCGAGAGCAAACAACACTTGTGAGATGCTTATAAGTTCCACCATTCAACTTCCCATCCTTTTCCAGAGTCAACGAAATCTTTTCTGCAAAACAAGCCACAGTTCAGGTTTAGTAATGATTCACCAACTATACATAGAGCAGATAAACAACATTTGTGTACAATTATGATAAAAACTAGTAATATAAATACTGCAAGAGAAACATGCTACCAACATCCAACTTTCTAACAAGTTTTATGATTTTGGGCAAGTTGATGGGGAATTGCAGGTTCCTTGTCAAAAGTATAAAATCACATTACTAACTATGCTTTTACATTTTTAAGTCATTTAATGTTTCATAAATTGCGATTTGTGTCCTCTAAGACCCTAACAACCTGATATAATAGAGCTTCCCCTGAAAGATTTCAGTAGCAAGGAAACCAAAAAACTGGTACCAGAGATTGGAAACAACAAACTTCTTTCTTTCTTTTTTTTTTCTTTACAACCCGGTGCACAAAGCATCCCCACGCAAGAGGTCCCGGGAAGGTTCCCCACCACAAGGGTAAAATGTACGCAAACCATACCCTGCATAGGAAACATTTCAGGAAAAAAAAGACACTTTCTTCCATACAAACGGAGGGAAACAAATGATGGCAACATTCATCAGATAAGTTAACAGTGGCAATCAGAAGATAAATATCTTTACATGTTGAATCTAGAAGACAGGAAACATAGGAAACATTAAAAATGGTACCAGGAGAAACTTTGTAACGCAAGAGTAATGTGATGAGGAAGCTAATGTAGTCTCCTGTCTGCATGTGTCCATCCTCAATGACTGAATGTAAAATCTCTAAGAGTCTGAATAACAGAGATCGCTCCAGATCATTGTCTGCATCAATGAGCATAAAAGAAACAGTGAGCAGGAGCAGGAACTGCATAGTAAAATCTGTTTTACACTGGCATTTTGGAATAAATTTGCTATCATGGTTCGTCGCCCTATAATTCTGGTATTGCAATCCCAATATTATAATGCAGAAAAAGGAACAATTACACTGCTAATCTCCAAAGCACTGGAATAGGAAATTGAGTAAAATTAGGTTAAAAAACTCTGGTTGACAAAAATTTATGATCCAACTAGCCAATTAGATATTTCTCCACAGATGAATTACAAAAAACGAGAATAATGGCAATATCACCCTAAAACAGCTCACCAAAAGAACCCCCAAAAGCTAAATAGCATAAGGAGCCCAAATAAATCACCCTAGGTGATCACTGAAAACCAGAGAGCTTGGCTTACTCTAGAAGTTCCATAAATACATCAGGCATGCCAATTTAGCTTAATTCAAGAAAACAAAAAAATGGAGCAACTAACTCTAAAATCAGAAAACCTACAGTTCAGCCTAAATTCTAGGTACTAGTGGAATTCTTCATGATAGAGTATGCCAAGGATATACTGCTCGACAAATTTCGGGTTATAAAGAAAGGGAGCCATAGCATTAGTTCCTATGTGCATCCAAATGTTGGGAATCAATCTATTTGGATTTGGCTTAGAAAAAGTTCTGGTCCTTCTGATACCTACATCTAGGAATGTGAGGAGTATTTATTTGATTTGAATATGTCAATTAGATGCAAGAGGTACTCGTGATGTACTAGGTTTTTGTTGATCAGGGTGTCTTATTTTATTTCGCCGTCCTTTCTAGTACAGATCAAACAGTGGTCTAACTTTCAAGCCAGCTGTCAAGGGATGTTTGCTTATAATATTCATAAACAAGCGGGAAAGTTCTGGTTCATATAAAGATATGATGTTCTTTGTTCCTCTAGAGTAAAATACATGTATGGGCACATATTTCGACAGGTAGAATGCAGGCAAAGTCCTTAAATGTGTTATGGCTGACAGATAAAGTTTAGGTACTTACAAAGACAGCAAAATACAAGTGACTGAATCAACAATGGATCCAAGAAAGAGAAATAATAAATGCAGCTCAAAGAAAGTTCCTGGATATCTCTTGAGAGCTTAATAAACGGGCCATAGTGAACTTCTCCTGCAAAGTGAAAAAGGATGGATTTGTTACCGGCAGAAGCATCAATATGGAAGTAATAATCAAAGAACGAGTTATTTACTGGTACCATTAACGTGTTTACAATAAAATTCACTCAGTGAGAACTGCATATTGTCATATTCTTGTGAAATCAAAGGGTTTATTCGAGATTGACCGAGAGAAAGCTGAAGACGCAGTACGGCCTGCAAGCATATTACCAAGACAAGAGGAGATAACCATAGTCAAAATGATTTTAGACTGGAATTAAACTGGTGGACCTGAGAGCATAGATGCAAACTTGCAGGGGATTATCAGCATGGATATAGCAAAAACTAAATAGACATACCCTGGAAGACACGGGATTTTTATCATCGAGGTGGATTAGCAACAAAGGGAGCTCTCTTATCCACATAAGCTGGAACTCTAGGATTTCAGGATCACTTGAGTGTGTATGCATGTGGCCTTCATTCTGTAAGTTGCAAACGAATTCAAAACTATAATTTGAATGAAATAACAAATAAATAACAAACACTATACTCGAAGGCAAAAGCAAAGAAAACTACGAACCAGAATTTAAAGAAACAAGAAGATCAAAGTATTAGCTAAAAGCTCATCCCAATTCAATTACTAAGAATAACACTTCTAATTATGTTCAGCTGATGTACCCACTACCCCTCTCTTACAATTAAAGAGTATGGAAATGAAAGCCAAGTACATTCGCTAGACGAAACATCAAGAAAAGGACTGCCCCGTGCACTCCGACCTACTATTCCTGCCCCCCATTCTCACCCGACCAAAAATATTAATGAATAAATAATAAAACAATGAAGAATCGGCAAAAATCAACCTTGAGAACTTAACTGCAACCAAGACATGAGAAAAGAAAGCCTGGAAGCATGTTAAAAGATTGTTTAGTAATTATGAAGTACAGACAAATAGCTTACAGGAACTAGCATCTTTTCGACTGCAGAAACGCAAGCCATTTTCATTGAAGAGTCTGGATTGCAGTTCTTGAAAATATAAGTGAAAGCCTGAAAATATATATTAATGAACTAAGTTAGAGACATGCTGCTTCTATTTACAATGGTAAGGTAGTTAGCAAGAAGAAAAACCATACAGCCATCCAAAGTGAGGAAGTAGGTCCAAACCTGAAGAATGTGAGACTTCCAACTACCCTCTACTTGCGTTATAACCTTTGGAATGAATGGAATAAGTGGAAGCAGGTGCTTTTGGCGAAATGCTTTGCCAGAAGGTAGGCTGCTGTGCATCTGCAAGTAATATACATTATATTCCATGTAATTTTGTAATTAGAAAACAGCCAATAATATTACAAATACATAAATTAAAAGCAAAAACAGAACGAAATTGCAGAAAAAGAAGAGTAGGAAAATAGCAAAGCATTCCAATCACTGCTGAATCTCTGAAAATGGAACCTAATGGAATGGCTCCCTTCAAAGATGCCTATAATGCGGCCAGAATTACAAATCTCTTCCATAGAAATAACAATGACAGAGGTATCAATAAAAATTCTAGAGTTACATTCCATTCAAGTGCATAAAGAATAACAATGACCCAGCCCAGCCACAATGTTGGGCCATCCTCTCCACTCAAAAAAATACCCGTTCCTCATCTGTTAAATGTAATTATACCCAATACTGGAAGCTTCTTGGATAATTTCCTAGGTATTTAAGAAAGCGATTTTCTCGTTTGGAAGCAGCCAAATTACATCAATTAGAGTATAATTTTTAGTAGATATCTGCTAGTATAGGTTGTACAATATTTTACTAAAGATAATGTTCTATCAAGATATATACTCCCTCTGTCCCGCTCGAATTAGGATTCTTGGTCAACCAATTTATACTTTGACCAATAATTTGAAGAAAAATAATGATCCTAATAAAAATTTAAAAATTGTTATTTTATCACGATTAATAATAAACTAAATAACTATTTTTAGATTTTCATTAAGATAATTATTTCTCTTCAAATTGTTGGTCAAAGTATAACTTACTTGACCAAGAATCCTAATTCGAGCGGGACGGAGGGAGTATTAGCCTAGGTTCAATTGCCTTTGCTTGTACATTGTTTCAGGATTCGCTTAGTCTCTATGTCTTACTAAAGAGAGTTCACCTTCATCGCATAAAGTAAGTTATCAGCTAAGAGCCTGTAACACCATGCCATCTTTATAAAATCAGGGACCAAAATTCAAGAGCAAACCTCTTCAGATAGCGCACTTCCGACGAATCCAAGGAATTTTTCCAAAAAAGCAGAAGGTGGAGAGATCCAGTCACTCATGCTTAAGAATACCTCTGAAACTATAACATTCAAGATAAAATAACGATCATCAACCTGAAATGCAAAATGAGCAGATAAATAAATTTTGAATTCAAAGCAAACTTGAAAAGTTCATTCCGAAAATTCCACGTAAATACAGAAAAAAGCCCCATTTGAAGCAGAGAATTAGGCATCAGATGTGAATGGGTGAGTAAAGTGGTTGAGATATTTTGTGTAAACAGTGGATGATAAAATATTGAGACATATGATAATAAAGGATAATGAGATAGATATACATACAATCACATGCTCAGGTTTTCCTTTGATTAAGCTACCACTTTCTAACAGAGAAGGGGCGTGATCGAAAACCACCCTCAGAAAACAGGTAACAAGGACAAAAGAATCCTATATCCTTGTCTACTCCCTTCAAAAAGAGACCTCACGATCAAGAGACACAATTTTATACGTGTAACGACCCGAGCCCGAAATCCCGGTCTGCCTCATAAGTGTCACCCACTGACCCATTGAACACAAACATATTGGGTTCACTTGCCTTACCACACGCCCACCCAAAAGTCTATAGATGATGTTGGAACCTAGTAGGTAATGGGTGGGAACTTATCGATCACAATCAAAGTCTACTTCTTTCTGATGTGGGAGGAGGGATGTCACACTCTCCCATACTAAAACCCTTGTCGTCCCTGCCAAGGTCCATACCAAATCAATACCCAGATCCCAGGGCGAGCTCCCAAGCCCTACGGACGGGTTTCGTTCTAATAACATTGGTTTCGTTCTAATAACATTTGTAATGACATGAGCCCGAAAACCTGGTCCGGTAGGTAAGCACCACACACTAACCACTGAGCACCAACATCTTGGGAAACCAATGGGATCCAAGATGCTTGTGCTCAGTGGCTAGTGTGTGGTGCTTATATAGCGGACCGGGTTTTCGGGCTCGGTTTGTTACAATACGCTCCTCCTTGGACGCAAAACAGAAGAGCAAACCTTCATTCTGGAGTAGGCAAATTCTTTAAGAAGTTAAAGGTGACCAATAACTTCTATGCAAGCATTATTATGGACTTCCATTACTTCACAATTTATTTCAGTTAATTGGGATTAGTGTTCTTGTACTTTAAATTGATTGCAATTGGCGGCAGGAGTAGTAATTGGGAAACTTAGTAGTCTAAATAAAACTAGTATTACAGTTCCAGTGTAATTATACTATTACAGTTGTCCTTAGTATAATTATAATATTAGATCCCTTTAATAGTCAATTTAGCCCTACTTCTAGTAGAGGTGGGTTTTCCGTTGTTCTATTGTTATTTTGATTAATTAAACCTGGTCTTAGTAATTTTAAGAGTTTATTTTGTCTGAGAGATGTGGATAGCCTTCACTAACAAAGTAGGCATTCCTTCTTCCACTCTAGCAATATAAAATCTAGAAAACCCTAATACTAATTCTAACTGGATTAAAAGTAATAAAAATACTATAAGTCCCAATTGGTTTTACAGCATAACTGCAATTAGCTTATCTCCAAATAACATTACAATTAACCTAATTTCAATTCTACTCTCAACTCCATTATTCCTTGTTTGCTCCTGCATCCTCCTAATCGTTTGAACAATGTAAAGTCGTGTAAACTAACATCAAATCTGAAGGCCAAAAATGTTAGAATGCGTTACATGTAATAAAACAAATTAGGTATTTCCAAGAAAATTGATGATCCTTAACTAGAGACTTATTTCGTACCTTCTCAGATAACTGATGCGAAGGACTAATGGGAAAGACATTGAATAACTTCTTCAGTAATAATGGGAAGGCCATTTGATCCCTTACAACAGTTCTTTCATGAGGAGATCGGTTGTCAATATCTTGAACAAAAAACTTTACAGCAAGATCTATGCTCCGCAGTAGAGATAACACACAATCAAATGACTGTGCATCTAGCTCGGGTGTTGTCTGAACCGAGGGCACAAAGTCCTGGAAACAACTCATTAGAACAGGTAAGAGGTCTTCCAGTTCCTTCTTAATGACAGAAATCCCTACATGAAGAAAAATCAAATTAAGAAAAAATGATAGTCAGTGTATCTTCCATCTTTTGTGTATGTGTGTTGTTTCTTGTAATATATCAAGATAGAAAAGTGTTGTTTCTTGTAATATATCAAGATAGAAAATTTACAAGGTAAAAAAGGTACTTCCTTTGTCCCAAAATGAATGTCCAAAAGATTTTCAAATTTGCTCTTGATCATTTTGGGACGGAGGCAGTAAAACTTTTATCATTCTTTTGCTATTTCTTTTTTTCGTGGGGGAAAGGGTGGAGCGCATATGCCATGAGCTAGTTTATGCCTGAGATCCATCAATACTCAATAAGCTATCGCACTAGCTTAAGAGGAAGTATTTACTGTTTGATAATGACATTAAGGGTAAAACTCCAAATATGGAGAATAGTCAAAATTCTGGAGAAAAAAGAAAGAACTGAAGTTCTGCTTACCTGCAGAATCTTTTGGAACATCCAGCTCAAATGCATGCAAAATCCATCGGTCAGCAACAATCTGGAAAGAATATAATATGGAAAACAGATTTAAATTTTTGATGGAAATAAAATAAAACTGACAGTAAAATTTTCATATTTGAGCCAAAAAAAACTTGAGCATGTAAGGAATAGAGAAGATTTCTAGGAGTGTTGCTAAAGATACACTTGTAGTACCAGAAAGTTTATGCAAACAGATCAAAAGGTTATAATGCAAAACGTAAAAGTCAAATGAGCAACAACATGCCGTAGACTTAGATTGTCTGATAAAAGCAATCTCATAAGCATTTGTAAGAAGACATGGGTAAATTGAATGTTGGTTTGACTTTGAAGTTTGAACCAAGAAAGCAAACATGTATGTCAAAGTTCAGTCTTGATGACAAATTATGCCAGGTTATCAAGAATGTTGGTCAAGCAAAAATGAAAGAAAATGCTGAAACAATTTGTCACTTATTAACATCCACAGCCTACATTTTTTGTAGTCAGATCATCATCTCTCTTATTACGCGGCAAAAGGGAAAGACAGCGAGTCAAACCAGCAAGGACGCTCTTAAGCTTTCCCCTGTCCTGTAAATAGAACTGGTTCTTTTGTAATATATCTCTGTACTTTTGGAGAATCTGAAAAACAAGTAAAATAAACTTTGTTTAGTCACTAACATCACATAATATGAGATAATCAGGTAGAGTGAGATTGGAAATTGAACTGGATTCTGAAATCACAATAGTTAACAATTACGCTAATAAAGACAGACACCAAAAAAATAGAAGAATAAATAGTCCAAGTTACAAAAAAAATATTGTCAGCAGGCGGTGATGAAAGAAAAGCAACTGTGTGCGGGATAGGGAATTGTACAAATTCAAGAAACAGATAACCAAAGAAATCCAGTCGCCTGATGCATTTTAAGAACCTTCTCCATGAAGGGTAGATGTACAGAACGACTTTAAAATCACAAATGCCATGTCTTAAGAGTAAAAACTCATCAAATAAGCAATCTATTTACCTTTTCAGCATACAAGGAGAACGAAGCTGGGTAAAACTGAAGAACAAGGTCGAAAAATTTGAAAGCCATCAACCTAACATCAATAGCCATATGAGTCATGGCATTGAATATATATCCCATCATCAATGATATGAAAGTTCCTTGATTTTCCTGGACAAAAAGTAAAGCAATGAATCAACTGCTTAGCTAATGGGGAAAATGACAATATCCTAATAATCTAGGATTTATATCATGTCTGGCCATTAGAATGTCAAATTCTTTTAAAAATCCAGAATATTGAAAAGTTGGAACAATATGGAAAACAAATGCATATTCTCATACAATTCCAAGCTTGGTCCTGATGAATGTAATGACCTGAGTCCGAAAACCAGTCTGCTACGCAACCACCACACACTGACCCTTTGAACACAAGGACCTTAGGTGTATGGGCCCACCCAAAAATCAATGGATGATGTTGGTGCACAATAGTAGCGGTTATCTAAGTCTCCCAAATCCCATGTCTTTCTGATATGTGTTGAGGGTATTACAATTTCCCCACACAAATCCTTGTTTTCTGACTTTCATCATCGAAAAAGGTTGGGCAGACTTAAACGGCTCCATAAACTTTGCGCAATAATCATTAACCACCATATATACTTGCTCGATGTTCATGCATTAGGTTTATCTTTAAATTCCTTAAACTGGAGGGAAATTATTTAAAAGCTGAAAACTATCTGATTTATTCCATGCTAATGCCTTGAGAAATTTTATGTACTTGTTTAAAAATTAAACCCTAAAGTTGAAGACGATCTGATATTTCATGCTAGGGGCAGGCATGTATATTACAGTAACATGTCCCAGTCGTAATGCAATCTCCTTTTCCGGAAAATTTCTTGTTGGCGAGTCAAAAAGTAGTGCCTTGTGTCATCATGTAAGAATTGGTGTTTCCTTGTAATCCTTGACAAATCATAACTAGATTATTATCAATATTAAGCTTGAAATAACTAAAAAAGGGTGTGACACGAAGGAGCCATGCGCCCTATGCAAACTTTCAAATTTCTATTTATATTCCTTCTTGAGGAACCCTTCTACATGACTAGTATGCATTCCACTTGGTATAGAGCCAATTAAATTTTGTTAAATCAAAAACACCTATGTGCAATCACATACATATATGGTTTTTTCACGAGGATGTAAGATAATTATCCAACATAGACCTTTTTTAATAAGAAAAATTGTATATTCATTGTAAGAACAGTGCCTCTGAAGTACATAAGAATGATAGTGCTATGGATCCGAAAAAGTTGCGAAACTGTGTAGCCAATCGATCATTGACAAATAAGATTTTGTGAACAAGTTCTCTGGACTTTTCAGTGTAAGGATCATTACCAGTATGATACATGCCAAGACATTCTGTATTGGTTTGTATTAGTAAACTAATAAACTGGACAAGGGAAAGTGTTTTGGGGCTTGTATGCGCAAATTAACACGTTTGCTGCTACTTGATAGAATTTTGAACTACATGACCAGTTACCATGTGAAATGTTTTAGCCCCCCCCCCCCAGCAAATGCTTCAATTCGGAAGAAATTAAACTATCAATGCATTCAAATATAAAGATCCAAAGAGCGGATGGAGAAAAAAGAACAAGTACAACAAGAAGAAAGTTACCTCTTTACAGCCAGGAAACACCACTGCCTTGAGAAGTTGATATAATGTCTCCCGAACCAGTTTATCATCATCATTGATCCGTTCACGCAGTTTCTCAATAACCGAGAGTTTATGCAACTTCAACTCTACTGGATATTTAAGGAATAAATCCTTAATGCCAATTATTGCATCTTCAACAGAAAAAATATAGTGTTAATATCCAGTTATGTTTAGCATGCAAACAAAGATGTAAGATGGTCTAACTATAGCTACAATGAGAACTCTCAAAATGCACAAGCCAAAGGCACCTAAGAATACAGTTCATATGCTGGACAATCAATTATCTTAATAGGAGAAGGCATAGCATCCTGCTGATAAATATGACAACTGTAATTTGGAGTACCAAAAAAACAGGTACCAAATCGCGAGTTCAATAGATAGCTCTAGCACAGAGGTTAAGTGATTCCGTTTCTTTGACATGGTGGTCAAATTACCATAAGCTAAATTATGGAAACTAATATTCAACCGATGTTCATAAAAAGAAAATGAACAAACGGAAAACTCGCTTATCATCCAATTATATCACTATAGATGATAAAAAGATAAACTACCTTTACGAACTTTGGCATTGTGATGAGATGTTTGCTGAAGAAGCTCCTTCAAGGTCAACCCCTTTTTGCTCACTGCCAAGCCTGCCTTCTCTGATGCCACACTCTGTTCCGGCAGAATAATTGCTGCTCACGATACAATTGAGCTCAAATCAGTGTAGACAAAACAAATTAACATGCAAGGAATTCAGCAGTATTTTTAAAAATGGAAAAATTACCAAACAATGCAACGTACCAAGCCTTTTGTTTACAATTTATGCAATGTACCACAAGTTTACCACATAATGCAACGTACTTTCAAATTTATTTCAAAATATGCAATTTTCGTAACAAATAATGCAACGTACTTTGCAATTTTTGTTTCAAATAATGCAACATACTACAAAGTACGTTGCATTTTTTGGGAACAGAATTACAAAATACGTTGGATTATGTGGTAAACTTGTGGTACGTTGCATAAATTGTAAACAAAACGAAAGTACGAAATAATTGCATCTATTTCTTGAAAAAACAAAAACAAAATTGAAACAATCGAATACTCCATTATTCTAAATTGGAATGTTCAACTAAAAGACTCAACTTGCAAGTATCAAACCTCCGCATATCAAATAAATATCGTATTGCTCAAACAATTTCTAACTTATACGAACCCTCCCATAAGGCTTCGAAAAGTGAATACTTTGATCAGAAGGGTACAAATAAAAATGTAGTTACCTTTGGATTTGATTTCAGTGTTGGTAGTGTTCTTCGGCGGCGGCAATTTTCTGCCAATTTTTCGTTTAATTTTCTGAGTAAAAAACGATTAATTAGCCAAAGATATTTATCAAGTAGTGATAATATCATGAAAATTAATCAAGTGAATTCTTACTTTGAAGTCGACACCGCGTTTTTGCTGTTTCTTCACCTGAGCCTTTGGCCGCACCATCTTCTTCTCCTCTCCTGATTAGGGTTCCGACTGTCTTTTTGCCGCCAAACAAGTTCTGTGTCAAGTTAAAAACTTGAGAAAATTATAACGAACCGTCACAAACTATAAGAGGTTACCGGGTTTTGACCCTAGACTATTAAATCCGCCAGTAAACCCCCTCATGTAGTGTCTGACATGGAAACCCAATATAACGACGTTAACGGATCTCATTCTTTCTAAAACCTAGAAATGGCAAAGGGTCGGGTTCTCTCAAAACCAGACCCGACTTTCACAGTATTTCCTTATACCGAACCCGCCCGCCCCAGACGATAAAGCGCCACTTTATTTTTTGGTAATAAGCAAAGGGAGGGGCTTTTATAGTCAACACGACGATTCTCCTCTCAAAGTAATAGAGAGAGGGAGAAAAATCGGTATGTAGCTCCGCGAGCTAGGAGCGCATCATCAGGGCAAGGCGAAAGCGAAAAAAACTACGTGACGGGGCCCTTCCGTTCAGAGGTAACGAATCTACTTTTTTCTGTTTTATGGGCTCTTCGACGAGAAGGAAAAAATAAGAAGGTCTAATCGAGAATGTAGATATAAGCCCGCATAATAGGCCACGAAAGCTCACATGACTTGAGAAATGCTAAGAGCATAAAAAAAAATAGAAAATGATGGATATAAAATGAGGTAACAATATTTTATTTGTTATATCAATTGTGGACCCGACGTACTCTAATTAAAAGCACTAACAAAATTATGACGCATCATAGAGACCAAAGTCACTTTATTTTGACTTTATATTTACTCACATAATTAACATTAAACTAGTGGGGGTTGGGTGGGTGGGTGGGTGGGCGGGCGGGCTTACATGAGCTTACCAAACCCACCCTATACGGGACAAATTGACTCGTAAATTGATCTGGTTCGGACAAATTATCATTTTGCTTAAACAGATCAATCCCCGATTATGATGGTATCACGCGTACAAATGAAAAAACTAATTTGCTATTTTTTTTTGCATTTTACTCTTTTTATATTTTTATTTAATAAAGTAGCATAACAGTTTTTTATAATATAAATATATTGTATATGAAAAATATTTTTTTAGTTATTGTTAACTAAAATAGTAAACATCATCTTAACTAAAACCATTAATAGTAAAAATTAATATATATAATAATATCAATAACTAATATTATTAATAATACTTATTAATATTTATAGTAACTATTATAATTAACTAATACTATTAATAATAATGTTAACCTATATAGTAACTACTATGATTAACTAATACTATTAATAGTAAAATTAACATATATTATAACTGTTATGATTAACTAATACTGTTAATAGTAATAGTTAATTTATAAAGTAACCATTATAGTTAACTTGTATAGTAACTATTATTGTTAATTATACTATTAATAGTAATAGTTAACTACTATAGTAACTATTATAGTTAACTAATACTATTAATAGTAGGGCAAATGACAATTTAGGGCCCAATGTTGACATGCTTTCACAATCAGGAGCCCCATGTTTTAATTTCATCGATTTATGGCCCAATGTGTTAAAATGTCATCAATTTAGGGCTTATTGACGGGAATCGTCAAAAAACCCAGTTAAGTCGACATGTGCAGAACACGTGCGATCTAACTGAGGGTAATTTTGACATTTCCGCTTGTGACTGCTTCTATAACCGCGAAAATTGTTTAATCCCTTCCCTCCATTAGAAATTGACGAAGACGCAGGGCTTCTCCTCTCTCTCTCTCTCTCTCTATCTCTCTCTCTCTCTCTCCCCGTCAAAGAAATTAGGGATTCATCAAGAGCAACATGAACGAGATGTGTAGATGTGGTCTGATTCCTCGAGTGCAGATGTCTTGGACTGATAGGAACCCAGGGCGAAGATTTCTTCAATGCCCAAACAAGAATGTAAGTAATAAGTCTGCTCTTAGCCCTAATCTTTTTCCAAGACTGAAAATTAGAAAGAAAAAAAAATGTGTTTTTGCAGGCTAAAGACTGTGGGTTTTTCGCATGGTTGGATCCAGATATGTGCGCAAGATCTAAGCTAGTCATACCAGGATTGCTCCGAAAGAGAAATAAGATGGAGGATGAAATTAGAAGATTGAAACAAAGACAGAAGTTACTGGTGCTTGTGTTGATTTGTTCATGGCCCTATTGTTTTGTTTCTCATATAAACTAAGAATTTAGTTGTTAATGGTGCCAACAACTAAACTCAGATGGTGTGGCTTAGGTGTGCTAGTGTTCAAGTATGGTAGTGTTTGTTTGGTACTATATCAATGTTGTAGAAATCTAGAATTGTAATGAATGTATGGTATGCTTGTGTTGATTTGTTCATGGGCCTATTGTCATTTGTGTTGTTTGTTTGGTTCAATATCAATGATGCATTTGAAAGACATGTTCTTCAATATGAATTTTTCTATCCAAGCTGAACAACAAAACAAAATAGAATGGATGGACACAGTGCACTTGCACTTAAAATGCCAAACTTCAATATGATAACGATATTGTGTATCCAATAACATCAATCAACAAAAGATCACAAAGAGACACCCATAAGGTCATTACTGTTGGTAGTGGTGCCCTAGGCACGTTTAATAAACGTTGTAATTGTTATCATTTATTTCATATCAATAAAGAGATGTTTTGATTATTATTGTTGTTCATGTTTACTTATAATAATCTCCGTTCCTAGTACTTGTTAAGCACTAGTATAAAGGCTAAATGATCATGGGATGATCATGTTAGATTTATGGGTACTTGTTTAGAACAAGGTACTGGACGTGACCCGCTGTATGAGATTTATGTCATGGTCTATGTCGTACATATATCTCATATTAGTTATATCATTTGAATCCTTAGACATGAAGTTATTATAGTCTTCCACTTGATGAACATTATGTTTGACATATTCAAACGCTACTGTAGATACCCCGGGGAACCACGGCTTGGCTAGAGCGGTGAATTATCCTAGGATGTCTAACTTGTTTTTAGAGTCGCCACCTATGTTTTGAGGAACATAAGAAAAACCTATTGATTGTAGCCTAAGTTTGATTACGAAAACAGAGATTCTTCGTTTTGAGGTTCGGGGGTTAGATTACGAGATGGGAAGTACCGAAACACCCATCTTGCCCAACTAAAGTTGGTCTTGCTTGATCAAAATCTACATGAATGATAACGTTCTTCTTCTTCTTCTTTAAGTTATAAAAAAAGGGGTTTAAATAGGATTTGGAATGTAGGAGATAACTCCTTAACCAACCTCAATGAGATGAGGTGATCATTAGAGTCATGTCCCAAATGATTTGGGTGATTGCACATTTGATTAGAGTAAAAGAGAGAGAGGAGATGAAGTAGAAAAGAAAGGAAAAGATGGACTTTTACCTACAATTTGAAGAACTTCAAATGTTGCTTGATGAGATCTTGGAGAACCTTTAGAAAGTGACTCTTTTTGTCTAGTTTTTTTATGATTTTTCGATCCTTGAAAATGGAGGTAAAGAGAGGTTTTTATAGGTGAAAGAGGGGTGTTTTGGTGCCACAACTCAGTCACCAAGAAATCCTTCCCGGGCAAAATCCTGTAAATTGAGCAAGGGAGGGAATCCTGGCCAGAAATCTGTAACTGACGCCCAGAGGCGCGCGCTTCCTGCTTTGGGGGCGGGAGGCGCGCGCGCCTGGCTCCTAGTGTCGGAGGCGCGCGACTCAGATAAGTCAATTTTGACAGAATGGACTAGAAAGTCAGCCCTGTCATTCAGTTTAGTCCCTGGACTTAACGAAGTCAGTCAGGAACTTAACGGAAGTGACAGAAACTAACGAGAAACACTTAAAATGGGGAGAAACACAAGATCAAATGTGCAATCGGGGTGAGCGGTCCAAGGTGGGGTGTCTACAGAGCCCCTCGGCGACGTGGACTGCAAAGCAAAACGCGTCGATGAAAGTTAAAAACACCCGCCGAGGACATCACCAAGAAAAAACAAAGACTCGATGAAAGCAGGAATTTGAAATTGCGAGAGATAGTGGTGCGCTCCCTGTGTGAGCGGCTTTTGCTGGAATGTTGTATTGGGGCTCATGGGAGCTTGTCTCGATATGGACCGAGTTTGTTGTGTTGGGGCTCATGGGAGCTTGTCTCGATATGGACCGAGTTGCCGACTTGGAGCTCATGGGAGCTTGTCTCGATATGGACCGAGTTGCCGACTTGGAGCTCAGGGGAGCTTGTCTCGATATGGACGAGTTGCCGACTTGGAGCTCATGGGAGCTTGTCTCGATATGGACCGAGTTGCCGACTTGGAGCTCATGGGAGCTTGTCTCGATATGGACCGAGTTGCCGACTTAGAGCTCATGGGAGCTTGTCTCGATATGGACCGAGTTGCCGACTTGGAGCTCATGGGAGCTTGTCTCGATATGGACCGAGTTGCCGACTTGGAGCCGCATCTGCTTACGTTGTTGACTTTGTGGGGTGTGGGCACGGTTGAATGTTTTGAATGAGGTCGTTAGTGAACCCTTGTTGACGAATCCGTTAGTGAATCCGTTCGATGAAATATTGCTTTGAAGCCTCGTGCCATTTGGAGTCACACTTGACTTTTTGAATTGTGGGGTACGGGCACAGTTGACCGCGACCAGAAAAATGTTCCTGCTGGGGATGAAATGTTGAGATTGACTCTTGAGGGGGGTGTGGCACCCGTGACAGAACTTAGGGAGTTGGAATTTTGAAGAGGACAGCCTACTTTTGAGTGGGAGTTTCTATCCTACTTTCGATTTTTGACATGCCTTAAGGGCGGACCAGAAGAATGTGTGCCCAACTGGGTGTCCGAGGATAGGGGCTGTGACTTAATTTAGGTGGAGATCTCTGACAAGGCCCTTTTCTTGAGGCGATTTAGACCTGGGGGCGCGCGCCTTCCTATGTAGGCTTGGGACGCGCGCGCATTTCAGACTGCTGGCGGGTGGCGCGCGCGTCTGGGAGGCGGAATTCCAGGCTTGACATTTGCTGACCAAAAGAGCCCCCAACAGCTATAATATCATCTTCTGTTCGACCACTTGATCCTCACAGCTCCTTTCTGCCATTTTTTTGAACATCATATTATTGCTTAACTTTGCTTGTGATCAACATTTTCCATGGCTTCCAATTCTTTTGCCCTTGATGCCAAGGTTGTTAGTGAGTATGAAAAGGACTTGGTACTTTTGTGTATTCTTTTAAGACCCATCCCAAGAAGGCCTTCATTAAAGACTTCGGGTTCCGAATTCTTTTCACTTTGCGAACGTTGAAACCGGATTGGGATTTGTTGAGAGCTGCCGTGGCTTTCTGGGATTGCGACAGCCATACCTTCAACCTTTCAGCTAATGAAATGGTGCCGACTGTTGACGATTTCGGGGCCATCCTTGGCATGCCTTTGGCCGGTCGGATTGCCGTCCCTAAATATCACCGTGGTGCCGTCGACTCTTGGGTTGAGTTACTGAATCTCCCTGTTGAGGACGTGAGGAAGATGTTGCACGGTACCGTGATTGACATAACTGAGTTGCCGATGTTCTTCAGTTTACACTCGGAGGACCCGGTGGTTCAATCTTTCAAAAGAAATGCCATGGCCGTTTGTCTCTTCAGCGAAGTACTGTTTGTTACACCCTTCGGGACTGCGGACGCGCAGTTGGCTGAGATTATTTTGCAAGCTAAGGAGCAGCAATTTAGTGTAATCCCTCTTATTGTAGGGGAGACGTTGCACGGCCTTGATGAGTTACATAGGACGGGCAAGATGTGTCGGGGAAGCCCTTTGCTCTTGACCATATGGCTCCGAGAACACTTCAGAATTTATTCTCCGAATGGTGATTTGTCTCCTTTTGCTGTTCATAGGAGGAAGTTGTTGATCCGGGATTTATCTGAAGATGATTGGAAGAAATTCTTTGCCTCTCGGGTGACCGCCGATATTGAGTGGTGTCCTCCTTTTGGGGTCTTCGTCCTTTTGTGGAATGGACTCTTGGTTTTCAGCACGTGGTTGTACCCGGTTTGAGAGATTCTTCATTTTACCAGCCAGAGCGGGTTCTGCGGCAGTTCGGTCGCCAACAGACAATTCCTTTTCCGAGGGATGGAACGCTTCGTCCAGTTGCTTACATGGGTCCTGACTTCTCGAGTGAGCTTCAGTCGGCTTGGGAGATGACCGCAATCGTTGGGCTTTTGCTCCTCTGCATCGGGGGAGTGTCTTCCTTCCCGAGAGCTACTTGGACTATTTATTTGGCACCCTTTACCGCGGCATCACTTGGGTTGATGTGCTTCGTGCCGAGTTGTTGGGACAGGGTTTTGAGCCTAGCAGCACTTTGAGATATAGAGAGGCTGCTGCTGATTCGAGTAACATTCTCGCTGACCCTTTCGGTACTCCTTTGGATGACTTTTATTCTAGGAGACGTGTTGCAGCACAGAAGGTTTCGGTGCGTATTAGTGCTCCTTTGTTAACCAAGAAGAAAAGGATTGAGAGACGATCGGGTGGTCCTTCGAAGGCTAAGAGAAAATTGGATTTTTCTTATTACCCTAAGAGATTGCAATTAGACCACTTTGTTTTAGGATTTAATATTTTGATGTCTTTTGTTGCTCAATAAATCCGTTGTAATGGTTTGAATAATTCATTGAATGAATAAAAAATTGCATTTTGTTATTTGAAGTGAATTGGGTATTTTTGACATGTTTTAGACCGCACCCGAAGGTTGCCTACGTTCCTCCAGTTGGGAGGCTCAGGTCTTCGTAGTTCAAACAAACAAAGAGCATTTTTTTTTATTTTTTTTTATTATTATTTTTTTTATTATTTTTTTTATTTTTGTGCACCTGTTTTTTGCCTAGACCGCCCTTGCGGGTTTTCAATCTAGCGGGCTTCTTTTTTGCACGTGCTCTAATTTTTGCCTAGGCCGCCCTTGCGGGTTTTCAACCTAGCGAGCGATTTTTTTTTTTTTTTTTTTTTAATGGTCTTTGTTTATTAAGCATAGAACCTCTTGAGCTTGTCGAGGTTGACCTCCTTTGGCAGCTGGTCACCATCTAAATCTACGAGCCGGACTGCACCACCGCTTAGTATCTTTTTGACCACGTACGGACCGATCCGTCGGGGTCCCCATTTCCCAGGGGATTCATGGCATTAGGAGGATGTTGTCTTAAGACCAAATCTCCCACATTGATGTTTCGAGGCCTCACTTTTTGTTGAAAGCTCTTGCCATCCTTTGCTGATATGCCCTCGTGCGTTCGAGTGCTCTTAACCTTTTCTCGTCGAGTAAGGCTAGCTGTTCGTATCGACTTTGCATCCAGTTGACCTCGTTGACTTGATTCTCGAGGAGGACCCGTAGAGATGGGACTTCAAATTCGATAGGGAGTACGGCTTCAGAACCATAGACCAATGCATAAGGAGTTTCTCCTGTTGCGGATCGTATTGATGTGCGGTAGCCCCACAATGCTAATGGTAGCTTCTCGGGCCAATCCCTTCCTGTTGAGGCCATTTTCTTGACGATGGCCTCGATGGTCTTATTTGCTGCTTCAACTGCGCCATTTGCTTGGGGCCGGTAAGGAGATGACTTGTGCTTAGTGATCTTGTATTCTACCAAAAGTGCATCCATTTCCTTCTCAAAGTGAGAGCCGTTGTCAGAAATGATTTCATGAGGCACGCCGTATCGGCACATGATATTGATTTTTACAAACTCGGCCACTTTCTTGGCGTTGAGGGTTCGATAGGCTTGTGCTTCGACCCACTTTGTGAAGTAGTCGACTACCACTAGGACGAATGACTGCCCATTGCTTCCGGCAGGATGAACTTTACCGATGATGTCTATCCCCCAACAAGAGAAAGGCCAAGGTGTGACCATGATGTAAAGTTGTGAGGGTGGAGCATGTTGCAGATTAGCGTGGAATTGGCACTTGGCACACCTTTTGACTTTCTCGATACAGTCTCGTTCCATAGTGCTCCAATAGTAACCAATGCGAAGTATCTTCTTGACTAGCATAAACCCATTCATGTGGGGTCCACATTCTCCTTTGTGCACTTCACACATTATCTCTTGAGCTTCGGTCTCATTGGCGCATAGGATATTGATCCCGTCGTGGTGACTTTTATAGACTCGGTCCCCAATCAGTACGTACCGAGAGGCTAACCTTTGCAGAGCTGCTTGAGACTTCTTATTGATGTTCTCAGGATAAGTGCCGTCTTTGAGGAAGTTCATGATATCCGAATACCATGGAGAGTTTGTTTGAACCTCGTTGATCTCGATACTCATGCAATATGCCGGACTGTTCCTTCGAGCAATTTTGAAAGGCTTCACCATTTTCCCTTTGGGCATTTCAACTAATGAAGCTATAGTGGCCAGTGCATCGGCGAAGCGATTCTTATCCCTTGGCAGGTAGTTGAAAGTGATCTCTTGGAATTGTTCAACCAGTTCTTCAAGGTGTGTGACCATACTGTTGGAGAGTCGGGTCTTGGGTTCGCCATTTACCCGATTGCTGATTGATAAGGAGCAAAGAGTCGCCGAACACTTCTAGTTCCGTGACGTTTCTTTCGAGAGCTGCTTCGAGCCCTGCTATGCATGCTTCGTACTCGGCAATGTTGTTGGTAGCTTCGAATTCTAGGCGTATGGCAATGGGAGTGTAGATGTCTTTTGGATCGACAAGCAATACCCCTATACCAAAACCGTGTTTATTGGCGGCGCCATCGAAAAAAAGTTGCCACTTGTCTTCCTCGGGTGGTACAAATTAAATGCTCATCGGGGAACTGTACATCTTCCCCCTTCACTTCGTCACACGGGAATTCGGCAAGCTGGTCACTGAACACTTTCCCCCTGACGGATTTTAGTGTGACGTAAGTGATATCATAGCCGGCGAGCATGAAGTACCATTTGGCTATTCTTGTTGACATGAAAGGCTTCTCGAAGATGTAGCGGAGCGGGTCCACCTTTGCTACTAGCTTGATCGGAAAAGCTTCCATATAGTGTTTGAGCTTTTGAGTGACCCAAACCAATGCTGCACATGACTTCTCTAAGACAGAGTAGTTCTTTTCGCCTCCTTGGAATCGGCGACTGACAAAATAAATGGCGTTCTCCTTTGTGGACTCTCGTTGCTCTTGTGCTAACATAGCCCCTAGGGCTTCATCATTAACAGTGAGATAGAGTAACAGAGGTTTCTCTTTGTGCGGCGGAACTAGAACAGGAGGGCACGTTAAGTAATGCTTCACTTGATCGAAGGCTTCTTGGCACGCGTCGGTCCATTCTAGAGCTACATTCTTCTTGAGTAACTTGAAGATTGGCTCGCACATGGAAGTGAGTTGGTGCACAAACCGACTGATGTATTGTAGTCTGCCCATGAAACCTTTAATCTCTTTCTGCGTCTTTGGAGGAGGCATGTCAATGATTGCCTTGATTTTGGAGGGGTCTACTTCGATTCCCCTTTCAGTGACCATATAACCAAGAACTTTGCCTCGGATAACCCCGAATGTGCACTTTGCAGGGTTGAGCCTCATCTTGTGTTGACGAAGCCTTTCGAAGAACTTGCGGAGATCGATTAAATGTTGACCATCGGTCCCTTTGGAGTGAATGATCATGTCGTCCACATAGACCTCGATTTCTTTGTGAATCATATCGTGGAACAAGTCTGTCACGGCTTTGGTAGGAAGCCCAGCGTTCTTAACCCAAAGGCATGACTGTGTAGCAAAAGGTACCCCACGGTGTTGTGAAGGCTGTCTTATATTGATCTTCCTCGGCCATGAGAATCTGATTGTACCCAGTGAACCCATCCACGAATGAGCGAACCTCGTAGGTAGCAGTGGAGTTGACTAGCATGTCGATATTAGGGAGTGGAAAATCATCCTTTGGGGAAGCTTTGTTTAAATCCCGGAAGTCTACACAAACTCGAACCTTGCCGTTCGCCTTCCTGACTGTCACAATGTTGGCTAACCATGTCGGATACTCGATCACCTTGATGAAACCCACACTGAGGAGCTTCTCAATCTCTTCTTTGACCTGCAGAGACCATTCTGGCTTGATCTTTCTGAGCTTCTGTTTTACTGGCCTGGCATCTTCTCTGATCGGAATCCTGTGCTCTGCTACTTTTCTGTCTAAACCCGGCATGTCTTTGTATGACCATGCGAACACATCCACGAACTCCCGTAGTAATGCAGTCAATCTGTCTCTGTCGTCTCCCTTGAAGAAGCTTCCAATCTTGGTTTCCTTTGGCTCTTCTTCGGTACCCAGATTAACAACATGCAATTCTTCGTCAGCCTTTGGACCATTCTCGCCACGACTACGGACTTGTTGAGCAAGTTCATTTAAGTATGTTGTGTTTTCGTGGTCTATTTCATCATAATTTGAATCGTTATTAACTTGTTCGTTAAGTTCATTATTAGTTAATTCATCATTTATGATGTTTGCAATCTCAGGGTACTCAGAAATATCAAATTTTTCATTAGCAAAGAAAGGAAACACATGCTCGGCTATGGCCTCCAAATCCTCTTGGGTGAGGGTATTAGAGACACTCTCGGACTCGAAAGTAAGTGTGAGCTGCTCTTCCTTTGTTGCTGTGCGGGGTATGCAACCCATTTCTTGGACTAAGAATTCCTCGGATACCACGGGCCCTTTTGTTGAATACCAATTGTTGATCGGCTCGGAGCTTGGCGGGATCTCACTGATAGTCTCATCATGATGACGGTGTCATGGATGGCGTTAACTTGGCATTCATTCATTATGGCAAGCTCTTCAAACATGGAGGCTAAATCTGTCAGTTCTTCCCCCACGGTGATTTCTGTCTCGGACTCTATAGTCATCTTCCTCCCCCACCATTCACGGGGCGACATGGGAGTTGGTTCCCTTTCGGATTTCTGGATCTCACAATCGGAGAAGATTTCGAGGCCGGGCTTTTTGACACCTTTATTGTTAACCCACGGCTCGGGAAAGATCATGTATGGAATGTCTTCCCCTTGGCGGACAAAATAACCATTCAACGTCTTGCGGTAAGGCCTTAGATTAGGGACTTCATAACGACGGCCTTCTTTACGAGCTCGGGCCTTTTCATTCTTGATCGCTTGCTCTTGTTTCAAGTCTTCTTTGGAAGGCTCATACCCCAAACCGAAGGTGTTCTTGACAAATGGGACTTGCACGGGATGTAGGATTCCTTGTTGATATTTCCCTAAGCCTAAACCAGGGAAGTAGTCCATATTCCTCATCATGCGGAGGACTTTGTGATTGCTGGGGGTCCATGATCCGTTTCCCCTTCTTTGTCAATGGCGTTGATTGAGACCGGAGAGAGTGGAGTCTGGTAGACCATGCTGGACTTGGTGGACGGGCTCACATTTCCTGTGGATAGTGATGTTTTCAGCCATTACGGTCACTATTTCATCACCATTTCGGATCTTGACACATTGGTGGAGAGTTGACGGTACGGCATTAGCACTATGAATCCATGGTCGGCCCAACAGTAAGTTGAACGAGGCCGGGATATCAAGCACTTGGAATGGAACGGACATGACCATGCTCCCAAACTCAATGTCTATTTCGATCATACCCATGACTGTACGGGCGGTGCTGTCATAACCTCGGATTACTTGAGTAGAAGGCTTCAAATCGAATCCTTAAGCCCCAGTATGCCCATGATCCTACCAGGCATGAGATTGAGTGCGGAACCACCGTCCACTAAGACTCTTGAGACGGGCTCCCCTTGCTCGTACTTTGAGGTAAATAGCTTCGTTGTGGTCGGAACCAAACGGTGGAAGGTCCATATCGGCGAAGGTGATGACGTTGCTAAAATGAATGTGACCAATCATTGCCGTGAGGTCCTCGGGAGTAGTATCGGGAGAAACTGATGTATCATCGAGATTGCGGATGACAAGATCTCGGTGTTTCTTCGAGGATGCAATGAGGTCCCAAATAGAGATGTTGGCTTGAGTTTTCTTGAGTTGGACAAGTAGAGGATCTTCGGGAGCGTTGTGAGCTTGCGGCTTTTGAGAAGAGGAGCTCGGTGCGGAAGTGGAAGGATGCTTGCTATGACTCGACCGGATCGAGTTAGCATGTTGACATTCCCATCTTGCTTCTTTTCCTATTCTCTAGTACTTCCCTCATTACTTCATCATAAGTCACTACATAACAAGAATTGTCAAGTTTATTCATAACATTGGGGCCCCCATTCACAATTGGGATTGAATGGGTGGTCTCCTCAAGTTCTCCTATCTCTATTACATTGACATGCTCGTCATTAGTCACTACAAATTCTTTCTTATCTATGAGATCTTGAATGACATTGCGGAGAATGAAGCAATCCTCGGTGGTGTGGCCACTATATTGGTGGTAGCCACAATATTTGTGGTGAGCATGATTGGAGTTGATCGTCTTGGGTTGGTACCCTTGCACGGGTGTGACTTGACCCTTTGCCTTGAGGACCTCGAACACTTCGGTTTGAGTCATGCCTTGGAGAGGCGTGTAGACACGGTCACTTCGGGACTTCTTCCCTTGAGGTGGAGGAACCTTTTTGTAATTCCCCTTGTCAATAGTGACGGCGTTGACCGAGGCCTCTTTTGTGGAGTTGGAAGCGGCCTTGTAGCTGTAAGTAGGAGTGGTCTTCTTGATCTCCTTGAGCAAGTCATCCATGCGTACCCCCGCCTCATACATTTGGGAGCAGTCGTAGTAGCAAGCCCCACTTAGGTGAGTGCGGAGATCAATCTTGAGACACTTGAGAAATATGTCCATTTGCTCTTTTGTGTTTGGCCTCTCAACAATTTCAGAGAGTTTGTCATTCCATCTCCTTGTGAAGTCGATGAAGGACTCATTGTCTCGTTGAGTAGTGTTCTCTAACTCTTTCCTTGTGGACCGGTGAGTGGTGTTGCCTTGGTATTGGTTCTTGAAGGCAAGCATGGCGGAGTCCCAATCAAGACGGACAGTGAGCGGGAGAGTAGCATACCAATCTTTTGCCGCCCCCTCGAGAGTGAGAGGAAAGCATTGAGCCATCACCTTGGGGGAGACCTTCTTTGGAACCATTGCCCAAATATAAGTCTCAATGTGAGCCATAGGACAAGAGTTGCCCTTGAATTTGCTTATGTCGGGCATCTTGAACTTATCGGGAAGAGCGGCCATAGTACTCATGAGGATGGATGATTGATAAAGCCTTGTGTCGGAGCCTTTCCCCATGTTGAGCCCATTGAATCTTTGGTCGATGTAGGCCATGATAGAATCCACCATTTTGGGCTCATTGTTCTCGGAACTTGGTTCCCCCATTTTCTTGGTGCGGGTGTTGACATAAGGACTCTTGAACAAACCTCGGTCCATTCGGACTCATCATCATTGTTCTTGTTCTTTCCCTTGGCAAGGTTGGTGAGCTTTTCTTTCATTAGCTCCATTTCGGCCTCGTGGGCCTCCCTTTGGCTGTCGAGGTGGGATTGCCAAATGTCGTCTTTGCTTTGTGCCTCCTTGTTAAGGGTGGAGACTTGCTCTTGTAGGAGTTGGACCATAGTTGAGAGCTGTTCGAGAGACATGGTGTTGCTGCTGCCGGTCATGGTTGATGTTGGAGCTGTTGGAGTGATCTCTTCACGGACTAACCGATTTTCTGAATCCCGGTAGACTTTGTAAGTACCAATTGAACCTATATTGCAGAAGAGGCCCTTGTCAGTCTTGAGTAACACTTGCGGTCCATGAAGAGGCTTAGAACACACAGTTGGGCACACGACTCGAACCACATAAGAAAAGACTCTTTTTTTTTTTTTTTTTTTTTTATAAGTCGGAGGGAATGAATCCCTTTTTGGGTTTCTAAGAAAATAATGGAATCGTCACACTAGTATATAGACCATCTCGCGGTCCCATATACTCATCGGATTCCATCGCGCTTGTGAATCCTACATGTATCGGGATTAAACTAAATTAATGTAGTAAAGCATACATGCGGGGACGGATTTTTATTTTCGTCCAAAATAACCACTTTTGGGGACGGATTTTTATTGCGTCCCTTTCAACAAGTTGGCATGTATGATTTGAAGACATTAGTTTAGGGAAATCTCGGTAGATGGAAACCGACTTGAGTCACGGAGTGTTAGACCCTAACTAGAATTTGTGTGGTTTGTGCTCGGCTTGAATATGAGGCTCAAAGGTCACCCTCGGCATGTAGTCTTGAACTACGCCACGGGCTGAGGTTTACCGCTTCGAAAGAGCCAAGGTCTGGTGGAGCTTGAAACTTTCTAGGACGGGCCTCGACGGGTTTGGGGTTGGACTTGTGCGACTCGATAGTGAGCAGTTCATAGGAATATGTGCATGTAGTGTGAGGTCTAACAAGTGACAAAAATTTATTTTTTTTTAGATTTTTTTTTTTTTTTGAAAAGAAAGAAAAAACACACAAAACACGTAAGCACATAAAATTACAACTCCCGAATCACCCGTGTGAACGGTAAATAAAACACAAAATTAAAACAGTCTGAGGGTTCAATTCTGTTCTGATGCAGGCAACTGTGCCCACACCCCACTGTTCTGCTCAGTCACTGAAACCTGTTTCTGTTCTGGGAATCAACCCAGAAGCGTGCGCCTCTGAGTGCTAATGTGGGACGCGCGCGCATGGCGCAATGCTTATGGGAGGCGCGCGCTTCTGGGGCACACCTTTCAGAATGTCAGACTTTGGATTCAGGGGATTGCCCTGGTCCCATGTTCATATTGTAACCCCTGCAGAAGTGATTAGTGCAGAATAACAGAAGAGAAGATGAAGAATATGAAGAAGTGGGCGATTCTGGTTCTTGATGCGGGATGCGCGCGCGTTAGGCTTAAAATGCCAGACGCGCGCGCCTCCCCCATCAGGAAACAGAATGCCCAGAAAAGATGTAGATTTCGGTCAGAATGCAAGTTTAACCCTCAAATAAACTCCCCAGCGGAGTCGCCACTGTAGATACCCCGGGGAACCACGGCTTGGCTAGAGCGGTGAATTATCCTAGGATGTCTAACTTGTTTTTAGAGTCGCCACCTATGTTTTGAGGAACATAAGAAAAACCTATTGATTGTAGCCTAAGTTTGATTACGAAAACAGAGATTCTTCGTTTGAGGTTCGGGGGTTAGATTACGAGATGGGAAGTACCGAAAACCCATCTTGCCCAACTAAAGTTGGTCTTGCTTGATCAAAATCTACATGAATGAAACGTTCTTCTTCTTCTTCTTTAAGTTATAAAAAAAGGGGGGTTTAAATAGGATTTGGAATGTAGGAGATAACTCCTTAACCACCTCAATGAGATGAGGTGATCATTAGAGTCATGTCCCAAAATGATTTGGGTGATTGCACATTTGATTAGAGTAAAAGAGAGAGAGGAGATGAAGTAGAAAAAGAAAGGAAAAGATGGACTTTTACCTACAATTTGAAGAACTTCAAATGTTGCTTGATGAGATTCTTGGAGAACCTTTAGAAAGTGACTCTTTTTGTCTAGTTTTTTGATGATTTTCCGATCCTTGAAAATGGAGGTAAAGAGAGGTTTTTATAGGTGAAAGAGGGTGTTTTTGGTGCCAAAACTCAGTCACCAAGAAATCCTTCCCGGGCAAAATCCTGTAAATTGAGCAGGGAGGGAATCCTGGTAAGAAATCTGTAACTGACGCCAGAGGCGCGCGCTTCCTGCTTTGGGGGCGGGAGGCGCGCGCGCCTGGCTCCTAGTGTCGGAGGCGCGCGACTCAGATAAGTCAATTTTGACAGAATGGACTAGAAAGTCAGCCCTGTCATTCAGTTTAGTCCCTGGACTTAACGAAGTCAGTCAGGAACTTAACGGAAGTGACAGAAACTAACGAGAAACACTTAAAATGGGGAGAAACACAAGATCAAATGTGCAATCGGGGTGAGCGGTCCAAGGCGGGGTGTCTACAGTAC
>JAOWBW010000141.1:0-70144 GCA_026119855.1 Campanula takesimana
AGCGGCCGAGTATTGGTGGAAAGCGGTGAAGGATAATTGGGATGAGACACATGTACCATATGCTTGGGAGACTTTTGTGAAGAGATTCAAAGATCATTTCATTCCTAAGGTGGACCAAGATAGAAAAGAGGTTGGAATTTCTTAATCTAAAGCAAAATATGATGACTGTAGCTGAATATGTTGCAAAGTTCACTGAATTGGGCTAGGTATTGTCAATATTTGGTGGCACGAAGAAGAAAGATAATGAGGTTCGTGAAAGGATTGAAGACAATTATCAGAACACACAGCTTATCTCCCACAAATTTCAGGATTTGCAGGATTCGATTGATCGTGCTTACCAGGTGGAAGCATGACATTGTTGAATATAAGAGAAAGATGGAGGCAACGGTGGAGGAAGACAAGGAGGACAGGGGAAGCAACAACAACACAACAACGTGGTGATAGTAGAGGATCTCAAGGTGCATCTTCACAGTTTAGGGGATCTTCTCAAGGTCAGTCGGGTAATAGAAATCAAGGTAACACTTCAGGGAGTCATAACAAAAAAGGTTTGTAACTATTGTCAGAAAGAGGGGCATTCTGAGGAAAGATGTTGGAAGAAACAAGGTAAATGCATAAACTGTGGTCAGTTGGGTCATTATCAGAGGGATTGTCCCAGGCTAACGAATCAGTCTTCGGGAAGTGTAGTTGGGTCTTCTCAGGTCCAGAAGAGGGATTCTTCAGGGAATCCTAAGGTGCAGGGTCGTGTCTTTGCCGTCACTCAACAACAGGCTTCAGATTCTTCTAATGTGATAGGAGGTATAATTTCTGTGTCTAGTTTTGAGGGCACGAGCACTTATAGACCCTTGCTCTCATGTGTCTGTGCACTTTGCTTCTCGATTACATTTGTCTTCTGAATCTCTACCTTATGTTTTAGAGGTGTCTACTCCTATAGGAGAGTGTTTGGTGACCAATAAAGTGTTGCATTCTTGTGATGTACATATACGTGATCATGTTTTACCTGCTGATTTAGTTATCATGCCATTACAAGATTTTGATATTATTTTGGGTATGGATTGGTTGAGTAAATATTGTGTATCTTTCAACTGTTTTAAAAAGGTGGTCACATTTCTATCCCTAACGTCCCTGAATTTACATTTGAGGCCATTCCCTGGGGTAGAGAGATTCGTATCATTTCTTATGTGAAGGCTAGAAGGTTATTGAATCGTGGTTGTGTGGGATTCTTGGCCAGTGTTCTTGATACTACTAAAAGGGTTCCTGAAATAGAGGATGTGCCTATTGTTAAAGAATTTTCAGATGTATTTTCTTCTGAGTATGCTATGCCTCCCGATAGGAAAATCGAGTTTTGTATTGACTTGCTTCCAGGTACAACTCCAATATCTGAGACACCGTATAGAATGGCTCCAGCTGAGTTAAAAGAGTTGAAGGTTCAATTACAAGAATTACTTGATAGAGGATTCATCCGCCCTAGTGTATCACCGTGGGAAGCTCCTGTGTTGTTTGTAAAGAAGAAGGATGGATCCTTGAGACTGTGTATTGATTATCGAAGTTGAATCAGGTAACCATAAAGAATAAATATCCTCTACCTCATATTGATGACTTGTTTGATCAACTACAAGGTTCAGTCGTCTTTTCAAAGCTTGACTTGAGGAGTGGGTATCACCAGTTGAAAATCCGTTCTGAAGACATTTCTAAAACTGCTTTCCGTAGTAGATATAGCCATTATGAGTTTCTTGTTATGCCTTTTGGGTTGACTAATGATCCGGCTGTGTTTATGGATATGATGAATCGGGTCTTCAAACCTTATCTTGATACCTTCGTGGTTGTATTCATTGATGATATTCTTGTTTATTCAAAGTCTCGGGAGGAACACGAGCAACACTTACGAATGGTATTATCTATTCTTCGGGAGGAACAATTGTTTGCGAAGTTCAGTAAATGTGTTTTTTGGCTTGATGAAGTATCTTTTCTTGGGCACGTGATTTCTAATAGAGGCATATCGGTTGATCCATCCAAGATTGAGGCTATTGTGAATTGGAAGTGGCCCAAATCAGTGTCAGAAATTCGAAGCTTCTTGGGGTTAGCTGGGTATTGCAGAAGATTCATTGAAGGGTTTTCTAAAATTGCAACTCCATTGACTCAGTTGACTCGAAAGAATGTTCCTTGGGTGTGGAATGACAAGTGCCAACTCAGTTTTGAGGAATTGAAGAAGAGATTGACTACTGCTCCTATTCTCGCACTACCTAATGGAAATGATGACTTGGTGATATATAGTGATGCTTCTAAAGAAGGCCTCGGGTGTGTGCTAATGCAGAATGGAAGGGTGATTGCGTATGCTTCAAGGAAGTTGACTCCGAGTGAGCAGAATTATCCTACCCATGACATGGAACTTGCGGCTATTGTCTTTGCATTGCACAAGTGGAAACATTATCTTTATGGAGCAAAATTTGAGTTTTTACCGATCATCAAAGTTTGAAGTATCTTTTCTCACAAAAAGAGTTGAATAACAGGCAAAGAAGATGGATGGAGTTACTGAAGGACTATGATTGTACTATCTCTTATCATCCGGGTAAAGCAAATGTGGTAGCTGATGCCATTAGTCGGAAGTCTTATGTAGCTTCATTGATGGTGCGTGAATGGAAAATGTTGGAAGATGCTCGAGATTAGAGTCCTTATGAATCGAAGCATGGAGCTATATTTGCGAACATTAAAGTATTACCAATCTTAATTCAACAAATCAAGGATGCTCAGAAGGATGATCCTGAGTTAATGAAGATTGTGGGTAAAATCAACGATAAAAATTTTGAGGATTTCTCTCTTAGTTCTGAAGGAGTATTGAGTTTTAGAGGCCGATTGTGTGTGCCTAACATTGATGGGATCAAATGCCAAGTTCTTGATAAGGGCCACAAATCAAGGTATACTATTCATCCCGGGAGTACTAAAATGTATCAGAATTTGAAACAACATTTCTGGTGGAATAACATGAAGCGTGAAATAGCGGATTATGTGCCAAAGTGCTTGACTTGTCAACAGGTTAAAGCTGAACATCAAAGACCTGCTGGTTTGCTTCAACCTCTTGAGATACCGGAATGGAAGTGGGAACATGTCACTATGGATTTCATGTCAGGATTACCTCGTACTCGAAGAAAGCATGATGCAGTTTGGGTGATTATTGATAGATTGACAAAGTCTTCTCATTTTCTACCTATTGAGATTGGCTATTCGATGAAAAGGCTTGTGAACTTGTACATTAATGAGATCGTGAGATTGCATGGAGTTCCAATGAGCATTGTATCTGATCGTGACCCTAGATTCACCTCTCGGTTTTGGCAAGCGTTTCAAAAGGCTTTGGGTTCCGAATTGAGGTTCAGTACAACATTTCATCCTCAGACAGATGGTCAGTCATAAAGAACTATTCAGATTCTTGAGGATATGTTGAGAGCTTTTTATGTTGACTTCTCAGATTCTTGGGATTCCTGTTGGTCCCAGAGACACAACAAGGGTATGAAAAGAGGCTAGAGGGGGGGGTGAATAGCCTATTTAAAATTTCAACCCTTTTTCAAAATTCAACCTTTATGCTTACACTTGAATTTTGCGGTAGATAAAAACCACACGGTCAAGTATAAAATGCACAGCGGAAGTTTTCGTTGAAACAAGTTTAGAGTTGGTTTTGATAAGTTCAATGCGGTAGGTTTGTTTTTGCGGTAGGTAGTGCGGTAGATGTATATGCGGTAGGTAGTAGTGCGGTAGGTTAATGTGAGGTAAGTTGAAAGATTGAAAATTTGTGTCTTAGAGATTTTTGGCAAATGATAAGTTAGTCAGATTTTAACTTAGGCAATGAGGTAGACAAACAAACACAATTCACACTTGTTCTTAAATCTGAAAGATCAAACACTAAAAGACAAACAAGATTAATATGAACAAGTGAAGAACAATATGAACAAGATGAACAAGACTTAAAGTAAATTTGCAGAAAAGTAAAGTGCAGTAAATAACTGACACAATGATTTGGAAAGGTTCGATCTGTTAAAAGATCTACGTCCTTTACCAAGATGGTCAGTCTTGGATTTTGAATGGAGGATGTATTAATTCTCTTGAGTACATATTACAAAGATGAAGAACTGAATTAACTCCTATTTTCTATGAAGAACAATCCTAGACTTAGACCAGTCTATCCCTAATGATTCAATCTATGTGATTGATCAATCGGGGTGAGTGTGTGTGTAAGAATCAAGAGCTCTTTGAAATCTATATGATTTTAGAGCCTAATGAATCTTGTGTTGAGAGGCTTGAGATTTGATCTTGAAGGTTGCTGGAGATTTGTTGAAGACTTGAAGGTTGAATGCTTGAAGATTCAAAGGATTCTGGAAATCTTGAGTATGATCTTCAATCACCAAGAATTTCAACAGCAATTTCTCTCTTAGAATCTCAGCTTATGTTCAATGAAGAATTCAAGGTCTATTTATAGCCTTGATGGAGAAACTAGCCGTTTGAATTCTTGGAGGGCAAGTTTGGAGGACAATGAGCTGTTGATTTCTAATTGGAGCTCAGTCTGAGTTGTCCTTTTGTTGCAGAGTCATGGTGGTCCAACTGTACTATGATGACAGTTGTATTCAAATTTGAAATTTGAATTTGCAACGTTCAAAACTAACCAAGGTAAAGACACAAGTGTGACTATGGTTAAGTTTGAACCAACTTGAGTTTCTTCAACCATGGTTCCATGCGGTAGATATTCACGCGGTAGGATGGAACCATGCGGCAAGGTTATCTGCGGCAAGCATAGAGAATGCGGCACCTTGGTCGTGCGGTAGGTTACATGCGGTAGGCAATGGACCTACCTCATTTTTCCAGACTTAGAAAAATTGAGTCCTAATCTGCTAAGCCTATTCAACTATAAAGTGGACTATTCTAAAATAAGTACAAGTACTTTTTACAATATATCCTAAAGTCCACAAAGAGTAAAATAAGGTTATGGGATCAATCAAATTAAGGTAATAGGAGTGGTTTATAATAAGCATACCCAACAATCTCCCCCTATTTGATTGAGACCATTACCTACTATAACAAAGGCTAATTCATTGTACTTGGTAAAAACATGCTTTTGAGAATAAACATTTTATTAATATCATGTCCCAAGTTAATGCACACACTAAGCCAATGTTATAGATTTCTATCATCCTAAAAAGAAAAAAACAAATTACTAATCCTAGAAGATAGAAAAATTATTTGAAGCATTTCAAGATAAATAATCAGAGAAGGAGTAGAAATGCAACAAACTCAATAATCATACTCCAAGATGATAATCATTAATGCAGCAGGAGTATAAGGATCACAAAAGAGAAATATTGTTTTAAGTTACAAACCTAGAATGAAAACATAAGAGTAAGATTGTTTTAAACATTAAATTTTTATGACCACATGCGGTCAGATCAAATGCGGTCAACATCATTGAGGTCTTCAATGAATTTTGCGGCAAGAGGAAAGCGGTAAGCTGGGATATTCAATCCAGGAATCATGACTGGAGCAGTGATTCCATCTTCTTCTTCCTCTTCACCGTGAGCTTGAACATTGCCGTGACCTGCTTCAGGAGTTTGAAAAGCTTCCTGCGCGGCTTGAATCACGCCTTGTCGATTAAGCCTGTTCATTACCGTATTGATGCGGTTGGATAGGAGGTCAATCTTGGTAGATTGTCCTTCAATTCTGACGTTGTTGATCTCAATACGGTTGGTTTAAACCTTCATCGCTTCAGTCATCGCGGCAATCTTGGGAGTAAACTTTTCAGCAACCGTAAGAAGTGCGGTATTTGTTTGAACCATTATTTCCTCCTTTAGAGAAGATTTCAACTTCTTCAGCTCTTTGCCCAGCTCATCCTTGACTTCAAGTTTATCAGAATTCATAGCCTTTGACAATTCTTTGCTCGCACCTTCAACACCATTGACAACACTGGTACTGATGTAATTAGTTTGCTTATGAAGGGCCTCTCTGAGTGCGGCATAAGTGAGAGCAGGATCTGCGGCAGGAGGTGCGGTAGAGCTGCTAGTTGTTCCTTGCATGATGTCCTTAACAGCCTTTGTTATCACAACACTCTCCCCCTTAATGGTTGAAATCATTTCGGAGGGAAGTGTGGCAACATCTCGCTTCAATGCGGCTTGATCAGTCTTTAGCTCAATAACCTCCTCTCGAAGCGCCACCATACTAGACACTAAAGAAACAACATGTGATTGAGTGTCTGCCTGCATCTGAGTAAGAAGCTTGACTGCGGCAAGCAGTTCAGGAATAGATTGATTCAACTCAGGAGCAGGTGGTGCGGTCGATGGAGCTGGTGCGGTAGGGACAGGATGCACGATAGGAGGAACCTCAATGTTTTGTTCGGAGACCATAGCCTTTGGTGATGTGGTAGCATCATCATCACCATCCTCAATATCAATAAGAGTATCGACCTTCTCAGGAACAATATCGTCTTCAATATGCTCAACATCCATATCTTTTTCTGCGGCAGACTTGTCACTTGCGGCAGAATCTCCATGTTCTTCCTCAGAACTCTCATCAACCAATCCCTTATCAATGGGCTTCTCAACAGCCTGTTCCTCTGTTTCACTTTCAGTTGCATCCTCAGACTGCTCATCCTCTTCTGCGGCAGCATCATCCTCATTCTCAGAGCCACTCACTTTTTCCATATCAGCCTCTTGGGCATCCAGAACAAAATTCTTTAAAATTTTGGGAGGGGCAACCACTATTTCTTCGTCAGATGAAAGGGTTGGGGAGATGTTAGTACCCGATCTGAAAATGAGTTTATTAGGACTTTCCCAAATATACAAGGACTTTATAGGAATTAGAAACCTTGCAAAGACTTGTCCTGGATTCCCAAAATATCTCATTTATGACAAAATCCATCAAAATAGGCAACTTAGGGTTACCATAAAGCAACAGTGAAACCCTAGCTTGAAAATCAAGTCAGCCGGCAACCTTGGCCACGCGGCCAACATTGCTCCGCGTTGATCTTGGCCACGCGGCCACTATTGTCACCGGCATCAACAATGGCCAGGCGGCCAACCTTGCGCCGGATGATCTGGACCATCAGATCCTCCCACCAGTTTACTATATAAACCACTCCAGGCTATTGGTTTAAGGATCCGAGTTTGAGAGCTCTAAAGTACGAGTTTTGGAGTTCTTAAACACAATTTTCTCCCTAATTAAGCATTCAAACACTCGAGAAGATCAAGGTTTATTTCTTGCCAACATAGGTAAGTTTTCTAACTTTTTCTTCGTGTTCTTGCATTATTTTTAATGTAGATCTTTTATATTCATGTTCGTACATGTTTATTCATAGTTTCTTCATATTCTTTGCATGCTCATTCATATGTTCATAATATGTTCTTCGCATGTTCTTCGTGTTCATAGATTAAAACCTTATTTATGCTATATTTAGGGTTGCGATCTTCATAATTATATGTTATGTCATAGCCAATGATGATCGAGGGTTCATCAACCCAAGGATGATCTAGGAACTACTTCTAAACCCTAATCTTTAGGTAATTTCCCCCTCATTATGCATGATCCCGATTCTTCTGCCTATTCTAATTCTCTGCGAACTACGCTGACCTGAGCTTCTCACATTGAGAGGAACGTAGGCAATCTTCGGATCCGGTCTCAAACTCTAACACACTACTAACACATTCATCATGATAGAAAGACCGATCATTCGGGCAATAGGAGTGATAACGTCCAATATTCTTCTCTTGTTGTAATTTGACCCCCGAACCCATTAAACATGCTTTTTTCAATGTTTTGGCTTTAATTAAAACGGCGTGGCGACTCTCATAATTTTAATGTCGTTAAGAATATTCCCTTTGTAAATAAAAATAATCACAAGATACTTCCCATGCGTCGCTTCATCGGAAAGGGGTATTCACAGGAGATTACCTCAGGTGAAGGTTGCTTAGCCACCTTAGCCTTTTTGGAGACTTTGACTGGGCTAGGGGTATGAGATCTTTTCTTGTCAAACGACTCCCCCTGACTAGGTGCTGTTTTGAGGGATATAGAAGGTTTGGATTTGAGAGAAGGCACGGTAGATTGAGGGACAACATAGGGTTGTTTTGGCGCGGCAGGTTTGGAAGAGAGGGATTTAGAGACTTTGGATTTTGGTTGAGGTTCAGGGATGGGGAAGGAGACATTGGAGGTGCAGTAGGAATGACCTTAGATTTTGGAGGTTTTGGCGCGGCAGGACGAACAGGTGCGGTAGGTGCAATCTTGACGCCCTGGGAAACTGGTCTTGACTTCCTTGTCGGTTCCCCAACCTTCTCTTTGCCTTTAACAGAAGTTGGAGGAGAGGGGAGTTCAACATTCTTACCCTTTTCACGAGCCTTCATGGCGGCAGCATTCTTGCGGTCTTGTTCAAATTCGGCAGCCTCTACATCACTTACCATGCGATCACCAAGGTTTGCTTGACCTCGTTTGGAGTACTTTGGAGGGATGTATTCTTCAATGGGATCTCTTAAAAGATAGGAGCGGTACATTTCGTCACCAAAATTACCACGGTAATTGGTCTTCATAGATTTGCGGCAGAAGTCTTTTGAGGTAGGGATTGGAACCTTATAATTCTTGTTCTGCTCATACAATTCCCTAATTCTGATTGTGTGACTCATCAAGTAGGAAATCAACCTACTGTTCGTGCGGTACTTGGTCTCGCCTTCATCAGCCGCATCCTTATATGAGAGAATATTGGCTCGCAGGATATCATACATGATTTGACCCCAATCTAATCGCTTGCCAAGATAAATAGCAGCAGAGATCATCCATTGAGTGTGATTAAAGTTGGCATGATTGCCAGTCTTGCATAATAGGGCATGATCTACCAGATGGCCAATATGGTACATTATTTCACCAACGTCCTTACGCTGTATTTTGAGAATGTCTGCCGTGCCTGCTAGTTTCTTAGCCAGACTAAGGGTCTCCTGCCGTGAAATCGTATCAAAGTCCTTGCTTTTCTTAATTCCCACGGCATGGGCAATGTCACTAGCATCGAAAGCCAATTGGATTCCCATAACAGTGGCTTTAAGGAATTTAGGATGTGCGGCAGGCTCTTCTGGACTTTCCATTTCAACAGCCGAACTGAAGAATTCGTCAACAAAAACGGGAAGATGAAATTCCTGATCAAATGTAAAGAGAGGGAGAATTCCAGATTTGTGCATGCGACCCAAGATATTGCGGCCAATGGCATCCTTCTTGAGATCTGCATGGTTTATGACAATCCCAGGAATGAAATGGTTTAAGTCCTGAAACAAAGCAAAAATTAAAGTTTAGAAAACGAGGTAGGCCGTGCGGTCACTTGACAAGAGTGTAAAGCAAAGATGGTGCGGTCAAGGGAGGCACGGTAACAAAAGGATGCGGTAGGTAGAGATGTTAACAACAATACCGCAAACATGGAAGTGTTTGACCAATACAAGATCAAAATGTGAATAGGGCAGAAACACAAATATCAAAAGCAAGTAAATTAACAAGGATCAAAAAAGTTAATTCGTTAAGAACACGAAGAACACTTAAGAGGAACACCAAGAACACCATAGGTCGAACTAAACCCAGATACCCAGAAATTGACTGAAACTCAACGAAAATGCCATAGATAGAATCGGAAATGCAAATAAAGTAAGAAAATTTCATCAATTTCATGAACTAATCAACATTAAACTCAGAAAATTAAAAGGGAAAAGTGTTTGAATGTTGAAAATTCAGAAACCCATTTGGCTAAAATGAATTTAACCAAAAAAATCTGGATAAAGTACTATGAAATCTAAAAATATATGAACTAGAACCAAGAATAAACAATCAATGCAAGATTTGCATACCAATAATGCAAGAAATCAAAGAAAATTTCAAGGAATATGAAAGGTTTTCGAAATTTTCACCAAGAGCAATAATGGCGAGTTCAAGAGATTTATACCATGACCACGACTGGAGGAGTAGATTGAATTTGAGGTTCGTCTCTTGATTCAACTGATTTTGAAGACTTCTTGGATTGATGCTTAGACATTATATAGAGAGATTTTGAGAGAATGGAGTTTTAGAAAGAGAGGTTTTAGAGAGAGGTTAGAGAAAGTGATTTTCTGAGAAAGTAAAAGAAGCAGAGAGTGGTGGAGAAGAAGATAGTGGGACGGTTTGGTGAAGGGGTTATGCAGAGGTCAGAGTGATGGGAAGTTGGGAGGTTAACTCTGAAAAAGGTACTGAGGTGACCTAGGTTGTCTATTCGAATTAAATGTAAGGTTACTAGGTGTCAAATCAATAGCCAATGACGGCTCATAAATAGTTTTAAGGAATAAAAATTAAATGAAAATTTAATGCTCCAAAAAATTTGAATTAAATAAAACGAGGGAAAAGAGGAAGTTACCTTAATACCCTTGAGGTAGGTTAGATCTAAGCAACCTAGATATTTCTAAGTTAGAAAGACTTACCTGGGGCCTTAGAGTGCGGTAACTTGAAGATCGACCGTGACATGTGCGGTCGATTGAGGTCTTACCTTGCTTGGTTTAGCTTTTGAGATGAAGTATTATAATGAGGTAACAAGATTTTACGCGGCAGTGTGAAGTGTGCGGCAACATTTGAATGATGCGGCAAACTGGAGGTGCGGTCAATTTGAGGAATTGAAAAATTAATGGTATTTGCTTGACCGTGATATGTCTGCCGTGTACCTATCTTGAGTTTGAACTTTTGACAAACATTAGTACAAGAAATTTGTATGGACAAGTTAAAGTTCAAGCATACCCATTTCTCCTCTTAGATACCTAAATCTCTTGGAATCGAGAGCTTTAGTGAGAATGTCTGCGATTTGATCATCAGTACTCACATACTCTAGATGGATATTACCTTTTTCCACATGATCCTTGAGAAAATGGTATTTGATATCAATGTGTTTGGTCTTGGAATGCATGACAGGGTTGTTGGAGACAGCAATGGTAGATGTATTGTCACAAAAGATTGGACAATTTTCTTCTTTGATTCCGTAGTCAACCAATTGTTGCTTCATCCACAGCACTTGGCAGCAGCAGCTTCCAGCAGCTATATATTCAGCTTCTGTGGTAGATACAGAGACTGAGGCTTGTTTCTTGCTTGCCCATGAAACTAGTCGATTTCCAAGGAAATGACAAGTTCCACTCGTGCTTTTCCTGTCAATGGTACATGCTGCATAATCTGCATCTGAGTAACCTATAAGATCAAAAGTTGAATCTTTGGAGTACCAAAGTCCAAGGTTAATAGTCCCAGATAGATATCGAATAATTCGTTTAACAGCAATAAGATGTGCTTCTCTAGGATCAGCTTGATAACGTGCACAAACGCAAACACTAAACATGATATCTGGTCTACTAGCAGTTAAGTATAGGAGAGAGCCAATCATACCTCGATATAAGGTTTGATCAACCTTCTTACCTTTCAAGTCTTTATCTAGCTTGTTACCAGTACCCATAGGAGTGTCGTATGCCTTTGCATTTTCAAGTCCAAATTTCTTGATAAGGTCCTTTGTATATTTTGCTTGATTGAGGAAGATGCCTTCAGCATATTGTTTGATTTGTAGCCCAAGGAAAAATGTTAATTCTCCCATCATGCTCATCTCAAATTTGCTTTTCATGAGTTTCTCAAAACGCTTACACAACAATTCATTAGTAGAGCCAAAAATAATATCATCTACATATATTTGAACAAGTAAAGTATGATCATTATATTTAGCAATGAATAAAGTTGTGTCGATCTTACCACGCTTGAATCCCTTTTCAAGGAGAAACTTAGATAGAGTATCATACCATGCTCGTGGAGCTTGTTTGAGTCCATACAAGGCTTTACGGAGTTTGTAGACATGATTTGGAAATTTGGGATCTTCAAATCCGGGCGGTTGAGCAACAAAGACGGTTTCTTGAAGTTCTCCGTTGAGAAATGCACTCTTCACATCCATTTGATATAGCTTGAATCTTTTGTAAGAGGCATAAGCTAAGAATATCCTTATAGCTTCGAGTCTTGCAACGGGGGCAAATGTTTCATCATAATCAATGCCTTCTTCTTGTCTATATCCTTGTGCAACCAACCTAGCTTTGTTCCTTGTGATGCTTCCATTCTCGTCCATCTTGTTTCGGAACACCCACTTTGTACCAATCACTCCTTGATCTTGTGGCCTTGGAACCAAGGTCCAAACTTTACATCTTTCAAATTGGTTGAGCTCTTCTTGCATAGCCACAACCCAACTTGAGTCCTGGAGTGCTTCATCAACTTTCTTAGGTTCAACTTGAGATATGAATGCGGTAAGTGCATCATAGTTTGATCTTCTTGTTCTAATACCAGAATGCAAGTCACCAATGATATTCTGAATTGGGTGATCTCTAACCTCACGAACTTCTTGAGGTATATCTGGTTGAGTTGATAGTGGTTGTAAGTCTTCTAGTGGTACATCATTTGAGCCATCCCAATCATAAGTAATTTGAGGGATAGGTTCTTCAACATTTATGGGTGTCTCAACTTCAACTCCATTTGAGGTAGCAGCAGATGAGGTAGCTTCTGGTGCTTCATATGAGGTAGGTGGAGGTGCAGTTGAGGTAGATGGGTTTCCTTGAGTTGATTGATTTTGTGGTTGAGTTGTACCTGTCTCATTTATCTCAACAAAATCATCAGCAACATTTGGAGCCATATGTGGCTCAAGGAGAGAATGTTCATCAAAAGTAACATGGACGGATTCAACTATCTTAAGAGTGGTTTTATTAAATACACGAAAAGCTTTTGAGTGTTTAGCATACCCAATAAATATACCTTCATCGGCTTTAGGAGCAAATTTACCTCGATGTTCTTTACCGTTGTAGAGTATAAAGCATTTGCATCCAAATATCTTGAAGTATGCTATGTTGGGGGTTCTTCCTCTCCAAAGTTCATAAGGAGTTTTGTTGTAGGTCTTGTTGATGAGGGATCTATTTTGAGTGAAGCATGCTGTGTTGACGGCTTCAGCCCAAAAGTATTGAGGTAGCTTTGCTTCAGCAATCATTGTCTTTCCGGCCTCTATCAACGTTCTATTCTTTCTTTCTACTACACCGTTTTGTTGTGGAACTCCAGCAGCAGAGAAGTTGTGGTCAATACCATGATCATCACAGTATTGAGCAACACCGTTGTTCTTGAATTCTGTACCGTTGTCGGATCGAACACTAACGATGTCATCTTCTTTTTGTGTTTGGAGCTGTCTAAAGAGTGCGGTCAAAATGTCATAACAATCATCTTTGGAGCTCATCATCTCGACCCACGTATATCTTGAATAATCATCTACCACAACTAAGGAATATCTATTTCCTCCAATACTTGCGGTAGAAACAGGTCCAAACAGGTCCATATGAAGTAATTGCAAACATCTTGAAGTTGAAGGGGTCGTCTTGCTGGAGAAAGACGATTTTGGTTGTTTGCCTAGTTGACATGCTGTGCACTTCTCATCGTGGTGATCAGCTACTTTGGGTAGACCACGAACTAGATTTTCTCTACCAATCTTGGAGAGATACTTGAAGTTTAAGTGACTTAGTCTTTTATGCCACAACCAACTATTCTCACTAACATTCTTTGCTACAAAACAGAGATTAGAAGAAATGCAAGATGAGTTAAAATCAACAACATAAACATTTTTCTTACGAATCCCTTTGAGCAAAGTGACGCCGGATATGCCATCTTTGATGAGACAGAAATTTGAAGTGAAGTGGCATTGCAATCCTTTGTCGCAGAACTGAGATATTGAGAGTAGATTGCGTTGTAGTCCAATAACTAGAGAGACTTCTTGGATGGTGATTTTTCCTTTACGAATGACTCCATATCCTACAGTCTTTCCTTTGTTATTATCTCCAAAGGTTACTGATGGCCCTTTTTCGTCACGGACATCTTCCAATAAGTTGATATCTCCGGTCATGTGCCTTGAACAACCACTATCGAGATACCATAAACTTGATCTATCCTTGGAGAGTCCAGCCATTAAGCAGAGAACCTATAAAATAAACATTTAAGAACAAGGTCCCCTTTTTATTCTTTTGGGTCCAAAGGGTTAGCAACTTTTGATGACCCACACCTGCCTCACAGAAGGAGGGTTACTCTTTCTGGGATTGGGTGTGAATCTCAAAAGACATTCAGCAGCCTTATGACCATAACCATCACACACGGAACAATGGTGGAAGCCACCCAACTGAGTTTTAACAAACTTCGTTGAAGTCTTGAGCACAACATCATTTACAGGTATGGATGAGGTCTCCTTAACAAAATTCATCCTTTTGAACTTTGCTGCCTTGCCGCCACTTGCGGTCGATGGTTTCCTTGCGGTCGCCATCTTCCTTGGTGCGGTCGATTGACCTCGCGGCAGGATGCGGTAGGGAGCGCCATCTACCTTGCTAGAGGAAGCCTCTGCGGTAGGTTCATCCATGGCAATACCTTTCATCTTTGCCTTGCCAGTTTGTTTCTTAGAGTAGACATAGTTGAACTCTAGTTTCTTCTTTGGTTCTTGTCCTACACCCTTTGAAACATGATGTTTAGCCTTCGACCCTTCCAAAGTCTGCTGGGTAAATTTCTCATCTCTTTCACAACAAGATGCACATTTAAAGTTGTCATTAGTTTGAAATCCTAAGCCTTCCTTATCACCACTAGGCTTTTGGGATTCTAAGATTTGTTCCATAGTGACACGAGAATTGGTCCACTCATTAGTGATCCTTTTCAAGTCATTTATCTCAGCGACCAATTCATCATTTTTAACTTTAAATATAGCATTTTGTTCTTCTAAGAAACGGTTTCGATCAGTAAGAGGAGTCATGCTCTTGATCTTCTCCTTAAGGAGGGTGAGTTCAGATCTTAGTAGAGATTTCTCCGTCTTAAGCTGGGAAATTTCTTCAGTTGAAAGTGCTAAAGCTTCCTTCATGCCAGAAAACTTACTAATTACCTGTTCAGCTTTTGCAAACATCTTTTCTTGTTCATCGGGGGAAATGTCAAACTTGACTTGAGGTGTGGTAGACAGAACTTCCTTCACTTTGGGGTTTAGTAGAGCCTTCTTTGCTGCACTAACATCACATCTTGAAAATAGAAGATCACCATTCTTTTAAACCGGAGTTAGGAATCCTTTTTCAGCAAGTTCATCGGCCGTATAACTTATCCGTTTAGGTTTGGCATTTGGTGAGCGACGACTTTTATTATCATCCTCATCATCGGACTGAACGACCAAACAAATGTGACCTTCTTCAGAATCTTCATCACTTTCATCAGAGTCTGACTCTATCCATGTAGCTAACTCTTTTGAGGTAGAGTCTTCTTCAGCCATCATTCCCTTTTGCTTTGAATATCTTGGAGTAAAGTTACTTTTCTTCTTCATATATTCATACTTGGGAATTGGACATTCTGATGCGAAGTGACCTGGTTTCCTGCAATTAAAACAAACAAGATCTTCTTTCTTCTTGGAGAAGTTGAAGTTCTCTTTCTTCTTTGAAGAGCTGCTCCTTGAAAACCTTGTTGGAGCTTTGCTTGTTGATCCGGGTCTTGCTGTCTTTCTGAACTTTTGGAATCTTTTCACGAACATAGCAAAATCATCATCATCCATATCAAGTAAATCTGATGTGGAGATTTTTGGATCTTCTTCCTCGATCACTTCTTCCTTTTGAGCAACCAACGATAAGCTCTTTGTTTTTCCTTCCATTTCAGCAATGTTGTTAAGCTTGATATCAAAGACCTTGAGGTTGGCATAGAGGCTTCTAAGAGACATGTCGTCTAGAAGCTTGGTATCTTCAAGAGTGTTTCCTTTGTGTAGATATTGTGAACCAAGAGCGGCAAGAAAATTAACATTAATTTCTTTCTTGGTAAGCTTCTTTCCGAGTGCTGTATAAGTACTCACGATCTCACAATAACGATCGTAAGTGGCTCTAAGTGATTCACCGGGGATCTTAGCAAAGTTGTTGAATCTTCTTTGAATTGCAAACTTTTTGCTTTCCTTGCAAGCTTGATCTCCTTCGATGTAATCTTCAATTGCATCCCAAAGTTCTTTTGCAGTAGAACATTCCATGATCTGTCGACGCTGTGACGTACTCAAGGTACTTAGAAGTATGCTTTTTGCTTTCACATCCATTCCAACTAGTCTTTTCTCTTCATCGGTCCATTCAGCTTTTGGTTTCTTGATAGTCGGATTTGCACCATTGGTTTCTGGATCCGGATTAGCTTTCATTGGGAAGTATGGTCCAATGGTAAGACAATCACCAAGTTGCTCGTCCATGGAGTAGAACTGAGTTAGAATGCTGTGTTTCCATACGTCAAAATTATCTTCGTCGAACGCTGGAACGTGAGTGAAGTTAACCGTTGCCATAGTTTTCTGACTTGCCATTTCGAATCGGCACCCAAGCTGTTAAGCTTGAAAAACAGAAGTTTTATAAAGGTGTTTGCTCTGATACCACTTGTTGGTCCCAGAGACACAACAAGGGTATGAAAAGAGGCTAGAGGGGAGGGGGGTGAATAGCCTATTTAAAATTTCAACCCTTTTTCAAAATTCAACCTTTATGCTTACACTTGAATTTTGCGGTAGATAAAAACCACACGGTCAAGTATAAAATGCACAGCGGAAGTTTTCGTTGAAACAAGTTTAGAGTTGGTTTTGATAAGTTCAATGCGGTAGGTTTGTTTTTGCGGTAGGTAGTGCGGTAGATGTATATGCGGTAGGTAGTAGTGCGGTAGGTTAATGTGAGGTAGGTTGAAAGATTGAAAATTTGTGTCTTAGAGATTTTTGGCAAATGATAAGTTAGTCAGATTTTAAGTTAGGCAATGAGGTAGACAAACAAACACAATTCACACTTGTTCTTAAATCTGAAAGATCAAACACTAAAAGACAAACAAGATTAATATGAACAAGTGAAGAACAATACGAACAAGATGAACAAGACTTAAAGTAAATTTGCAGAAAAGTAAAGTGCAGTAAATAACTGACACAATGATTTGGAAATGTTCGATCTGTTAAAAGATCTACGTCCTTTACCAAGATGGTCAGTCTTGGATTTTGAATGGAGGATGTATTAATTCTCTTGAGTACAGATTACAAAGATGAAGAACTGAATTAACTCCTATTTTCTATGAAGAACAATCCTAGACTTAGACCAGTGTATCCCTAATGATTCAATCTATGTGATTGATCAATCGGGGTGAGTGTGTGTGTAAGAATCAAGAGCTCTTTGAAATCTATATGATTTTAGAGCCTAATGAATCTTGTGTTGAGAGGCTTGAGATTTGATCTTGAAGGTTGCTGGAGATTTGTTGAAGACTTGAAGGTTGAATGCTTGAAGATTCAAAGGATTCTGGAAATCTTGAGTATGATCTTCAATCACCAAGAATTTCAACAGCAATTTCTCTCTTAGAATCTCAGCTTATGTTCAATGAAGAATTCAAGGTCTATTTATAGCCTTGATGGAGAAACTAGCCGTTTGAATTCTTGGAGGGCAAGTTTGGAGGACAATGAGCTGTTGATTTCTAATTGGAGCTCAGTCTGAGTTGTCCTTTTATTGCAGAGTCATGGTGGTCCAACTGTACTATAATGACAGTTGTATTCAAATTTGAAATTTGAATTTGCAACGTTCAAAACTAACCAAGGTAAAGACACAAGTGTGACTATGGTTAAGTTTGAACCAACTTGAGTTTCTTCAACCATGGTTCCATGCGGTAGATATTCACGCGGTAGGATGGAAACATGCGGCAAGGTTATCTGCGGCAAGCATAGAGAATGCGGCACCTTGGTCGTGCGGTAGGTTACATGCGGTAGGCAATGGACCTACCTCATTTTTCCAGACTTAGAAAAATTGAGTCCTAATCTGCTAAGCCTATTCAACTATAAAGTGGACTATTCTAAAATAAGTACAAGTACTTTTTACAATATATCCTAAAGTCCACAAAGAGTAAAATAAGGTTATGGGATCAATCAAATTAAGGTAATAGGAGTGGTTTATAATAAGCATACCCAACAATTCCCATTTACCTCTAGTAGAATTTTCTTATAATAATAGTTTTTAGTCTAGTATTGGAATGGCTCCGTATGAAGCCTTGTATGGGAGGAAATATCGGTCTCCGATTTGTTGGGATAAAGTGGGAGAAGCAAAGATTTGGGGTGTTCAGATGGTTAATGAGTCAGTTGAGAAGGTTAAACTTATTCGAGATAGCTTGAGTACTGCTCAGAGTAGACAGAAAAGCTATGCCGATCACCGAAGGCGAGACCTCAAGTTTAAAAAGGGTGACTTCGTGTTTCTAAAAGTTTCACCTAAAGTGGGGATTCGATGGTATAGGAAGAAAGGCAAGCTAGCACCGAGGTATTTTGGCTCATTTGAGATTCTTGGAAGAGTTGGAGATCATGCCTATCGTCTTGCGTTACCTCCTTCTCTTGATAAGATCCTTAATGTGTTTCATGTCTCTATGCTTCGGAAGTATGTGTATGATCCTTCTCATGTTTTGTCCGAGGTTCCCGAGGATATTGAGCCGAGTATGTCTTATGAAAAGCATCCAGTCCAAGTGATTGATTCGAAGGTCCAAGAATTGAGAAATAAGAGTATTCCTCTTGTTCGAGTGGTATGGAGGAATCAGAATGTGGAAGAATCGACTTGGGAGCTTCGGGAGGAGATCGAGAGGAAGTATCCTTGGTTGTTTGAGGGTCGAGGTAAGTAACCCTAAAATTCGGGTTGAATTTTCTTTAAGGGGGAGTGATTGTAACGACCCCAAAACTCACCCTAATTTTCTAATCTTAAAATGGAAATTATGTGTGCATTTTATGTGTTAGATAATATTTTCTTGACTTGCATATATTATTTGAGTATATGTGATAGTTAAAGTGTTAGTAGAAAGTTTGTTAAGTTGAATAAATGAGTTAGTGAAACTATAGGGTTATATGTGAAAATATAACTAGAGGGGTTTAGTTGTTTAAAATGGAACTAGGAGGGTCCTGAGTGAAATTTGAAAATATCAATTCACACTTATCTCACCATCTCTCTCTCTCTGCGAATTGTTTACACACTCTTAAAACTTTCCTAAAATTTTCTCTGGTTCAAGAAGAAGAAAGAAAAGGTTAGGGTTCTTAACTTTGGTAAATTTTATCATTTTATTTACTACTACATTTTAAAATATAATTATACCAAAATGTTCAGGGTTTTGAGTAGAGTATTCCTACCCGATCAAATATTATTTTCTCGATACTTTTCCGAAAATAGGTAAGTTACTAATCCCCCTTTAAATGTTAAAATGGTCATATATGTGATGTATGAACTTTTTGTTGTATTATTTGTTAAGAAACTTGAACAGATATTAAAGTTGGTGAAAGTTGATATTGATGTTGTAAAGAAGTTATTTTAATGTTGTGTAACTCAGTTGTATTAAGTTATACTTGGTAAGATAGAAGTTGGGTAGTACTTTTGAGATGATTAAACGAAGGGAGTATAATTTATTTTGGTTTTGGCCTGCGAGGTGTGGTGGGCGGCCGCCCAAAATGGGCGTGCGGCCGCACATCTATCTGAAGGGTTTTGTTCATGAAAACAGTGCAAGTGGGCGACCGCACACCCAGCTTGGGTGGCCGCACACTTTACCCTGAGTTTGATAGTTTGTTCCAAGTTAAGTGTAAGAGGTTAGTAATTGTCCAAAACTTTAAGTCATGGTCTAGGGCAATTGGATGAGTGTTTTGGGATGTTGTCATGGTTGTTGAGGATCGTGTTCAAGTGTGTGCAAGAATGTGTTGTGACTTTATTTCATGAAGGTTGTGAACTCTTTATGAGTGCTTCTTTCGTGTGCATTTTGTGATGTATTTGGCTTGGTTCCCTACTTTGGAATCATTGCCCCCGGTTGTTGTTTAAGCAAGTATTTATTACAGTGCTTTGTTTGAAAGTCCAGCTGGTTTTGTGTTATCGAGTCAGGCAGTGGAAGGAATTATCGTGGCACACGAGCCAAGTTCACAATAAGGTCTTCCACTGGTACCTTTTTTCCCCAGTCCAGATTGGCCTTGGATGGGTGGAACTAGATCCCTTGTGTGAGCCTTGGGTTATGACTTTGTGTTATATTCCCCCCGTTGTTACTTTGGTTCTTATGGTTATGGTTTGGTTTTCGGGATCCCGGCTTCAGCTATTTATGCTACTCAACTGGTTTTCTCAGATGGTATTCTCATACGGTTATGTTCTTTCAGTAAACCTTGGCTTGGTATCCACTTATGAGTGTTACAATTGTTATATGTGTGGTATGATGAGTTGGCTTTGCCTCTCATATTATATGCTATGTGATTGCTATGATACTGTTCTTTATGATTATCATTTTAGCATGAAGCGTAGTTGCATTCTTAGTAGCTTACTGAGATTTATTCTCACCTCGTTCCGTGTTTATTTATTTTCCTTAGATAAAGGCGAGTCCAGTGGATAGGACACTTGGCACGGGAGGACATTAAAATGGTAAGAGTTGGGACTTGTTTTGTAAAGGCTACATTACATAGATGTATAACCTTTTGGGTAGAGTTTCCGTGACTTCATCATTTTGTAACACCATTATTTTGGATAATGTTGGTGTATGTACATTTGTATAAAAGTTTGTAAGCCTTCGGGCTAAGTACTTTCGTTTGTGAAAGTTGTTTGTAAAGTTTGTTTGAAAGTTAAATGAAGTCTTTGAACTTCAAGTGTTGATTTTGTTAAGCTTTATGAAAGTATATTTCGAAAAATTTTCAAAAGTGTTTTATGATGTCTTCCAATCGTGTCCCGAGCATGGGGACAAGTAGGACCACGGGTCTGGGGCGCGACATACCAAATGATAAACAATACCATATGTGAGCGCACGTCTTTTTCGCGTCTGCGTTGATTCGGTTTTGATGTAAGGACTTGATTGTTGCTCGATTTTGTTGTGAGTCGCCACCATGTTTAATGAAACACGGACCGTAAGATGTTGGATTCGGGGTTAAGTTATGGATTAGGAAGGTCAAGGAGCATCCAATCCACCCAATCTAGGATTGGTCTTGCTACGAAAACATCATCATCATCTTGAAATTATGCAAATTATGTACAAAGAGAGCCAAATAAATAATTTCTTATTTATTTGGAATATCGGATCAGGTGCTTCGAGACCATCTCCATGAATTGGAGAGGCTCTAGGCTGATCATTTTAATAGAATTACACCACTTCAAAGCAAAGAAGGAGATGAGAAGATAGAAAACAAAGGAATTTACCTAAGCGATCTTCAAGAATCCTATGGATGGCCTTGACAAAAGGCCTTGGTGATCCAAAAGCTTGACTCGAATTGTGTTATGGCTTGGTGAATTTCGTGGGTTGCCATTACAAGGCTGATATGAGAGTGTTTTGATCAGATTTGGGGTGATTAACGTTCTCCAAAGAGTGATTAACGTTCTCCAAAGAGTGATTAGGGATTTTAGGTCAAGAACCCCTATATTTATATGATTTCTTGACTTAGGGACCAGGTCAAGAGGTTGTTTATGGATGAGAATCAAAGAATCGATTCCCAAGAAGTTGTTTTTGGACTATCTGATCGTCCTTCCTTTCTTTCCCGGATTATGGAGTGTTTGCCAAGAAACGAGGTTGAGTTCGATAAGGAAACTGCTGAAAAACTCGTCTGTCAAGGGGGATATCTCGTACGAGATATTAGATGTCCCGTACGAGATATCTTGTGCTGGAATCACAATTTTGCCCTTTTCTGAGGTTTTAATGTTCATTTTGGCCCCTAACTAACGGAGTCAGTCAGAAACTTAACGAAGCATGTCAAACTTAACGAGTTTTGACCCAAATCAAAGGCGAGACATAGAAGTAGTGTAATTATGATTGTGTGTTCAAAATGGGGTGTCTACACCATAATACTTTTCTCTTATACTTAGTAGCCGGTGCAATTCATTGTCCACGTAACAGTTAGTGGAATTTCAAGTATCTCAAACTTTTCAGGTTCTTATTCATACATGTTATCGTCGGATACTCAATGCTCTACATTAATTTGGAGATAAAAAGATCTAAATGACTCTTAACTTTGGAATGCAAATGATCTTTGCAGGGAATATATAAAATTAGAAAGGAAATTTGTTTTTATTGTTGTATGACATGATAGACTTCCTCCTACTTCTTTTCTTATTTATACATTCATGTAATCTATGTACTATATGGTTTTGGTTTTGACTATTTTCTCACATGTTTATTTATTTTTTTTATTTTTTTTATGTAGGTTTGAGAAGAATTTTCTTGGACAAATTTGGACGAGAAAGAAAACATTATCGATGACCATGGAAGCTACGGATTCCGGCATATTAATGGAGGAGCCCACTACGACTACCTATATTGGGTATGAAACACACTTAAATTTACTTTCATTGAAGATTAGTATTTTAGGTGATTGTCAAATTGAAAAAACAAGCATCATGGTGAACTTTATATTAAGTTTTTTTTTCTTTTAAATCTACTTATATATAATATGTTTTTTGTCATTATGTTTGTAATAATTAATCATTACTACTGTCACAAATATGGTATTTCAATTTTTCTTTTTCCTTGATTGTTATATAACTAGTATTCAAAAGCCCGTGCCAATGACATGGGTCAGTACCAAAAGCTTAGTGACAGGAAAATGATAAGTATGGAATGGTGGTGGATTAACATAGTGACAATACAAATTTAAACAATGCATTTACTTGAGACAGGTGTATGGCCTTAGTTTTACCAGTGAAGAAGAGGGAAAGAAAAAAATTGTTTGCTGGACATCTAATTCAGTATTATGATTGCAAGATGTCAACAATCATCAAATTTATGGAATACAACTAAAGAAATGAAGTACAAAAAAAATAAAAAAATAAAAAAATAATCTTGTCTTCCTTCCTGAACCACAACCCCCCAACATGTCTAACCTGTAACCCCCAAAACACAGTCTTAGAAAAAAGCTTTAATTAAACAGAAAAATGAAACGATCTATGATGGGTCAAGCAAAACTATTAGATGTTCAGGAAAAAATAATAAAAAATATACATTTCTTTAGCCCATACCACCTAGTATCCATAACTCAGTTCACTATGCAGAACCTCTTTTCTTGTTACCCCCAACCCAAAATCTGAGTACACAGCCATCGTAAACATTAGTAGCAATGACCATGCAAAATAGCCTACAACATTTTTTTTTTTGCCATAACTATGGTTTGAAATACACCTAAATGATTAACATGTAAAACTATTTAACGACACCAAACTTAGGTACATGCCTTAACTCTTGTAGCCAACACAAAAACCCCCAAAGAAGCTTAAGTTTCAGAGGATATTCAACTGTACATCCACAATTTTCCCATAAACTTATGCAAATGATAGAGAAACTTGCCTTGTTAGATGCTTGCTTTCATCCTATGATCCCCATATACTTTCGTAGCAAGAGTTATGCATTCCAGAACGTTCAATGAAAGGCCAGTTGCGGAATCGAGTGGCCAAAATCAAAGCCTGGCTGGCTTGACAATACTGACTTGTAAAGAAAGAGCAACCATCATTTCATCGGGGATATTCCTGATTGATCATACACCCGTTTGTCCTCCTGCATTATCAAAAGTATAAAAGATGAATAAATCATTTAGGATGGCTTAATGTTGTTGTTGATCAGGAGATTAGAAAGGGTGATCTGATTGGGTTTTCGTTCCCATCTCCATAACATGGGCATTGGAAGAAATTGTGCCAAATCTAAATTACTCAAACAAAAAAGGAATCATTTTTACAAAACCAAAGTTGATTAAAACATTTATCCCCAATTGACTTTAAAAATGCAGGTCTCCACCAATTGCTTTCGTAGTAAAAAAAAAATTAAAAAAAATTGGGGTCTCCATAAATTGGAGCATATTGGGTGAACGCAGTAGCCATTATCAATAGCAATAACCAAAATTCAAAAACATATGTGTGGATAAGAATATAAGAATATCAAAAGCAACATAAAAAACTGAACTGAAATGGATGTGCCTGAATTCACCAAAGAAATATCCTTCCACTCAAAATCAATAGATTTTTTTTTACTCAAAATCCCCTTCGCAGAAACCCTAGATAGCCAGTAAAAACATAACAGTAGAATTAGAATACTTATTTTGGGATGGAGGGAGTAACTATCTTGATTAAACAGTAGAATTAAAAGACTTATTTTGGGACGGAGTGAGTAACTATCTGTAGACACCCCGATCTCGCACCCCTAAAACAACCCTCGAACCGGTCTAAACCCTAGAATGACCTAAAACCCTAGATTTGGCGGTTCGGGATTGCCGACCGTCTTATCGGTGCATCGAATAGAAAAACCTAGTCCGGATTCATGATCAGGACTGAAAACCGAGTAAATAGGCGTATTCTCTGAAAATTGAGCGTCGGGACCCCACGGTGGGCCCCGCATTCCTAGAAAGCCTTTTACCGGACATCATTTGCATTTAAAATTATATTTATGCATTTCCTTACTTGTTAATATATTCCAGATATACTACTATGACCAGAAAATTACAACGAGCAACTTTCATTTTGGAGGCAAGAGCAACCGAATCACCGTTACGCACATACCGGAGCAGTTCGGGCTATTACGGAACGAGAAAATGGAGCCGAAAATAATGTAAACTCACCTTGAACGACCAACAAGACGTGGCTGCATGCTTCACCTTCAAAGGGTTGAGTCATCAAATGTGGACCAATCAAAAGACGACATGTGGCAGCAAAAATGACTCATCAAATTTCACTGCCACCGTACGGCAGCCTCCTCACCGTATGGCTATGGAGGTGCCGTACGGTTGGTGTCCTGCTGCTCCATCAGATTGTCTTCTCACATGGTTTTCACACATGTTGGCCACCATTTCTCTCCACTATCACCTTCATGACGAAGCAAGGCTGACTACCACCACCCTACCACTCACCTTAAGGGGTATTTTGGTCCTAAAAAACCACCTCCCTCCTCCATATACTCCCTTCTTCAACTCATTTGGAAAGGGATACACACATTACATCACAATTCCATCTTTAAAACTCTCTCCATTGTTCTTACCATCTTCATAGCCCCACCACATCTCCACCACTACTCCACCACAAAAAAACCCCAAACACCACTCCAAACTAATTCAAAACACAAGCAAACACAACACTCTTCAATCCAACCTCTCAAACAACTCCAAATCAAACTCAAAACTAAAGCCTTCCCTTGGAAGCAAAGGAAGCACATCCCCCAACCTAAACTAGGTAAGATTCTATCTATGTAAGTGGTAAGCTTTGCAAAATGTAGACTTTTGTATGTCTAGATTTAGAGTCTAGCCATTAGAATGGCTAGACTCCCATTTTCTCCATGTAATCCATGTTCTAGGTTGTAAATCTTCATGTAAAGAAGTTATGAATGGTTAAACTTCTGGTCCATGTTGTATATATATGTTATATGTTCATTTCCAAGTTTTAAATGAAGGTTTCAAGCATGCAAATGAAATTTCTTTCAAAATGCTCACAAACTGTCCATTTCTTGTTCTCTCATGATTATCTGTGTTTTGGTCCACATTTGTTCATAAATAAACACTTTCTAATGTTCATAACATGTTAGGGTATAACCATGATCAGTTTCAAGGTCTCATTCCATGTTTAGATCATGTTTTGAAGTTTGTTTCCATGCTCCATGTCTGCTGTCCAATGTATTCTGTTTCTGACCACTATGTCTTTCCATGCCATAAACATGCATTAAACTTGATTTCTGGGTTTCAGTCATAGAATAAAGATTGTCCCTAACATGATAAGGAAAATGATAATGCATTTGAAATAATTTTGTGACCTCAGGAAAGACCCTTTTTTATTTTTTGATCCAAGTGCATCCTCTCATAATTAAAGCTGTCCTGTTTCTGACATTAGATATCAGAAGTGTTTTGAAAGCTTTAAAAATATTTTATGGACTTGAAACTTCTCAAAATTCATATTTGATATGTTATATTCAACTTTTATGTTTTGAATTTCTCCATATTTTCATGTATTGATGATTTAAATGTTTAATCAAAATGAGATGTGCTCTATTTTCTGATTCTAGATAGTTTTTGCACCTGTGTTCATAGCATGGTTTGAGCTCCATAAATTGATCCATAAATCCTACTAAAATTCATATGTGTTATCTAACGTGTTGGGAGTAAATCCAAAGTTTTGTTTCTGGATTTAGATTAGGTTTGGACAGGTACATTATCTCTTGAACAAAAGGTGGTCCTGAATCAACAAAAACTCCCAAAGCTTGGACATTCATTTTATATGGGATTTGTCTCCCATTTTTGTATATATTTGTATAATCCCTCATGTACACAATCCACTTTCCCTATTTTATGTTTCTTTGTCTAAATGTGTTCAAAACTCTTTTCAAAAACCAATCGGAAAATCCACCCAAACCGATTCCCGGTTGTGACTTAAATGAACCGACCTAGACTAGGAGACTCCCTTGTACATAAACACACATTTTCCTCAAAGATAGGGCATAACAAAGCATTTAAAAAGGGCATAAAATGAATCGTAGGTGGAAGCACGCTAGAGACCGAACGAAAGGGCGAGTGAAGTGCCTAACACCTTCTCCTCTCATAACATAGCCCCCGAACCCACTTCAATTTCAACAAAAAGGGTTTTATCTCTATTTTCCTTTAATAAAATGAGGTGGCGACTCTTCTTTTCAAAACCAAAGTAGGGAAACCATTGTGAGAACACGAGCACAGACTAGGATTCGAGCGCGGGCTCTCACAGTGGCGACTCTGCTGGGGAAAACCAAAGTAGGGAAACCATTATGAGAACACGAGCGCGGATTAGGGTTCGAGCGCGGGCTCTCACACTATCTTGATTAAATAGTACAGTTCTTTTTTTTTTTGAAGCTATTCCTTTGGAGTAAACTTGTTAAGCTTCTAATATTATCGGTGAACGGAAGGAGGTTTACTGATGAGCAGATGGAAAATAGGGAAGTAGGCTCTGAAGCTTTAAATATACTACATTTCCAGAGAGAATCATAGGGGCACAATGACATTGAAGAATATGAAAACAAATTTTAATTCACATGGATGAAACTATGAATGATGTTTACAGTCATAAGTAATCACTTGGACTGCTACCCAAGTTCAATTTTGAACACACAAAAAATACTTCCAGAGAGCATCATAGGTGCACAATGATATTGAAGAATATGAAAACAATTTTTAATGCACATGGCTGAAACAATTTTGAACAATAATGAGATCCCCCTTGTGCCATCGTACACATCCCACACTACTCTTACTATAAGTTGAAAACATACTCATCGAGAACTTTTTTGAGAGGGAAAAAACTGACAATCAGTACAACATAAAACTTAAGAGTGTCAATCAATTGTATATTTCCGTTAAAAGAAAAATTCAAAACACTAACAATATCATCAAATAAATCCAAAACAACAACAAAAACCATATAACAATTAACAGAAACATTGATTTTCTTGATTTTTTTTGGGTAAGACAAAGAAACAAAGAGTTAGAGCGCAAGAAATTTTGAAAAGGAAAATTAAGAAGCAAAGCAATAGAACAAAAACAGTGAATGTAAAAAAATAGAGTTTTGTTGAATCAACGGGCTGCAGTCGCTTCAAACAAAAAGGCCTCGAAAGGTACTGCTCAGCAAACGCCTGGTTCATAATCACAGGGCGACAACAATCAAAACAAATCCAACAAAAAAATCGGCTCTTGAATAGAGGAGTTAGGGTTCGGGAGGGAATGTTATGGATTTTCTATTCAGGGATAAAACTTATGTTTATGGAAGAGAACTTGTGAATGGAGATTGGACGTGGGGCTTGGCATGGCAACCGCTGTGAACTCCAATTGGAGGGAACTTACAATCTGTTTGTGGAATTCAAGTCACTAATCCTCTTCAGTTGGCCCTTTATACCTCACAAATATTCAATCAAAAGCAGAGAACTTGAAAGAACGATACAATCTGAGGATGTGGATGTATTAGAGAAGGAAGAAAAGAATAAGGGGAGAAACAAAGAGAAACTGCTCCTTGAACTGAATAGGTCATTGCCGTTCGTGAGAATAGAGAGATCGTGGGGGAAGACGTGGGGTATTCTGATAAATCTAGGCCGTAGGATGAGTTTTTCAACTTTTAATCTTGTATTATAGATTTTCTATATGGTGTTATTATTTTCAAAGTTATATATGTTGGGGATGATCAAGAAAAGAAATGTTTGGATATGGGAAGATTGAATTTAATGGATAAAACACTTTCAGTTCAAGGAGTAATGATTGCTTTTAATTTGTGGGATGTGAGAGGTAAGTTTATTACTCCCTCCGTCTCAAAATAGATGTCGTTTCAACCACTTTACACATATTAAGAAATACAATTAATGTATGTGAAAAAGTCTTATATACCCCTAAAGTAATGCAATTACCTAGGCAATTAAATAACTGTTTAAGAGATAGTCCACTATCATTAATAAGGGTAGAGTTGGTATAGAACAACAAAATAGCCTTGAAAATAGTAAAACGACATGTATTTTGAGACAAAAATTAACTCTCAAAACGACATCTATTTTGAGACGGAGGGAGTATTTCTTAACTTTTACAATTTGTTATTCTACATGGAAATTTTAAGAAATCCAATATAAACTTAATACAATTACAAGTATTATTTTGTAAAAATCGGTTATTAGATTAAATGAACTCCACATATATTTTCTATTAGATCTTCTTATTCAATTTTACTAGTAAAGAGCCCATGCTCTACACGGTAGAACTTTACTGATATTATTCTATAAAGGTGATTACTTTTTTATATAGTAATCATCATTGTAAATATAATGTTAGCTAGTAATAGTAATCTTATTTATATAGAAAATTGAATATTTACCAATATAGTAACAATTATGAGTATCTAATATTTTATTATTACTTAAAATATTCTAATGTATTAGTAAAATAATATTTTTAATTATAATTTATTATAATAGTATCTATTTTTAAATTGTAAATATAATAGTTATAATATATAGTAACTGTTCTAGTTAACTAATATTATTAGTGAAAATATTGAGAAAAACTTGTTTTACTTAGCCTTAGTGTAAAAATTGTTTCTATTCCTTAATGTAAACATAATTTTTTAATGTAAAATACGTTTTACACATCTCTTAATGGAAAACATGTTTTTCATAAGACTGACTCATATTATTAGCTAATAGTGAGCTAAATGGTAATAGTTACCTTATAGAGTACTACATCCTTCCTCAAGTGAATGTACATTTGAGATTTAAGGAACATTTTGAAGAAAAACAATAATATTAATAGAAAAATCATAAATATTTTCATTATTCAAATTTAAAATTTTAGTTTTGTAAAAATATAATGATTTTTTTAAAAAAAAATTATGTGAAGGTAAATTTCAAAAGATCATTCATTTTGAGAGAAACAGAATATTCAATTTGAGATGAAGAGAGTAACTATTATGATTAACTAATATGATTAATAATAATAATTAATTTGTATAGTAACTATTATAATTAATTAATAGTAATAATTAATATATATAGTAACTATTAAAGTTAACAACTACTATTAATAGTAAAAGTTAATATATATTGTAACTATTATGATTAACCAATACTATTAATAATAATAGTTAACCTATATAGTAACTATTATGGTTAACTAATACTATTAATAGTAGTAGTTAACGTATATAGTAACTATTATGGTTAACTAATACAATTAATAGTAGTAGTTAACCTATATAGTAAATATTATGGTTAACTAATACTATTAATAGTAATAGTTAACTTAAATAGTAACTATTACGGTTAACTAATACTATTAATAGTAATAGTTAATCTATATAGTAACTATTATGGTTAACTAATACTATTAATAGTAATAGTTAACTTATATAGTAACTATTATAGTTAACTAATAATATTAATAGTAATAGTTAACCTATATAATAACTAATAGTATTAACTAATAGTAAGAATTCCAAAAATCAATTATTAATTTGAGAGGTTATGATGTGGCTTCATGTAAATCAAGCTTTGTCCATGAGGCGACTTTATAGGGGTCTTCCTCGACTTTTATATATATAGACTAGGGATTAACCCGTGCTTTTGCACGGGTGTGTTATTTTGTGCGTGAATATTTATAATTACATTATATAATATTAAATATTTTAAATAAATATAAATAAATTTAAAGATATATATAAGTCTACTTGTGATTTTTTTAATAATAGTGGAAATAGTTATTATAGCATAAAAATAGATATCAAGATTGGTTAATAGTATTGGTTATGAATAACTTTATAAATTTTTAAAAAAATTACTTCGTTTGTCCCATAATGATGTCAATTTTTACTCTTGATCAATTAAGAAAACAATGTTTTAATTATAGTTAATGTTATAGTAATTATTGTTGGAAATTGGTTTAGGAATATTGGTTGACCAATATTTGACCAAGTTTCGTTATTAGTTCCATTTAATAAAAATGGAAATAAGTTGCAAATTAGTAATCTACATTCGGAATAGATTAACGTGATGTATTTATTTTCTCAAAACCAATTTCGGGTGAATGAGAAATTAATTGTTAAAAGTGTGCAACTTTAATGGGTTTATGAAGAGTTGGAAATGTGGAAAGCCATGTATCCCCATTGATTGGAAAATGAAAAAGATGAGAGTATTTAATATAGCTCATCTTAAGAGGAGTCAATCAAGTGTGGGCTTCCTACCATACAAGCTAAGTGTGCCTTTGGGCTAACCATGCAAGCTAGTGGGTAAATAGGTTAATTTTGGGCTAGCCCAAATTGACCTATGATCCGCGAAGGGCGGAATGGGTGGTTTAGGGCGCACTTCGCACATTCACTGGGAGCTTAAATTTTTGGCAAAGGTGGGCTCGGTGTGGTCTTGGTTGACTTGGGCTTGGAGCGGATTGGGCCAAGCTAGAGCGGCCCAGCCGAGAAGATTCCAGAAGCTTCTAGGCGGATCGGAGCAGTAAGGGACGCATCGGTTCGGGTGTAACCGCCGGGTCGACCCGCGTCCCTCTGAGCAGGCGGGTCGAACTGGTTGGGCCGACCCAAGTGATATCTACCCTTCATCTTAATCTGATCCAAGGGTCAGAAAACCACCAGCCACCAATTGTGATCTTTCCCTAAAGACACCTCAACTTTTCAATACCTATATAAAGCCCCTCCCCCTCATTTGCATTCTCATCCAACAATCCATAGCATTGTAGTATTCCCTAAAAGGCATTCTAGCATTCTTGAAGCATCCTAGAAGTCTTAGAATTTCTAGTCAAGTCCAAGAAGATGGGGGTGTAAATGGTTTGGTTTGGTTTGGTCTCGGCCATTTTAGAGACCGAACCACTAGTCATCGGTTTGGGAAAATTCCAGACCTAACCAAACCACGAAAAAGTTTAAACCGAACCAAACCAAACCGTCGTGGTTTGGTTCGGTTTGGTTCAAACCGCGGTTCAGTAATGTGGTCCAGACTGCGGTTTAGACCGTTGTTTAGATAGTGGTTCAAACCACCATTAAGACCGAAATTCACATGACGATTCAAATCATGATTTAAATTTAGCATTATTTGATTGGTAAAATTACTATGTTAGAGTCTTTAAAATATTTTTTATTGTTTTGTTTTTTGAGGAGTCTTCTTTAGAATACAAAGGGGTGTTTTGATTCTCACTTTTGAAAAGTTCAAAAGCTTTCAAGTGGGTGCCTTTTGGTGTATAAAAGAAGTGGGCAATAACTTTTTTTGTGTGAGAAAGAGTGCTAGTGTGTCTTTCTTGTGAGAGTCTTATAAGAGTGTGTCATTCCATGTAATCTTAGAGTGAGGTACTCAAATTTGTAGGGTGATATACTTATACTTTTGAAGTTGTGATATTATTTTTATTGTTGTGTTTGTGGACGAATGCAAGACTTCCCATTTCTTCTTTTCTTTGTTTGTGCTCTATTTCGATCCTAGTTGTGTTAAGACTACCCAACAGTGGTATCAGAGTTTTCGATTATGATGGGAAGCATGACAAAGTTCGATATTCCACTTTTTAATGGGAAGATGATTAGCAAAGTATGACTCAATACCTTTTGGTGCAACAAGGTCTTGACCAAGCTTTTAAGGACGAGAAGCCCGATATTATGATGGATGGAGATTGGAGTAACATCTAAAGTAGGGGTGGAAATGGTTCGGCTCAAACAGCGGTTTGGAAACGAACCAAACCAAACCGTGTGGTTTAGCTCGGTTTTTAAATATATGTGGTTCAGCTCGGTTTCAAAAAGGGACAAACCATACAGTTCAGTTTGCCTTATGGTTTGACCCTTCCGAGCCGAACCAAATCGAACGGAACTGAACCATATCAAGCTGAACCGTGGACCGGACCGCGAAACCGAGCCGTGGAGCTGAACCGATAGCTGAACCGTGAAACTCTAAGATTAAGTTTTGTGAGTTAATATAAACTGTTGATTGTTTGTTTTGGATGCTTTTTTTCTTTTCAAAGTAATATGAAATTGTAATTGTGTTTTCTTTTTAGTAGTAATTTTGACATAAACAAAGGTGAAATGGGTTGTGGTATGATGGTCTGGGCCTTGGTTTGGATCGTGGTCTGAAACGTGGTTTGGACCACGGTTTAGACCGAAGTTTGAGCCGAAAAATTAAACCACGGTTTGGACCAAACTGAACCGAACCGTGATGGTCTCGGTTTTAACTTTTTAATGGTTCAGCTTGGTTTGGGATTTTCCCAAACCGATAACTAGCGGTTTGGTCTTTAAATTCAGCCAAACCGAACCGTTTCCACCCCTAATCTAAAGGAGAGTCGTGAGTAGGATAAGGTTGACACTTGCTCCAGAGATCAAATATAATAGATTGAAGGAGACTACACTAAAGGTGTTGTGGGACAAGCTCGAGAGCATCCAGGATTCAAAGTCACTTATGAATCGGTTCTACTTAATGATGGAGCTTTATTAAATAAAGATGGAGGCATGTGGAGACTTTCATGACCACATCAACTCTTTCAACAAGTTGTTATGTCTATTGATGCATGTGGATGACAAAATTCAAGATGAGGAACTGTAGACACCCCGCCTTGGACCACTCACCCCGATTGCACACTTGATTTTGTGTTTCTCCCTCTTTTAAGTGTTTTCTGTTAGTTTCTGTTACTTTGGTTAAGTTCCAGACGGGCTCCGTTAAGTCCAGGGACTAAACTGAATAACAGTTCTAACTTTTTAGTCCATTCTGTCAGATTTTGCCTTTCAGAGTCGCGCGCCTCCGCCCCTTGAGGCCAGACACGCGCGCCTTCCGCCGCCTAGGTGGGATGCGCGCGCTTCTGGGGTGCGTCAGTTACAGATTCTGCCCAAGAATCTCTCCCTTGCTCATTATACATGATTTTGCCCGGGAAAGATTTCTTGGAGACTCCATTTGGCTCCAAAAACTCCCCTCTTTCAACTATAAAAACCCCTCCAATCCATCATTGGAAGGAGGACTTTTGGACCCTTCTTTGACCTCTTTTGGCACCTTAAGAATTTCCCACCTTGAACCTTACTCTAGGCAATTTACTAAAGATATTCTCTCCAACTATTCAACCTCCTCTTCAAGACTTTTCAAGAGGTTCTCTTTGAAGAATATTATAGGTAAAATGTCTTGACTTTATTCTTCTTCTTCTTCTTCTTCTTCTTCTTCTTCTTCTTCTTCTTCTTCTTCTTCTTCTTCTTCTTCTTCTTCTTCTTCTTCTTCTTCTTCTTCTTCTTCAATCAAATGTGCAATCACCCCAAAACCATTTGGGACATGACACCAATGGCCCTTTCATATTGAATTGGCCTAGGAGTTATCTCCCTACATTTTAAACAAACCCCCCCCCCCTTTTTTTTTTTTTTTTTTTTTTTTATCATTTTTCAAATAGGAAGAACACATTTATCTTTAAAGTGAATTATGAACAAATAAGACCGACTTTGCTCGGGCGAAATGGGTGTTTAAGTACTTCCCATTTCGTAACCTAGCCCCCGAACCCCTCATCCCAAAGAATCTTTGTTTTCGTAAATCAAACTTAGGCTCATAAACATTAGGTTTTCTTACGTTCCTAAAAAACGTGGGTGGCGACTCTTAAAACCAAGTGGACATCCTAGGGTAACCCGCGCGCTCTAGCCAAGCCGCGGTTCCCCGGGGGTATCTACAGTGGCGACTCTGCTGGAGACTGCTTGAAGGTTAAACTTGTGTTTCTGTTCATAATTCACTTTACTGGGCATTCTGGAAATTGATATGGGAAGCACGCGCCTCGGACCTTCATTGTCCAAAGCGCGCGCGTCCCACATCAAATTCCAGAATCGCCCACCTTCTATGTGTTCTTCCTATTATTCCATGCTAACAAACATTGCAGGGGTTTCATCACACAATCAGGACCAGGGAAATCCCCTGAGTCCATAAGTTTCTGACAATCTCACAGGTCAGCCCAGAAGCGGGCGCCTCCCATATAAAATGTGTCAGGCGCGCGTTTTCCACAACACCAGCCTGAGGCGTGCGCTTCTGGGCCAATTTCCAGGACAAGAACAGGTTTCAGGGACTGAACAGAATAGTGGGGTGTGGGCACAGTTGCCTGCATAGAACAGAATTGGACCATTGGACTGTTTTAATTTTGTGTTTATTTACCGGTCACACGGGTGATTCGGGAGTTGTAATTTACGTGCTTATGTGTTTTTTTTATCTTTTCTTTTCAAAAAATTAAAAATAAAAAAAATAAAAAAAAATTTGTCACGTGATAGACCTCACACTACATGCACATTACTCCTATGAATTGCTCACTATCGAGTCGCACAAGTCCAACCCCAAACCCGTCGAGGCCCGTCCTAGAAAGTTTCAAGCTCCACTCGACCTTGACTCTTTCGAAGCGGTAAACCTCAGCCCGTGGCGTAGTTCATGACTACATGCCGGGGGTGACCTTTAAGCCTCTCTTTAGCCGAGCACAAACCACACAATTCTAGTTAGGGTCTAACACTCCATGACCAAGTCGGTTTTCATGTACCGAGATTTCCCTAAACTAATGTTTTCAAATCATACATGCCAACTTGTTGAAACGGACGCAATAAAAATCCGTCCCCAAAAGTTGTTATCTTGGACGAAAATAAAAATCCGTCCCCGCATGTATGCTTTACTACATTAATTTAGTTTAATCCCGATACATTTAGGATTCACAAACGTGATGGAATCCGATGAGTATATGGGACCGCGAGATGGTCTATATACTAGTGTGACGATTCCATTATCTTTTTAGAAACCCCAAAAGGGACCCGTTCCCTCCGACTTATAAAAAAAAAAATCTTTTTCTTATGTGGTTCGAGTCGTGTGCCCAACTGTGTGTTCTCAACCTCTTCATGGAGCGAAAGTGTGAACCGAGACTGACAAGGGCTACTTCTCCAATTATAGGTCCGATTGGTACTCTCCGCGTCTACAGGGATTCATCCAACAGGCTTGTCCGTGAACCGATCACTCCAACAGCTTCTGCATCATCAATGGCCGGCGACTCCAGCACCAACAACACCATGACTTTCGAGCAACTCTCTGCCATGGTCCAAACTCTTCAACAACATGTCACCACTCTCAACAACGAGGCTCAAACCAAAGAAGCCTTGTGGCAAGCTCATGTCGACAGTCAAAGGGAGGCCCACGAGGCCGAGGTCGACCAATTGAAAGCCAAGCTTCTCAAGCTCTCCAAGATCAAGGGGGTTAATGACAATGAGGAATCCAAGTGGACCCAAGGCTTGTTTGAAAGCCCATATGTTAGTGCCCGTACCAAAAAAGTGGGGGAAACAAGCACCGACAACAACAACCACAAAATGGTCGACTCCATCATGGCCTACATTGATCAGAAATTTGACGGCCTCAACATGGGAAAAGGCTCCAACACAAGCCTTTATCAGTCATCCATTCTTATGAGCACGATGGCCTCTCTCCCCGACAAGTTCAATATGCCCGACATTAGCAAGTTTAAGGGCAACTCATGCCCGATGTATTGGTAGTGGTGCCCTAGGCACGTTTAATAAACGTTGTAATTGTTATCATTTATTTCATATCAATAAAGAGATGTTTTGATTATTATTGTTGTTCATGTTTACTTATAATAATCTCCATCCCTAGTACTTGTTAAGCACTAATATAAAGGCTAAATGATCATGGGATAATCATGTTAGATTTATGGGTACTTGTTTGGAACAAGGTACTGGACATGACCAGCTGTATGAGATTTATGTCATGGTCTATGTCGAACATATATCTCATATTAGTTATGTCATTCGAATCCTTAGACATGAAGTTATTATAGTCTTCAACTTGATAAACATTATGTTTGACATATTCAAACGCTACCTTTAACCGGGAAGTTATAAAGGGTATGATTGGCATAATCGGATTCACGTAGGGAAGAATAATAAGCTAAATGGATTTGTCCCTCTTCGGAGAGATGTCAAGCTTGGGCCTCTCGTAGGAATGATGTTGATGAAATGTTCGGCCGGACTCAAATGAATTGATTGGATCAATGTCATTTGGATTATCAACATATTCGGAATCGAGAAAGTATTGAACAAAGACAAGTTGAATTGTTGACCATGACTTATGTTCAATGACATCATGGACAAAGGGATTATGACATATTCTAAAGGAATGCGAACTTGTATCTAGTTATACTATTTGGGTAGGTATGACGGTTTGCTAGAACCTAATCATATCTTATGGTTTCATGTTTGAACCCATTGCCAACTTAGTATAATCCTAGAGGATCACACACAATAGAACGAATCTTGAAAAGGACTAAAGTGGAATTTTTCTGAGTTTCTGGCAAAGCGGCGACCGCCCAAAGTTGGGCGACCGCACAACCTTCTTTGGGCGGCCGCACGGTGGTGTCGGGTGGCAGATTCCTAATTTGATTAGGAAACGAATTTTGGATGGATTTTGACACAAGTTTCCTATTTGGAATAGGTCCTACTTGTGTATAAAAGGCCAAATTCGGCCAGCACTCTTAACCAATGATTTTGTGAGTCTCAAAAGAGTTTGAGAGAGTTTATTTTGTTCCAAAATATCTGTTGATTGAAGAACAAAATAATACACAAAGAAAAATTCCATATAGTCGTTATCAATTGTGAAAGTGTGTTTCATAATTGTTGGTCTAGCAACCAAGATCAAGAAGCTCCTTGATATTCGTTCGTGGTGTGGATACCGCTAGAGGGTGAAGCTCATCATCTTCAAAGTTCGTGTTCGTACTTTCTTCATGATCAAGCTTCAAATCTCCACCTAGATCAAAGCTAGAATTCAAAGTCATCAAGGGTTAGTTTCTAGAGAAAGAGTTTGTTGCCCGAACTGGTGTCTTTCTAGAGAAAGAGTTTCTCGAACTGGTGTCTTTCTAGAGAAAGAGTTTCTCTCCAAAGAAATCAGTGGGAGTAAAATAAATCTTGAAGAAATTCGAGACCAGAAAATAACATTGAACCAATAGTGGAACAAGAACAAGAACCACAAGGAGTTGTGGAACCTGTTCAAAATACACAAGCAACTCGCAGATATAGTAGGTTACGATCCGAGCCCGAGAGATATGGATTTCTCGTAACGGATAGTTATGAGGTAAAAATCATTGAGAATGATGAACCGTCAACCTACCAAGAGGCGATGTCTTCTCCTGATTCGGACAAGTGGCTTGGAGCCATGGAATCCGAATTACAATCCATGCAAGACAATCAAGTTTGGAATTTGATTGATGCGCCCGAAGGTGTAAAAACCATAGGATGAAAATGGGTCTTCAAGAAGAAGACTGACATGGATGGGAAGGTGCATACTTACAAAACTAGGCTTGTAGCGAAAGGTTATAGGCAAGTTCATGGTATTGACTATGATGAGACCTTTTCACCCGTAGCAATGATCAAGTCTATAAGAATTTTGCTTGCCATTGCCGCATATCATGACTATGAAATATGGCAAATGGATGTCAAAACCGCTTTCCTAAATGGAAAACTCCAAGAGGATGTGTAAATGACACAACCAGAAGGTTTTGAACAAGATTCTAAAGTATGCAAATTGCAAAGATCCATCTATGGATTGAAGCAAGCTTCTAGGAGTTGGAATCTCCGTTTTGATGAATCGGTCAAAGAGTTTGGTTTCATCAAGAACGAAGATGAGCCTTGTGTATACAAGAAGATTAGTGGGAGCATAGTTCTATTCCTTATTTTATATGTGGATGACATATTACTCATTGGAAACGATGTTCCTACACTTCAGTCCGTAAAGACTTGGTTAGGAAAATGATTCGCAATGAAAGATATGGGTGAAGTCGCATATATACTTGGCATTAAGATCTATAGAGATAGATCAAGGAGGCTACTTGGTTTCAGCCAAAGTACATACATTGACAAGGTCATTAGAAGATTCCGTATGGAAAATTCTAAGAGAGGCACCTTGCCCGTGTTACATGGAGTTTCTCTAAGCAAGACTCAATGTCCTAAGACAAACGATGAGCGTGAGAAAATGAATGATGTTCCATATGCTTCGGCAATTGGGTCCATCATGTATGCCATGATTTGTACTAGGCCGGATGTATCTTATGCTTTGAGCATGACAAGTAGATACCAATCCGACCCTGGCGAAAATCACTGGATAGCTGTAAAAGCGATTCTTAAGTACTTGAGAAGAACTAAAGACTCGTTTTTGGTCTATGGAGAAATGGAAGATGATCTCGTTGTAAATGCTTACACGGATGCAAGCTTCCAAACCGACAAAGATGATAGCCGATCGCAATCGGGTTTTGTGTTTATGTTAAATGGTGGAGCTGTAAGCTGGAAGAGTTCCAAGCAAAGTACAACCGCTGATTCTACAACAGAAGCTGAGTATATTGCTGCATCGGATGCTGCAAAGGAAGCTGTTTGGATTAAGAAGTTCATCACTGAACTTGAAGTGGTTCCTAGTATTGCTAATCCAATAGACCTTTATTGCGATAATAATGGTGCTATTGCTCAAGCAAAGGAACCAAGAGCACATCAGAAATCCAAACACATACTTAGGCGTTTTCATATCATTCGAGAGATCGTTGATAGGGGAGACGTAAATATATGCAGAGTACCTACTGATGACAATGTTGCGGACCCGCTAACAAAGGGACTTCCACAAGCTAAACATGATGGTCATGTTAGGTCCATGGGTATTAGATACATGGGAGATTGGGCCTAGGGCAAGTGGGAGATTGTTGGTAGTGGTGCCCTAGGCACGTTTAATAAACGTTGTAATTGTTATCATTTATTTCATATCAATAAAGAGATGTTTTGATTATTATTGTTGTTCATGTTTACTTATAATAATCTCCGTCCCTAGTACTTGTTAAGCACTAGTATAAAGGCTAAATGATCATGGGATGATCATGTTAGATTTATGGGTACTTGTTTGGAACAAGGTACTGGACATGACCCGCTGTATGAGATTTATGTCATGGTCTATGTCGAACATATATCTCATATTAGTTATGTTATTCGAATCCTTAGACATGAAGTTATTATAGTCTTCCACTTGATAAAAATTATGTTTGACATATTCAAACGCTACCTTTAACCGGGAAATTATAAAGGGTATGATTGGCATAATCGGATTCACGTAGGGAAGAATAATAAGCTAAATGGATTTGTCCCTCTTCGGAGAGATGTCAAGCTTGGGCCTCTCGTAGGAATGATGTTGATGAAATGTTCGGCCGGACTCAAATGAATTGATTGGATCAATGTCATTTGGATTATCAACATATTCGGAATCGAGAAAGTATTGAACAAAGACAAGTTGACTTGTTGACCATGACTTGTGTTCAATGACATCATGGACAAAGGGATTATGACATATTCTAAAGGAATGCGAACTTGTATCTAGTTATACTATTTGGGTAGGTATGACGGTTTGCTAGAACCTAATCATATCTTATGGTTTCATGTTTGAACCCATTGCCAACTTAGTATAATCCTAGAGGATCACACACAATAGAACGAATCTTGAAAAGGACTAAAGTGGAATTTTTCTGAGTTTCTGGCAAAGCGGGCGACCGCCCAAAATGGACCGGGCGACAGCCCAAAGTTGGGCGACCGCACAGCCTTCTTTGGGCGGCCGCACGGTGGTGTCGGGTGGCAGATTCCTAATTTGATTAGGAAACGAATTTTGGACGGATTTTGACACAAGTTTCCTATTTGGAATAGGTCCTACTTGTGTATAAAAGGTCAAATTCGGCCAGCACTCTTAACCAATGATTTTGTGAGTCTCAAAAGAGTTTGAGAGAGTTTATTTTGTTCCAAGATATCTGTTGATTGAAGAACAAAATAATACACAAAGAAAAATTCCATATAGTCGTTATCAATTGTGAAAGTGTGTTTCATAATTGTTGGTCTAGCAACCAAGATCAAGAAGATCCTTGATATTCGTTCGTGGTGTGGATACCGCTAGAGGGTGAAGCTCATCATCTTCAAAGTTCGTGTTCGTACTTTCTTCGTGATCAAGCTTCAAATCTCCACCTAGATCAAAGCTAGAATTTAAAGTCATCAAGGGTTAGTTTCTCCTTTATTCATATTGTTGTATTTGACTTAATCATATGAATGGATCTATGGGCTTTGGGTTTCATAAATTTTAAATGCTAAATTCCGCTGCGCATGTTACATCGAAACCCAACACGATGGATCACATCGAGACTTACATTTGGGCTATGGTTCCGAAGAAGGTCTCCCCAAAAGTTATGGCTCAATGCTTTCCTCTCACCCTCGAGGGGGCGGCAAAAGATTGGTATGAAACTCTCCCGCTCACTGTCCGTCTTGATTGGGACGCCGCTATGCTTGCCTTCAAAAATCAATATCATGGCAACACCACTCACCGGCCCACAAGGAAAGAGCTCGAGAACACCACTCAAAGAGACAACGAGTCCTTCATTGACTTCACAAGGAGATGGAATGACAAGCTCTCTGAAATTGTTGAGAGGCCAAACACAAAAGAGCAAATGGACATTTTCCTCAAGTGTCTCAAGATTGATCTCCGCACCCACCTAAGTGGGGCTTGCTACTCCGACTTATCCCAAATGTATGAGGCGGGGGTACGCATGGATGACTTGCTCAAGGAGATTAAGAAAGCCACTCCTACTTACCGTTACAAGGCCGCCTCTAATTCAAACAAAGAGGCTTCTGTCAATGCCGTTACTACCGACAAGGGGAATTACAAGAAGGTCCCTCCACCACAAGGCAAGCGGTTACAAAACAACCGCGTCTACACTCCTCTCAATGGCATGACCATTACTGAGGCCTATGAAGCTCTAAAGGCCAAGGGACAAATCACTCCTCTTCAAGGGTACAAGCAACCACAACCGCTCCATCCCAACCATGCCCACCACAAGTGGTGTGACTACCATCAATGCACCGGCCACCTCACCGAGGATTGCTTCTCCATCCGCAACACCATCCAAGACCTTATAGAGAAGAAGGAATTCATAATCCCTAATGAGGGTGGTCTCAACGTAATAGAGGTAGGAGAGTTTGAAGGAACCACTCATTCGATCCCAATTGTGAATGAGGGCTCCGATGGCATGAATAAACTTGATAATTCTTGTTATGTTGTGACTTATGATGAGATTATGAGGGAAGTATTAGAGAATAGGAAGAAGAAGCTACAAGGGTCCGTGAATGTGCTCACCCGCAATGGCCGGGTAATAGCGAGCGCCTCGGTTCCCACAAATACAGCAACCAACACCTCTTCTCCAAGATCGCAAGCACGCGACATACCCGAAGATCCTTTGTTAACACAACTCAAGAAGACACAAGCCAACATATCCATCTGGGACCTTATTGAATCATCAAATAAACACCGAGACCTCGTCATCAAGAACTTGGATGACACATCAGTCTCCCCCGACACAACTCCCGAAGACCTCACAGCAATGATAGGTCACATTCACTTCGGCAATGTCATCACTTTTGCCGACATGGACCTTCTGCCATTTGGGTCCGATCACAATGAAGCCATCTACCTCAAAGTAAAGGCAAGGGGGAGACCCATTTAGAGAGTTTTAGTAGACGGTGGTTCCGCACTCAACTTAATGCCTAGCCGAGTCATGGGCATACTGGGGCTCAAAAGCTCCGATTTACAACCTTCTACCCAAGTCATTAGAGGGTACGACAGCACGGCCCGTATAGTCATGGGAATGCTAGAAGTCGATATTGAATTTGGAAGCATGATCATGTCCGTCCCATTCCAAGTACTTGATGTCCCAGCTTCGTTCAACTTACTTTTGGGCCGACCTTGGATCCACAGTTCCAATGCTGTCCCTTCCACTCTCCATCAGTGTGTCAAGATCAGAAATGGGGACGAGATAGTCACCGCCATGGCCGAGAATGTCACCATCTACAGAAATGGGGGACAACCCATTCACCAAGTTCAACATGGGATAGAAGATTCCACTCTCTCCGGCGTTAATACCATCGACAAAGAAAGGGGAAACGGGCAATGGACCCTCGGTAATCCTAAAATCCTCCGTATGATGAGGAACATGAATCACTTTCCCGGTCTAGGCTTAGGGAGGCATCAACAAGGAATATTGCACCCCGTAGAGGTTTCTTTTGTCAGAAACAAGTTTGGTTTGGGGTACGAACCTACTGAAGATGACTTAAAGTACGAGCAAGCAGTCAAGAATCAAAAGACCCGAGCTCGCAAAGAAGGTCGACAATATGAAATCCCCAACTTGAGGCCTTACCGCAACAAGCTGAACGGTTATTTTGTTCGCCAAGGGGAAGATGTTCCATACATGATCTTTCCCGAGCCATGGGTGAACGACAAGGGCGTCAGAAAGCCCGGCCTCGAGATCTTCACTGATTGCGAAATTCCGACACGAGAAAGGGAGCCTATTCCAATGTCACCCCGAGAGTGGTGGGGCAAGAAAGTGACTATAGAGTCCGAGTTAGAGATTACTGTGGGGGAAGAACTATCCGATCTAGCCTCCATGTTCGAAGAATTTGCCATCACGGATGATTGTCAAGTCAACGCCATCTCCGACAACACAGAAATGGAGAGTCCATCTATCAGCAAGATCCAGCCAAGCTCCGAGCCAATCAACAACTGGTATTCTACGAAGGGGCCCATGGTATCCGAGGAATTTTTAGTCCGAGAAATGGGTTGCATACCCGGCACAGCAATAAAGGAAGAGCGACTCACACTTACTTTCGAGTCCGAGAGTGTTTCTAATACCCTCACCCAAGAGGATATGGAGTCCATAGCCGAGCGTGTGTTTATTTTCTTTGCTAATGAAAAATTCGATATTTCTGAGTACCCCGAGATTGCAAACATCATAAATGATGAATTAACTAATAACGAACTTAATGAACAAGTTAATAACGATTCAAATTATGATGAAATAGACCACGAAAACATAACATACCTAAGTGAACTAGCTCAACATGTTCGTTGTCGTGGTGAAAATGGTCCAGGGGCTGATGAGGAATTGCATGTTGTTAATCTGGGTACCGACGAAGAGCCGAAAGAAACGAAGATAGGCAGCTTCTTCAAGGGGGAAGACAGAGACAGATTGACTGCACTGCTCAAAGAATTTGTGGATGTATTCGCATGGTCGTACAAAGACATGCCGGGTTTGGACAGAAAGGTCGCAGAGCACAGAATTCCAATCAGAGAGGACGCCAAGCCAGTAAAGCAGAAACTCAGAAAGATCAAGCCAGAATGGTCCCTACAAGTCAAATAAGAGATTGAAAAGCTCCTCAGTGTGGGTTACATCAAAGTCATTGAGTATCCAACTTGGTTAGCTAACATTGTGACAGTCAGAAAGGCAAACGGCAAGGTTCGAGTTTGCGTGGACTTCCGGGATTTGAACAAAGCTTCCCCGAAAGATGATTTTCTGCTACCAAACATCGACATGCTCGTCGATTCGACTGCCAACTATGAAGTCCGCTCGTTTGTGGACGGTTTTGCTGGTTACAATCAGATTCTCATGTCCGAGGAGGACCAACACAAGACAGCTTTCACAACACCATGGGTCACTTTCTGCTACACAGTCATGCCGTTCGAGCTAAGGAACGATGGGGCTACGTACCAAAAGGCTGTTACGGATCTATTCCATGACATGATTCATAAAGAGATCGAGGTCTATGTAGACGACATGATCATCCATTCGAAGGGAACCAACGGTCAACATTTGATCGATGTTTTGCAAGTTCTTTGAACGACTCCGACAACACAACATGAGACTCAACCCCGCAAAGTGCACTTTTGGGGTCATCAGAGGAAAGGTTCTCGGTTACATGGTCACTGAAAGGGGAATTGAAGCCGATCCCTCCAAGATCAAGGCAATCATTAACATGCCTCCTCCAAAGACGCAGAAAGAAATCAAAGGTTTCATGGGAAAACTTCAATACATCAGTCGGTTTGTGCACCAACTCACTTCCATGTGTGAGCCGATCTTCAAGCTGCTCAAGAAGAATGTGGCTCTAGAATGGACCGATGCTTTCCAAGAAGCCTTCGACCAAGTGAAGAGTTACTTGACATGCCCTCCAGTTTTGGTTCCACCACACAAGGAGAAGCCTCTCTTGCTCTATCTCACTGTCAATGATGAAGCCCTAGGGGCTATGTTAGCACAAGAACAGCGAGACTCCACAAAAGAGAATGTTATCTACTTTGTCAGCCGCCGGTTTCAAGGAGCTGAGAAGAACTACTCTGTCGTAGAAAAGTCTTGTGCGGCATTGGTTTGGGTTACTCAAAAGCTCACGCACTACATGGAGGCCTTCCCAATCAAGTTGGTAGCAAAAGTGGACCCGCCCCGCTACATCTTCGAAAAACCTTTCATGTCAACAAGAATAGCCAAATGGTATTTCATGCTCGCCGGCTACGATATCACTTACGTCACACTCAAATCCATTAGGAGGAAAGTGTTCAGTGATCAGCTTGCTGAATTTCCGTATGACGAAGTGAAGGGGGAAGACGTACAGTTCCCCGGCGATCATTTAATTTGCGCTACAACAGAGGAAGATAAGTGGAAACTTTTTTTCGATGGCGCGGCCAATAAGCATGGATATGTCATAGGGATGTTACTTGTCGATCCAAAGGACATGTATACTCCAATCGCTATCCGCCTCGAATTTGAGGCCACCAACAACATCGCCGAGTACGAAGCATGCATAGCGGGGCTCGAAGCCACCCTCGAGAGAAATGTCACGAACTTAGAGGTATTTGGTGATTCCTTACTCATCATCAATCAAATATCTAGAAAGTGGAAGATTCAAGACTCGACTCTGCAACGGTATGGTCAACATCTCGAGGAGTTGGTTGAACAGTTTCAAGAAATCACCTTCAACTACCTGCCAAGGGACAAGAACCGTTTTGCTAATGCACTAGCCACCATCGCTTCACTGGTCAAAATGCCCGAGGGTAAAATGGTGAAGCCCTTTAAAATTTCCCGAAGAAACAGTCCGGTATACTGCATGAGTATCGAGGTCAACGAGGTCCAGGCAAACTCCCCGTGGCATTCAAATATCATGAATTTTCTCAAGAATGGCACTTATCCCGAGGATAGCAATAAGAAGTCTCAAATGGCGTTGCAAAGACTAGCCTCTCGATATGTACTAATCGGAGACCGAGTCTACAAAAGGCACCACGATTAGATCAATCTCCTATGCGCAAATGAGACCGAAGCTCAAGAAATAATGCATGAGATCCACGAAGGTGAATGTGGGACCCACATGAATGGGTTTATATTGACCAAGAAGATACTCCGCATGGGTTATTATTGGAGTACCATGGAAAGAGACTGCATCGAGAAAGTCAAAAGGTGCGCCAAATGCCAATTCCATGCTAACCTACAGCACGCTCCGCCCTCACAGCTTTACAACATGACCACGCCATGGCCTTTCTCTTGTTGGGGGATAGACATCATCGGCAAAGTTCACCCTACTGGCAGCAACGGACAATCTTTCGTCCTAGTAGCCGTGGACTATTTTACAAAATGGGTCGAAGCACAGGCTTACCGGGTTCTCAACGCCAAGAAAGTGGCCGAATTCGTGAAGACCCACATCATGTGCCGGTACGGCGTTCCTCATGAAATCATCTCAGACAACGGTTCTCACTTTGAGAAAGAGATGGACACGCTCCTGGTAGAATACAAGATTACCAAGCACAAGTCATCTCCATACCGCCCTCAAGCAAACGGCGCGGTCGAAGCAGCTAATAAGACAATCGAGACCATTGTGAAGAAAATGGCCTCCACTGGAAGGGATTGGCTCGAAAAGCTACCTTTAGCATTGTGAGGCTACCGCACGTCAATACGGACAGCAACTGGAGAAACTCCTTATGCATTGGTGTACGGTTCAGAAGCTGTACTCCAAATAGAGCTCGAAGTCCCATCCCTACGGGTCCTCCTCGAGAACCAAGTCAATGAAATCGATTGGATGCAAAGTCGGTATGAACAGCTAGCTCTACTCGACGAGAAAAGGCTAAGGGAACTCGAACATACGAGATCCTATCAACTAAGAATGGCAAGGGCTTTCAACAAAAAGGTGAAGCCTCGAAACATCAATGTGGGAGATTTGGACCTAAGACAACACCCTCCTAATGCCATGAACCCCCTTGGAAAATGGGGAACCCGATGGATCGGTCCGTACGTGGTCAAGAAGATACTAAGCGGCGGTGCAGTCTGACTCGCGGATTTAGACGGAGACCAGGTGCCAAAAGAAGTCAACCTCGACAAGTTGAAGAGATTCTACGCTTAATAAATGAAGACCATCAAAAAAAAAAAAAAAAAAGCTCGCTAGGTTGAAAACCCGCAAGGGCGGCCTAGGAAAAAATTAGAGCACGTGCAAAAAAGAAGCCCGCTAGATTGAAAACCCGAAAGGGCGGTCTAGGCAAAAAACAGGGTGCACAAAAAAAAATGGTCTTCATTTGTTTGAACTACGGAGACCTGAGCCTCTACACTGGAGGAACGTAGGCAACCTTCGGGTAAACATAAACAAATACCCAAATCATTCCAAATTAACAAGATGCAATTTTATTCAAATCTCAAATCATTCAAGCCATTACAACGGATTTTGTTGAGCTACTAAAAGACATAAAAACATTAAAATCCTAAAACAAGTGGTCTATTTTACTTGCAATCTATTGGGGGTACTAGGAAAAATCTAATTTTCTCATGGACTTTGAAGGACCACCCGAACGACCATCAATCCTACTCTTCTTGGGAGGTCTAGGAACACTGATACGGACCGAAACCTTCTGCGTAACAGAGCGCCTCCGGGCATAAAAGTCATCCAAAGGGGTACCGAAAGGGTCGCTCAGAATGTTGTTCACATCAGCAACAGCCTCCTTGTACCTCAAAGCACTGCTAGGCTCAAAGTCCTTCCCTAGCAATTCAGCCCGAAGAGCATCTACCCAAGAAATGCCGCGGTAGACGGTACCAAGCAAGTGATCCAAGTAACTCTCGGGAAGAAAGATACTACCCCGATGCAAAGGAGCAGAAGCCCACCGGTTACGGTCATCTCCCCAAGCCGACTGAAACTCACTCGAGAAGTCCGGGCCATGTAAGAAACTGGACGAAGCATCCCGTTCCTCAGAAAAGGAATTATTTGCTGACGACCGAACTGTCTCAAAACCCGTTCGGGTTGGTAAAACGAAGAATCTCTCAACCCGGATAAAACCACATGCTGAAAACCGAAGGTCCATTCCACAAAAGGGCGAAAATCCCAAGGGCACCACTCAATGTCAGCTGTAAGACGAGAAACGAAGAATCTCCTCCAACCCTCTTCAGTCAAATCTCTAATCATCAACCGTCGCCTATGAACAGCAAAAGGAGAGAGGTCGCCGTCTGACGCATAAAGCCTGAAATGCTCCCAAAGCCATATGGTCAAAAGCAAGGGGCTTCCTCGTCGCATCTCGCCCGTATGGTGCAATTCGTCCAAACCATGCAAGGTCTCTCCTACAACGAGCGGAATTATGCTGAGTCGTTGTCCTTTTGCCTGCAACACGATTTTAGCCAACTGCGCATCCGCAGTACCCAGAGGAGTGACAAACAAAACCTCGCTGAAAAGGCAGATAGCCATGGCATTTCTCTTAAAGGACTGAACCGCAACATCTTCCGAATGCAAACTGAAAAACATCGGAAGCTCAGTTATGTCAACAACGGTCCCGTGCATCATCTTCTTCACCTCTCCAACAGGGAGATTCAGAAGGTCAACCCAAGAATCAACAACACCGAGGTGATACTTAGGGACGGCAATCCGACCGGCCAAAGGCATACCCAAGATGGCCCCAAAATCATCGACAGTCGGCACCATTTCATTAGCCGAAAAGTTGAATGCATGGCTATCACAATCCCAGAAGGCTGCAGCAGCCTTCAACAAGTCCCAATCCGGCTTCAATGTTCGCAAAGTAAAAAGAATTCGAAATCCGAAATCTTTGATGAAAGCATTTTTGGGATGGGTCTTGAAAGAATAAACGAATGTTGATAAATCCTTCTCGTGACTCTTGACAACCTCGGCATCAAGACTAAAAGGGTTAGAAGCCATGGGAAAGAAGATCACAAGCAAAATAGAGCAATAAAATGGTGTTCAAAAATGGCAAAAGAGAGCTGTTGGAATCAAATTGTCGACCAGAAGCTGATATTATAGCTGTTGGGGGATCTTTTGGTCAGCAAATTTCAGGCCCCGAATTTCGCCTCCCAGAGGCGCGCGCCTCCCAACACCGGTCTATAAGGCGCGCGCGTCCCATAGCCAACAGAGGAAGCGCCGCGTCCTAGGTAAAAAAATGCTTCAGAAATGGCCCTTGTCAAGTTCATAAAGCAACCCAGGAGTATTCAACCAGCAACAAGTTCAGGATCCCAGCAATGAGAAAGAGTTCAAATGACAACAAACACTCAGCTGGGCACACATTAATTTGGTCCGCCCTTAAGGCATGTCTAAAAACTGAAATAAGATAGAAACTCCCACTCGAAGTAGGGTGTCTTTTATTTTCTCAAAAAATCAGTTTTTACAATTCATCCCCAGCAGAAAGCACTCCGCAGTCAACTGTGCCCGCACCCCATCGAAAGTCAAAGTCAAATAGTCAACCTCAAAGTATGACTCACGGCAATAACTTGGTCCTGGGTGAGCCACAAAAATCACCACCTCCTCATCAAGCAAAATCTACATCCATTCAAGCAAACGGTCCTCCGGGTCTCGCATTCAAGCAAACGGTCCTCCGGGTCCTGCATCCAAGCAAACGGTCCTCCGGGTCCCGCACTTTAGCAGACGGTCCTCCGGGTCCCGCATCCAAGCAAACGGTCCTCCGGGTCCCGCATCCAAGCAAACGGTCCACCGGGTCCCGCACTTTAGCAGACGGTCCTCCGGGTCCCGCACTTTAGCAGACGGTCCTCTGGGTCCTGCATCCAAGCAAATGGTCCTCCGGGTCCGCGCATCCAAGCAAACGGTCCCCGGGTCCCGCACTTTCAGTAAACGGTCCTCCGGGTCTCAAATCCAAGCAAACGGTCCTCCGGGTCCCGCATTCAAGCAAACTGTCCTCCGGGTCTCGCACTTCAGCAAACGGTCCCCTCGGTACCCGCTATTCAAGCAAACGGTCCTCTGGGTCCCGCATTCCAGCAGACGGATCTCGCCACCAGCAACGGATCTCGCTTCCAGCAAACGGACCTCGCCACCAGCAAACAGATCCCGCTTCCAGCAAACGGTCCTCCGGGTCCCGCATCCCAGCAAACGGATCTCGCTATCAGCAAACAGGTCCCGCTTCCAGCAAACAGACCTCTCTATCAGCCAGACAGGTCCCGCTGTCGGCCACGGTGGGCCGCTTTATGCCACCGAACCTTTCATTATCAACCAAAGCCGCTCACACAGGGAGCGCACCTCTATCCCTTGCAATTTTAAATTCCTGCTTTTATCGAGTCTTTTCTTTTTCTTGGTGATGTCCTAGGCGGATGTATGTCTTTCATCGGCGCGTTTTCTTCGCAATCCACGCCGCCGAGGGGATCTGTAGACACCCCGCCTTGGACCACTCACCCGATTGCACACTTGATTTTGTGTTTCTCCCTCTTTTAAGTGTTTTTTCTGTTAGTTTTTGTTACTTTGGTTAAGTTCCAGACGGGCTCCGTTAAGTCCAGGGACTAAACTGAATAACAGTTCTAACTTTCTAGTCCATTCTGTCAGATTTTGCCTTTCAGAGTCGTGCGCCTCCGCCCCTTGAGGCCAGACGCGCGCGCCTTCGCTGCCTAGGTGGGATGCGCGCGCTTCTGGGGTGCGTCAGTTACAGATTCTGCCCAAGAATCTCTCCCTTGCTTCATTATACATGATTTTGCCCGGGAAAGATTTCTTGGAGACTCCGTTTGGCTCCAAAAATCCCCTCTTTCAACTATAAAAACCCCTCCAATCCATCATTGGAAGGAGGACTTTTGGACCCTTCTTTGACCTCTTTTGGCACCTTAAGAATTTCCCACCTTGAACCTTACTCTAGGCAATTTACTAAAGATATTCTCTCCAAGTATTCAACCTCTTCTTCAAGACTTTTCAAGAGGTTCTCTTTGAAGGATATTATAGGTAAAATGTCTTGATTTTCTTCTTCTTCTTTTCTTCTTCTTCTTCTTCTTCTTCTTCTTCTTCTTCTTCTTCTTCTTCTTCTTCTTCTTCAATCAAATGTGCAATCACCCAAAACCATTTTGGACATGACACCAATGGCCCTTTCATTACATTGAATTGGCCTAGGAGTTATCTCCCTACATTTTAAACAAACCCCCCCCCCTTTTTTTTATCATTTTTCAAATAGGAAGAACACATTTATCTTTAAAGTGAATTATGAACAAACAAGACCGACTTTGCTCGGGCGAAATGGGTGTTTAAGTACTTCCCATTTCGTAACCTAACCCCCGAACCCCTAATCCCAAAGAATCTCTGTTTTCGTAAATCAAACTTAGGCTCATAAACATTAGGTTTTCTTACGTTCCTCAAAACGTCGGTGGCGACTCTTAAAACCAAGTGGACATCCTAGGGTAACCCGCGCGCTCTAGCCAAGCCGCGGTTCCCCGGGGGTATCTACAAGAACAAGCCTGGTTGTTGTTAGCTTTCTCACCTAAATCGTAGAAGCCACTAGTGAAAACGTTGTTCATAGGGAGGACAACTTTGACACTAAATGAGGAGATGACGGCTTTGCGTGAGAATGAAAATAATATTTGGTACCTTATAGGTGAGGCCATGAAGAAATATATTGTGAAAAAGAAAAATAAAAAGTAACTTTTTCGGATGAAGTTGAAATCTTGAAATTTTAATTAAAGGAGAATCTGTTGGGAATCAATTAAATTTTAAGCAACTAATATGTTGGAGTCTCTAAAATTGTGGTTTTTAGGAGGCTTCTTGAGAATACAAAGAGTGTATTGGTGCTCACTCTTGGAAGGTTCAAGAGCTTTCAAGTGGGTGTCTTTTGTTGTATAAAAGAAGTGGGCAGCAACTTGTTTTTGTGTGAGAAAGAGAGAAAAACACAACAGATTTTTTGGAGTGGAAAACTATGAAGAAAAGAGTGCTAGTGTGTCTTTCTTGTGAGTCTTATAAGAGTGTCATTCTTTGTAATCTTAAAGTGTGGTGTTCAGATTTGTAGGGTGCTACACTTGTATTTTTGAAGTTGTGATAGTATTTTTATTGTTGTGTTTGTGGACGTAGGCAAGAGGCCAAACCACGTAAAATTTCCGTGTCCTCCCATTTGTTTTTCCTGTGCTCCAATTTGCTCGTAGTTGTGCTACCACTACCCAATAGTATTTGTAAGCAAAATTTTGTAATTTTTTTTAACCATACCATTGCTCCCTACCCGAATATCTTGAGGTTTTGAATCTAATACTCCCCCCTTGTCTCATAAAAATGCACAGTTTTGAGTGTGCACGAGAATTGAGGACATATTAAATAGATTAAATAAAATTGGTAGTATAGTATGTAATTTTAGTATGAAAAGTGGCGTAGAAAAGAGAAGTGTGATAGAAAATAGTAGTTGATGATTGTTGTGAGTAGGACAAGTGAGTTATATGAATAAAAAAAAATATTATAAAATTTGATTTTAAAAAAGTAAAACTTATTAATGAGTCATTCAATTCAAAAGAAAAGTTTGTGCATATTATTATGGAACGGAGTGGGTAAGATTCATCACCATTATTTTCCTATAAATAATTTGTAAGCACCGATAAGAGGTTAATAACACATACTCCCTCCGTCCCATAGTAGAATTTTTTCTCAAATAATTCCCTTATTTCTAAGTATTTACCAAAGTATCACCTTTTTCAAAGTATGTACCAAAATGACCAACTTTGAAGTAATTCGCTTCTAGAAAAAGCGAATTAAGTAATTCGCTAATGCCAAAAGCGAATTACTCTTTGACCAGATTAGGCGCGCTTTGCATTACGGGGTTAATTAAGGTTAAGATAATTCGCTTCCTGTAGTAGCGAATTACATTAATTCGCTTTTTCAAGTAGCGAATTACATTAAACCACACAATAAGATAAGGTTTCAGTATGTGCTGCTCATTATATCTCCATCTTATCTGAAAATAGAGAGAGAAAGAAGAAGGGACGCAAAGAGGAGAGGATTTTGCAAATCCATTTCTTGAAATACTCAGATCAAGCAAAAAGGTACACCAAGATCTCTATCTATATGTCATTTTTTGTGTTTGATGTTATTTATTTTAGGTTTTTTAGTGAATTTGTAGAGAGAAATGATAAATTTAAGATTTTGACAGTTATTATCATTTTCTAGGGTTCTAGGGTATCGATGAGTGGATTACCGCTTATTTTCATGTGCTACTGGGGAGGGGATGATGAAGATCCATTTAATGGTCCTCTTTTTGAAAAGGACCAAATTTGGTCTTAGAGCGATACATAGATGGACTTACACTGAGTTGATTGATCAGTTGTATGAACATATTGGGGTAGATCGAACAAGATTTCAGCTGGAAGTTATTTGTAGGTTTCCTCATTCCTTTGACCATGGAATTGCAAATTACTTTCCATTTCACATCCAAAACGATAATGGTGTGGCGTTAATGTTTGATGTTAATGCTCAATTTGGTGGGTTGAGTAACTTGCAGTTGTATATTATCATGAAGGCTATTGAGGTGTTTGATATCCGTGGGGGTGGGACTGACATTGGTTATAATCAAGAGACGAATGAACGTTATGCAGAGGCAGAGACACTTTATGTGAATTCGCAGAGTTACAACTGAGAGCCTGACGAGGGTCCAAGTACAGAGACATTCTATGATAATTCGCAGAGTTACAACGAGAGCCTGACGAGGGTCCAAGTAACCAGAGACGCGTCGTAGACGAGAGTGCCACGTGAGGATGTTCCGGCTGATGATGATGTTTTAGATGAAGATGATGAAGACTATGATGCACAAATAGATAGTTTGTTGTTTCCTGATGATGATGATGATGATGATGAAGAAAACAGCACCGGTAGTGAGATTAGCGAGGGTGACGATGGGCCGAATGATGGGATTGAATCAGATTTAGTAGCGTACGAAAGGAGAGAGAATCGAATGCATGAGAGAGCAGACTATCCTCTTTATCATGATATTGGAGAAGAAGTTGATGTGATTGCTGTTAATAATCAATGTAGTTTTCCGATATGGGATGGAGAGAAGGGTGGATTGGCTAAAGGGATACGATTTTCTAAGAAGATTGAGGTGCAATATGAGATAAAGAAGTATCACATACATTCCAATCGACGTTTTAAGGTAAGAAAGAGCACACTCCGAACGTGGGCCATTGAGTGTTTGTTGAAAGACTATCCATGCCCTTTTTATGCTCGTGTGAGTCAGAAGAAGATAGGATATTGGGAAGTGACCAAGTATAAAGGCCCTCATTGTTGTTTGTATTCTGGACTTAGTCTTGATCACCCCAACTTGGATGCTAAGTTTATTGGTCGGCATATTCTCCCATAAGGTCAAGGCTGATTCTGATTTGAATGTTCAAGTTATTATTGCAGATATAAATGAGAAATACGGTAGGACAATTTCTTACAAGAAGGCATGGTGTGGGAAACAAAAGGCCATTGGCTTAGTGTTTGGAGACTGGAAGGAATCTTATGCTCGGTTACCTCGTGTCCTAGGTGCTATTCAGAAATACAATCCTGGAACTATTGTTGAGTATTATAATCCTCCTCCACCTGGTGTATATAAAAAGTTTGATCGTGTTTTCTGGGCATTCGGGCCTTGTATTCAAGCTTTCACTCATTGTAGGCCTGTCGTGTCTGTTGATGGAACGTTCTTACATGGACGTTATAAAGGGGTGATACTCATTGCTATGGGTGTTGACGCCAACGACAGCATCGTTCCTCTTGCTTTTGCTATTATTGAAAAAGAGGACCATGTTCCCTGGAGTTGGTTTTTACGCCTTGTTTGTCAACATATTATCAAGGGTCGTGAGGTATGCTTACTTTCTGATCGTCATAATGGCATTCTTACTACAGTTGCAGAAGATACTTGGTGGCCAAAATGTGCATCATCGATATTGCTTGAGGCATATGAGAGCAATTTTCTGAAGAAGCATCATGGTAGTGATTTGAAGCGTCTGTTCTGGGTTGCTGGTTGTGCTCACCAAGATAGAAAATTGAAAAATACTTTAGAGTTGATCCGTTTAGTTGACCCAGAAGCCATCAAGTGGTTTGAGCATATAGATAAGAAGAAGTGGACACTGGCGCATGATGGTGGTTATAGATATGGTATTATGACTACGAACTTATCTGAGGTCTTTAATGGGGTCATGAAAGGATCACGTGGTATGCCAATAACAGCTATTGTTGAGACTTCTTTCTACCGTTGTGTGGAATACTTTCACAGGAGACTGGGGTTTGCAATGAATGCATTAGGGGGTGTTACTAATAACCCTAATGCACTATACAAATTTAGCCAAAGGATCCATCGTCGATACAACTACAACACCAAAAAGGCTGGGTCACACCATGTTCGACCATTCAACGTAAATAACAGGGGAGTGTTTCAAGTGACAACCGGACGTCGTGGTGAAAAAGGTGGAAATACTCAAATTGTGAGATTTGATGAGCGTACATGCACATATGGAAAATGGGTCGCATATCACTTGCCGTGTTCCCATGCAATTGCATGTTGCACATTCATGAATGTCGATGGTCGTAGTTACGTTGATCAATTTTACACTCTCGGGTCATACTACAAAACATGGTCAGGGACTTTTGAACCATTGCATCATGAGGACTAATGTGGATGGTCGGGTGCCAATATTTGAACCAAATGATATGCTTCGACGCGATGCAAAGCAGGGATGACCACAATCAAGACGGCTTCGAAATAGTATGGACTGGCAATCTGGAAAACGAATAATCCATTGTTCAACTTGTAAGAAGGAAGGACACACGTGCCGGAGGTGTCCAACTAACAGGGAATAGATTTGAATTGGGTCAAATTCCACGTCATTTCAATGGGATTATGTTGTAAGATATTTATCTTGTGTCTGTCTTTCATTTGTAGTGCTAATGAACTTGTATTGTTGTAAGATATTTGAATTGTGTTTGTTCTATCATTTGTAGTGCTAATGACTTTGTATTGTTGTAAGATATTTGAATTGTGTTTGTTCTATCATTTGTAGTGCTAATGACTTTGTATTGTTGTAAGATATTTGAATTGTGTTTGTTCTATCATTTGTAGTACTAATGAAATATAACATAAATAAAATAATTCAGTGACCACATCCCGGTCACATAGGAAATATAACATAAATCCAAAAATTCAGTGACCACATCCCGGTCACATAGGAAATAAACATAAATCCAAATATTACATGTCCAACAAATTAACTTAACAATCGTTAGGGAATACCTTAAAAACATTGGAAAGTGTAATGTTAAGTACTTTTTTTGAGCGTGCGAGGGCGAAGACAACAACCTAATATCATCAACAAAACAAAATATTTAGAACAAAATGTTAAGGAAAATATCCTTAGGGAGTGTAATATTAAGGAAAATATTTCATACCTGCTTAAGAATCAGAACAGCACCAACATCTATGTCACTTCCATACTCACTTCCGTTAAGCACTTTGGTGCCAATGATAGATTCAATTGTATCAGTAGGATCCTTTAAAGTCACCTTAAGAGAGCCAGTATCTTGTGGTGTGCACTCCGTGACAACAACAACAACCTGTAGTAGTAACCAAAAAAATAACGACCAATTATTTTTAAATATTAACCTTAAAAATAAATAATGTTGATATCATACCTGATCCACCCTATCATAGTTATGGCATTTCTCCTTGATGGCCTTCAACGGATAATATGTACCCTCTGCAGTGAGATAGTCCATTGCAGATAGCCAAGGTCTGCGCTGGAAATGATCATCCTCTACCGGCTCTTCATACAAAGTACAACAAAGTTTGTTTTAACACTTTTCGTCAAATCCTAGTCTAATTATGTCAAAAACAGCCTTCAAAATCAACAAGGTTAAAATCAACCATGTGAAGATCCCTCCCCTTGTCCACTACTATGACCCCATCCCTGTGCATGACTGCCCCATCCCCCCTCACCACCATGTGAAGATCCCTCCCCTTGTCCGCTACTATGACCCCATCCCTGTGAATATCTGCCCCATCTCCCCTCCCCCAGATCATCACCCTCACCATGTCCCTGATCTCCCTGATGTCCTTCCCCTCCCCCCCACCATGTCCCTGATCATCACCCTCATGTCCCTCAGCCTCACCCTGTCCCTGATGTCCCTCCCCCTCCCCCTCCCCCTCCCCCTGTCCCTGATCATCCACACGACGACGACGACGAGGACGAGGACGTTGTCTCTGACCCTCATCTTCATGGGTACGGTCAACGGTGATGGAGGAGGTTGACCCAGAAGTCGTCCTTCCTCTCTAATATGGGTCAGGGCATGTGTGATGATGTGTTGCGTTTGAAGTCGAGACTGGTCCGGTCCTTGCTCAATAATTGCTTGTTCATTAACGACATATAAACGTTGGAAGCTTTGAATCTGAAAAAAATATATTCAGAAAAACGTCATTTATTCTGGTACCCACCATCCTTACTGAAAAGGAATTAGAAACTCACCATCCCTTCTGTGAGGCTAGCATGTGACCGGTACCCCACATCCTCTACATGAGCAGGATTGTGAATCAACAAACGTGTGATGCTTTTGTACCTTTTGAAAAAAATGTTAAAAAATATTAAAAATTTGTGGTGCAAAGAAAGGAATAAATGTCAACTATAACATTTATTCCGGGATAGAGAGAGTATACAAAAAACAATAGACACTCACCAAAGCATGTACTCATGTGTATATGAATAGTCCATATCCACCTCGTCCTCTGACCTAGGAACCACATTGAACAAACGTGCTTCCCATTGTTGAATATAGGCGGCGCATGGTCATCCACCCAACTTATTCTGGGTCTACTCCGTCTATCAATCTGATGCAATCTAACATCAGTGTCAACTGGCCCAGGGATGAACTGGCGCATGCCAAACTGGCGCATAACTCGATCAGGCAGGTGCAACTCCACCCTCTCGAAACATATAAGAGGCGACCTCGTCCTCCAAACATCCTCCCCCTGCAAGCAATACCCTGGAGCAACACGCTCTCCATATGGCTCCCACACAACCTGATCCGCAGTCAAACTATCTAACGCATCCCTATAGCCGCCGCGCAGGTTATGTCTAGTCACATAACCAAACGATAACGCCCCTCGCCATCTGAAATTGAAAATCAAAGAAAAAAAATTATACTCCAAAAGCGTAAAAAAAATATATCAATTCATTGATAAGTAGTTGTCCTATCATACCTAGCCCCCAAAGGGTCATCTACATCTGCCCCATATACAGCGCCTAACGACCGCGGGCTGGGTACACCTCAATCTCTCCCATGCCCAAATCTGTTCAAAAATCAACATCAATATTTATAAATATATCAATATATATAAATATATACTATAAAATGATATGGTGCACATGTATACTATATTTAATAGTCATACCTGCACAATCGGCATGAATCCTCCACACTGACTAGTCTGGGGGGAAGTCGCCTTGCAAAGCTCTCGATAAAGGATGGCCAACGCAGCACTGCCCCAGCTATAAGATCCTACAACATCGATGTCTCTAAGAAGTGGCAAATATATGAGCTTCACCTTCGAATTACTGCGATCTGCCAAGATATATGACCCCAATAATGCCAAGATATAGGCACGTGTGTACCTATCAATATCCGCTACTGTGGCATGTTCTCCCAAATTAAGATTCAAGATATGCTCCTTAAGCCACTTGAGATTCAACATCCCCGTCTTCAAGTTCGGGGGACCAGGTCTGACACCTAACAACTCAAAACACAAATCAGCCCACTGGGCGTCTGTCCATATGTCTGATAGCCCGTGACGGGCAATCCATCTATCGGCAAACCCATCAATAGACCCACATCCTGCAGCGTAATCGTCATCTCACCAACAGGTAGATGGAAAGTGTGGGTCTCCGGGCGCCACCGCTCGCTCGACCAACGCCTCAAATAAAGCACAGTCATATTTCTTCATCTCCCCCATCCTGTAAACTCCGTAAAACCCCGCAACCCTTAATCTGTTCACAACCCTTCCATCTATATTTGTCGGGGGCTTTGGACCATGTCGAAACGATATACTACAAACCTCTTCACCAGCCCATAGTTGAGAAGATCTATGGGAACCCTGTAACGTCAGCACCGTCCGGTTCAAAGGACCCGGATCTACAAACGGCTCATTTACATCCATCTGTAACAATAAAAAACCCACGATTAGTTGGAAAGTGTGGGACAAAGGGAGTGTTAATTTTCAAACAGGTTAATCAATCACTTGATTAACTGAGAGAGCAAACACAACACAAAGTCCTTCCCTAATTGAATCCATGTTTGCTTTACTGATAATAGGCTTCAAATAAAAATCAATCACATTTTTTGCATTAATTTTTCAGTACAAAAATAATTTTCATACTTTCAAAGAAAAACTACAAATTAAAATCATCAAAATCCCATTTCAAAATCATCAAAATCCCCTTTCAAAACAGCCCCAATTTCAAACCAATTTGAAATCAACCATGCAAATACCACACATTCAATATAATTGTACAAAAACCAAATCATAAACGCTACTTAAACTCAATAACCAGTCGACAATCACCCACGAAATTGAACCAAAAATGGCAAAATCCCAACCAATTCATATGATAGATATTTTGCTAAAAATAAAGAAATACTTACATTTTATATTAGGAACGGGGAATGACACAGCTTCGAATTGAGAAAATCCCTAACCAGTCGACAATCACACCAGGTCAATCGCCTAGATATCGCCCTCTCAAACTCTCTGTGTTCGTTTGTAATGAACTGAACTGAACTGAAGAGGGTATTTTTAACCTAACACGCTTCCGCAAAAAGCGAAATCATTTAAACTTATTTCGCTTCTTGAAGAAGCGAATTACCTTGGCATAAATCGCTAGTACAGGAAGCGAATTAGGTTAACCTTAATTAACGCCCTAATGCAAATCGGGCCTAATCTGGTCAAAGAGTAATTCGCTTTTGGCATTAGCGAAATACGTTAATTCGCTTTTCCTAGTAGCGAATTACCTCAAAGTTGGTCATTCTGGTACATACTTTGAAAAAGGTGATACTATGGTAAATACTTATGAAAAAGGGAATTATTTGAGAAAAAAATCTCCCATAGTATATGTCAACTTCAAAAAATGACAAATAATCTTTACAATTCATCCCACTCATTCTCTCTCCTACTTTACTTTTATACTCACAATACCAATCAACTTATTATTCCCTCCCACTCATTCTCTCTCTTACTTTACTTTTATACTCACAACACTTACATCACTTCCACCATTTCTTAATCTCCATGTAACTGAGAGGGTGGACATATACTCTGGGACGGAGGGAGTACCTCAAGTCGCAACGTTGTAACCATTACATGCGACATAACTAGGGGTGGCAAAATGGGTATCCCGGATAACTTTGGGTAAAACCCAAATTTATCCACTAAGCATAATGGGTATATTTGGGTATTGTCCATTACACCCATTAATTATTAATGGGTACTAATGGATAATATCCAAAGTTATCCATTAGTTAATGAATAATATCTGGATATACCCAATATATTTATGAAATGTAACACACCTACCCTGACTCAACATACCACCACCACTCACATACCCCTCCGCCACCCAATACCACCACACCATTGCCGCCCCTCCACCTAAGTTACCTCTGCCACCTCCCCCATCCAAGCTGCTGCTGGACCGCCTCCCACCATCGTCTCTACCATCCCTACTGCTGCCACCCCACCACCTCCGTCATCCCAAATGCGGCCATACTGCCACTCCACCCCCTCTGTCGGCCCGGCTTCTCCAAATTACTATTATTATATTGGTAATATGTGTAAATAGTGTAGAAAATTATTATGGATGGTGGAGATTTTAGTTTCCTACCATGTATATAATTCTCTATTTGTATACAAAGTTTACCATATGTACCTCAATTTTGTTGACCGATTTTAAAAATGAAAATGGCACATTTTGGAAATCGTTTCCATAATAGTTTTACTTGATTTACTAAAATCATGTTGTCAAATTGACCAAAAGGTGCTATAATTTAAGTTTAAATATTTAAACTAATATTATTAATAATAATAGTTAATCTATATGATTACTATTATTATAATAATTATTACAATTAACTAATATTATTGATATATAGTAATAGTTAATATATATTAATAGCAATGATTAATCTATATAATAATAATTATTATAATAATTATAATAAACTAATACTATTAATTGTAATAGTTAATAGATATAGTAACTATTATGATTAATTAATATTAAAAATTAATAATTTAACTTATATAATAACTATTATAATTAACTAATACTAATAATAGTAATAGTTAATGTATATAGCCTATTATAGTTAACTAATACTATTAATAGTAAAAACTAACTTATAAAGTAACTATTATATTTAACTAATACTATTAATAGTAACAGTTAACTTATTTAGTAACTATTATAGTTAACTAATACTATTAATAGTAACAGTTAACTAATATTATAACTATTATAGTTAACTGATACTATCAATAGTAATAGTTAACTTGTATAGTAACTATTATAGTTAACTAATACTATTAACAGTAATAGTTAACTTATGTCATAACTATTATTATAAGCTAATAGTATTAGCTAATAATGAGAATATCAAAAGTCACACACATTTAGGATGGTGATGATGTGACTTCACACAAATGAAGCTTTAATCTATGTTTGTCTATGTGTCAAAAACCATAACCCTCCTCACCAACTTTAATATATATATATATATATATATATATATATATAAGATTTATAAATTTTAAATTTTTTTGGAGAGTATATATTAGTAGAGTTTAAGCACTAAAAATGGAAATGGAGTATATTTGAGGAAGACTTATTCTGAGGCACAAATTATTATATTTTAAGTTATAATTTTCAATTTAGTCAAAGGCAATAGTCTAGAAAGAATAACCAAACAAACATGTTTAACTCGGGTCCAAATTTCCTCCCTCCCTACAATACCTTTTAATTTTTATTGGTCCAATTCATCACCCCTAATTACACTTTCATACCCCCTTCTTTTTCTCCTATTCCCGTAAGTTATACTCCCTCCCCCTTCTAAACAAAGAGGAATAATTAAGTTAATAACAAACTTCTATCCTCCAAACATATAAATTGCAGAAGAATTACACAGCAAACTCATTTTCATGAAACAAATAAACTTTTTGTTAAGCCATGTACAAAGTGTTTTTGCTGCAAAAAAAAAAAAAAAAAAAAAAAAAAACTTTGTGAAATCATAAAGTACAAAACATCCATATGGTGTTGAGTTGGACCAATAAGAATTAGGAGGTATATTGGGAGGTACCATAGGGAGGGAGGAGATCTGGACTCGCTTAACTCATGCCAATGGAAATAAAATCTTGCCATTTTACATCTTTTACAGTAAACCCACACGTCAAAAGATTCAAATTTGACCTACTATGTTTACCTAATTTGATTTAGTAAACATTCCTGTTATAGATTTCAATTTACATAATTGTGGCTCATTTTAAGTTTTAATGAAGTTCTTAGTCTACATATTTATTTACAAAATCACCATTTAATCCTTCCATTGAGTCCAAAATTTACAAACTAATTTCACCACCGCATGGTGGCGGCAGCAGCAACATGGTGGCAGTAGGGGCGGTGGCGGTGAAAGGGGGCTCCGTGGGCAGTGGTGATGTGTGGCGGCAGATATGGCAGCAGGGGTGGTGTTTGTCGGCATATATGTATTGCAGCTGGGTGGTGGTGGCGGGGTGGAGGTGGTGGGGTCCGACGGTGGTGGTGTATTAGGGTTGATTTGTAGTTGAGTATTGGATAAACCCATTGATTATCCGGGTAAAAACCCAATTTGACCATTATTGTTATCGGGTCTATATGGGTTTTATCCATTCAACCCAATAGTGTTATTGGGTATGTCATGGATTATCCAATAGGTCATTTTTTAATGGGTTATTGGATGGGCTAATGGATTGGGTAAGAAATTGCCACTCCTAGATAGACATGTCCAAACGGTTCCGGTTCCGGTTCCGGTTCCGGTTCCCGTTCCGGAACCGCCGGTTCCCGGTTCCCAAATGGCCGGAACCGTATTCGAACCATCTTAATCCGGTTCCCGGTTCTATCTGCCGGTTCCGGTTCCGACGGTTCCACCGGTTCCATCTCACCATCTAATAACTATGTAATACTCCCTCCGTCCCAAAATATTTGTAGTTTAAAATGTAATACTCCTGCCATTTCAAAATACTTGTAGTTTAAGGAGTTGAGGTTTGTCCCAAAATATTTGTAGTTTTGCTATTATCTATACATTTTTGACATTGTTTATCAAATATACCCTTATTTATGATAGTGTTGTCATTGCAAAAGTATTAAATTGTCTTGATACTTGAAATGTTCCAAGAGTAATAGTCCATTACACATGTATTAATTTTTTTTTCTTAATTTGTGTAAAAATCCTAAAACTACAAGTATTTTGGGACAGAGGGAGTATGTATATCAGTATATATATTAGCTAGCAGCCAACCTACCATAATGATCAAACATCTTTAAAGTCATCTGATGCAGAGAACCGTTCGGTTCCCGGTTCTCGGTTCCGGTGCTCGGTTCCCGGTTCCGCCGGTTTTTCTCGGTTACGTTCGGTTCCCGGTTCTCGCCGGTTCCCGGTTCCGGTTCTACCCGCCGGTTCCGTCGGTTCCCGGTTCTATTTGGACATGTCTACTCCCAGACATAACTAACATGTACCTCCTTCATTCTGAAAAATAGTTTCACTTTGTTGTTGAAGTCAGTTTAATTAAATTTTGACAAAATAATATTAAATTGAATATCCTCATAAAATAACATAAAAATGATATACTTTCTTTTTAAAATAAATGTTTTCATAAATTTGGATTTTTTTTAAAACAAATTTTGAAAAATTTTAGACATTCATTTTGAGTTGAAGGTAGTAATATTTTGTAATAATTCAATAACACTTTTTAAAATTTCATGAAAATAATCAAACTATATAAAATTTGGTGAAGGTTTAATTGAGTTGAATAAAATAAAATGAAAATAATTTGCTAATAGTATAGTACTCCCTCTATCCCATAAATGTAGCCTTTTATCAATAACAATCTTTAAATTTTTATTAAGATAATTAGAATAATTTAAAATTATTATTTAAAGTTCATTCGTACTATTATAAAAAACTACATTAAAACCGTTAACCGCTAACTCACGGTTCAACGGTTCACAGTACGGTTTACCGGTTCATCCGTTTTTAGGAAACAAAAAACACATTTTGGATAGTTTTTAAGCAATTTTTTAAAAAGTTTGTTTTTTTTTATGATTTTTGATACATTATAAATTATTTTACTTTACATAATATTAAGAAAATTTTAAATAACATATTTTTAAAGGAATTAAGGGGTGTGAGTGGGATGAAAATATTTTTTTAAAAAAAGGGACGGTACCCTTATAATTTTATTTATATTAAGCAAATTTACATAGAGGGAGACAACCAACCTTGCCATTTTATTATTTTATAATTAAGGGGGATATTTAGGTCTTACCTCAAAAATTTCAAAAGCATTTTGAGTTTATACAGTATGAACCGACGGTCTGAACCGCCAGTCCACGGTTTTCAACGGTTTTTTAACTGTTCAAAACCGCTGGTTCAAACGTGAATTAATTTGAGCAATATTTAAAATTTAAAACTTATTATTGATAGTATTTATAATAATGTATTAGTAACATGTTTTAAATTTTCACTAAGATACTTAAATTAATTTAAAATTATTGCTCAAAGGCATTCGTAGTAACAACTAAAAAAGAGACAACGTTATTCCGAGACAAAGGGAGTATTTTTACATGTTCAGAAAATATTTGGAATTGAACAGGTTTAACTTCTGTGTATTATTCTCAGATAACAAAATATTACAAATTACAAGTACAGAAATGCTCAAACTAACCATCCCTAGGAATACAATTTCACAAGAAAGGTGATTGATTTTGAGTATAGATTTTGTATAAACGTACAAGCTGAGGTCGTGTTATCATCATACAAGTCGATTGCCATCATCCACAACTTGACTATTCACATATAAACCCTCTCTTCTTTTCGGGAAACCGGAAGATTCTAGACTCCCACCCCTAAACTTCAAATCCGGTGATGGTCTAAAGTTTGGATCAACAGAAGCAGTTCTAGAGTTGGTATTATCAGGAGGACTCGGCCTAAAGGAACTGGTGGCCCCACCAGCATACCGGGATGGTGAGACATACCTCCTCGACGGACCTCTCAGACCACCACCACCACCTCTCATATCCATAATATCAGTATTTCTCGAACAAGTGTCGGTGAAAGCTCTGTCATTAGTACTTGAAACTAGCGGAGCTCCATTTGCAACTGAAGTAAAAGGGTCATCTGGGCCCCACGACGTAAGAGCTTCTTTCTTATTAGCAAAGAAATGCCATGCCCCAAAAAGGAAAATAATAAAAGCTAAAACGGGTGTGCTCCATAACATGGTATTGAACTCACCACGAGTCACCGGAAGGTTAGACCGATACATACCTACATACCCGTTTCCAAGATTAAGGATAACCAGCTTTTCATGATCACTGGCAATCAACGGTATCAGTCCTCCCCTTTGGGCATGTAAATCCAGTGATTGATAGTTCAAAAATGACGCGACAATTTCATCAAGTCCGGAAGAGAAAAGAAGCCGGGGCCCGCTGCCTCTTACATAATGTTGAGACGAAACATTATATGCAAACACCTTTTCCTTGCTAACCACAAGCAAATACCCCTTAATTGCCTCAAAGGCTAAAGGCCCATCCATGTCAAATTTCTTCTTGGATCGAACCCTGCATTTGAAATTCATTACATCACCTAGCAGCAGAACATGAATCAAATCACCATCAGAAGTAAAACCATATGCTTTTGACCGCTCCGTGGCATCAAATACGTAATTACGGGCCAAAGAGTGGTTCAAACCTTCGCACTCCGACTCCCTGATTCTCATGGTCCTCAGATCCAAGGATCCTGCACCAGTATCAGTAAGAAACAAGAGCCTTTGCTTCAAGAACGCAAGTGGCCTGCTCAAAGGCACAGCCAAGCCATAAACTGATCCATTTTCCCTAAAAACCCTAATCTTGCCACTAGCATCAACGGACAAAATGTACCTCGTCCTCCCAACATGATGAACTTCCAAAATAGTTACCCGGGACCCACTTTCCCCACCTTCAGGTAACGAAAATTCAGCAACAGTCTCCATACGAAGCGTATTCAATTCGTCTCCATTTGACACCTCCCAAATCTTATGCACCAATATCACCCCCATTCCCATGTCCCGTAACCACCATACTCTCATTCTTGTAAACCGATATATAAGACAGCAAAGACGTAATAGGAGAACCTGCTGACGTATGAAACTGAAGCATAACATTACCATACCTCAAAAACACATAAACAGTCCCTTGATCATCCCCCAACTGCAATGTACTTACTCAACCCCTCATAATCCTTAAAAGGCAAGACATTAACACAAGTAGCGTCCGTATTCAACTTCACAGCCGAAACAAACTTAAACCTCTCCGACCAAAACAAACTATGCTTAGTTATGGACACCGCCCCGACACTCACACCATCACCAAAATCACTATCAACGTTCTGGATCTTACGCTTATCTGGTACAACAATCTGTTCGGAAACAACAGTATACTCCTCATCACGCCAAATTCCAACACTAGGTGGAGAAGACTCTGAAAACCGGGATTCTAACTTAGTAACCAATTCACTTAGGTTTTTCACTAATCCTTCGAGCTTTTCCAGCTGAAGTTTATGTTCATCCAATACGTTTAAAGTGTGATTAGAATCAGATTGGTGAACAGGTAAAAGCTCGTGTTCATTTGCATCATCAATATTTCCTAAAACCTCGAAAATGTGACAGATATGGAAGAGTAATAACAAATTGAGAAATACAAACTTGCCTGTAACAGCCATATGTGAGATGAGATTTGAAAGCTTAATCTCGAAGGTGTTCAGCCATTAATTTGTGATTGATCCGGGTAGATAGAAATCTAAGCTCGTGTTTAGGGTTGAAAATTCTTCAAATTGGAGAGAATTTTAGGGTTTTGATTTAGAGTGTGTTGTTGAATCTTTGAGTGAAGAGGGGTTTATTAGGGCAGGAATCAGAATTTTCAGGCGAAATATATTTGGGGATGTAGGAGAGAGAGAGAAAGGAGGAGTTCTATTGGTAGGAAGGAGGAATGATCGGGTACGGGCGCCATGAGAGTAGGCTTGTGGGTGTGTTACCTGTTAGAGTGACATGTCACTTGACTCTAATCAATTTGGTTTGACTTATTTGACGAGGCCGTTCTTGGCACGTTTTTATGTTCTTTTACGATTTGAGTTACTCAAGAAATTACTTTAAACATGGACCGGAACCGCTCTACCCAAGTTAGTTCCACCCCTCCACCCAATGGTGTCGATCAAGGCCATAGGCGTGCCGATTGGGTGTGCGGGATGATTTCAATTTTTTGTGGGTCCCACCGAATTCGGACACATGTGGTCTTGATCGGCACCATTGGGTGTAGCTAAAATGAGGTGACTCCAATCGGCACCGTTGGGTGGAGCTAACTCCCCAATGGAGCGGTTCGAAATCCTTTAAATAATATGGTGTAAGCATATACTCCCTCCGTTTCATGAGAACTGAGACTTATTTCCCTTTTCGTCTGTTTCACCTCAATTGAGACTGCCCAAAATGGCAAACTTTTTAATATTTTATATTCACCCAACCCCACCACTCATTCTATCTCTTCATTCTTCACCACTCATTTTATTCAACCAATACTACTATTTACCCCACTAATTTTCTCTCTTCATTTTCTACCACACATTTTCTTTATTTTATTAGTATTCCTTAGTTCTTGTGCCATTTCCTTTAGTCTCAGTTCTCATGAAACGGAGGGAGTACTCCTTCTGTCCTAACCAAATTCTACTCTCTCGAGTCTCGAGACAAGAGTGGTAACAAATAAAACTATCTTTTAAAAAATAATACATTCATTTTTTTGAGACAAATTTAAAATTAGACACGTACTTGTAACATCGCTAAGCAATCTGAATGAGGTAGAATATTTCTATCATGGGAACTGAAACTATTGCGCTGCTGCTGCTCACGTCGTGATTTGACCTCATTTCTTTGCTCAATATGCGTGCGGCTGAGATTGATTTAATAATTTGTAAGTCCCAGTGAGGTCAAAAAAATATTCATTAATCTAAAAAATATGGCGAGTTAATGAAATTGTGTCTGTTGCTATTGTAGCGGGCTGGAGCAAACCAACGCCGCAACAAATCCCATTCCTTTTTTGATGTATCAGGTGATGAGGCATGAGCGATAAACAAATAATGTCTCAAAGCTCAGAGGTAATATACTCCTTCAGTTCATAATAACTATCTGTATGCTTCTTCTTTTTTTAGAATTAAGTGTCTTATCACTTTATCACTAAATAAGAAAATAGATTTAGTACAAATGTAAATTAGCAACAAGTAATTTGGATACATATTCCTCGATCCCTATAAAGATTGTAAAATAAATGTCAAAAGTCATACTCCCTCTGTCCCTAAATGAGTGTTCATTTTCAAGAAATCTTTGTCCCTAAATGAGTGTCTTTTTTTAACATAACTTTCTCCCTAAACGTTTTTTTGCGAAAAAAAATTCACCGGTTTCTTTATACGTGCAAAACTAAAGGTTTGGAAAAGAGATTACAAGATTATATATGAATCGTTGTTACCAAATTGTTCAAAAAGTTGAGATTTTCAGTATCCCTTAAAATGAAATTTGGATACTCATTTAGGGACAGAGGTAGTAATATTTTCTTGAGATTGCATTAAAAACACATTCAGCATTTTTAGCATGGTATAGAAGATAAGAAGGTACAAAAAAAAAAGAAGGGTGCTTCTTCGTATAAGGGTGGTTTGTTAGCTACTAGTGTAGCATTAAGCAAAAAATTCTTGTTCTTTTGATAATAATATTACTAACACAATTACTCCGTATTACTTGTGTGGTGAAGTGTGTATAGCTGAAGAAAAATATTGAAAAGGATTAACAACTCATAATTGTTGAATTTCTTTTAATTTATATAACACAAGTCGGAAATTTGTCTTTTGCAACTTATAGTAACGATCCTACAATTTGCAGATATGCATGTCAGAAAAAAGTTGCTTATTCCAATATAATCCAGCATAGGTTACTATGGTTAAAAGTAGCTCCACTACTTGATTGAAATTATAAAGGCTTCTTGGCTGAGTGATATCGGGTGGGTGTGTTAGGGCTTTCCCTTAAAGGGGAGGTCCTGTGTTCGACTTGGGAGAATTGTGGAGAACCTTTAGTTTCATAATCTCATAGGGGTTGGCTATGCAGCTACAGGTGATCACTCATATGGTGCGACGTCTATGGCAAGAGAACTACCAGATGGCGCAAGGACGTCTGTGGCAAGCAAACTATCAGATGGCATCATCAACTTGTAGAAGCAAATATCATTCGCTGTAATAGGTTCGACAATGGTGAAACTCTATAGGAACTTGTAATAGATAGGGCTATAGATCGGCAGGGTTTTAGATAAGTCTGTAATAGATTTCATAGGAATTTGTAAACGATGACAATTGCCTTGAAATGAATGATATAGTTCAGCTGTTCAAAAAAACTTGATTGAAATTATTGAAAGTTGAATACTCCCCCCGTCTCAAAATGATCTTCTCATTTAGCATTTTTCATTGTCCCAAAAAATTCTTCACATTTCTGCAACCTAGGCTTAGAAGTGCCCGAACAAAACATGACTAGTGAATCAAGTATTCATATCCTTAAAAAGTTTGAATAGTCAAATGTGAAGATCATTTTGGGACGGAGAGAATATGTATTTACTGAAAATTACAATTTCATCAAAATGTTACGCTAAAAGAAGACCAGAAAAACATGATTTGACACATCTCAAAATTGGAGCACTCAAATAATGCTTCCTCCATTCTTTTAAAAATAAAAAATAAAAAAAATGCTTCCTCCGTAGCTCCATTCCATAAACACAGTACTGCTTACCTTTTAGTTTTCCCCTCAAAACAAAGTGTCCCTTTTGCAACTTTAAGCTACAACTATTAGTTGTTGATTCGCTGTCTCCTCAAAATTTATTTGTCTCCTAACCGATAGTGCTTGAGTATGCTTTGGACACTAGTCTCCCAAAATAGAACATACGGATCAGGTAAAGGCTGGATTGGTAGGTATAACAGTTACATTTTGCTTATATCATGTACCAACCAAGTTAAACTTGGTACATAAAATTATGTACCATTACCAACCAACTAAGTCGGCATACCAACTTTGTTGGTACGGTTTGTACTCGGTTGGTACTAGCCTATACCAAATGTAAAATGTAAAAAAAAAAAAAAAAAAAAACAAACAAACAAACAAACTTGAGAGTAGTCTTTTTCAACAAGCAAATTGACATCCGCTTGAGTATTCTTGTGCTTGTATTGAGCTGTTACATGTTATGTAAAGGCCACAAAGAAATATTAATCTGCATACTTGTTGAGATATGAATCTAGGCATGAAA